>JASPKZ010007873.1:600000-1117500 GCA_030220185.1 Diploptera punctata
TTCTATCCTGCAGACTGACCTCCGTGCCATCTGATGGCTGACCGACAAATTTCCAAATCAGTCCTCTCTCCTTATAACCGGGTATTTTAAAATTCATAGTTGTATTTTCATTCTTTTTTTTTTATCCCACGACAGGCCCGGAGGCCCTTGGGGTAGTAGGAGGTTAAGGCTCCCACTTTTTCTAGACAATCGGCACTTTATGTCAGCCGGGTTGTCAACCCTGCATGACGGCCGCCTTTACCCCAGAACAAGCGTCTGGTACTCAGTTCCGTTAGAGGCTGAGTCGACCCCAGGGCCATAGTGCCGGCAGAGGGTTTGGGTCAGTTTAAAAATCCTGACCCCAACGGGACTTGAACCTTCGACCCTCTGGCTTGTAGCTCAGTGCCTTAACCACTGCGCTACGGTGTGCCCCCCATTTCTTGCATATGTAAATTTTTTCCCAAATTGTGAGTTCCTTCGGTTTTTCCAATTGTTTAAGTAATTTTGTTTTGGTTTCTATTCTATGTTTTTCTGACCAGGCATGTGCAGCTATTGCAGGTTTTTCGGTTTCTCCATTTTTAACATTTCTGAGGTGTTCTTTTAATCTTGTATTTAGATTCCTTTTTGTTTTTCCTATGTATATCTTTTCACAATCTTTACAATTAATTTGATAAATTCCCGATTTTTTGCAGTCTTCATTCTTTTCATTTTTGTTGGTTTTTATTATATTACCTAAGCTGTAATTAAGCACCGAAAAATGATTACAGCTTAGGTAATTTAATAAAAACCAACAAAAATGAAAAGATTGAAGACTGCAAAAAATCGGGAATTTATCATATTAATTGCAAAGATTGTGAAAAGATATACATAGGAAAAACAAAAAGGAATCTAAATACAAGATTAAAAGAACACCTCAGAAATGTTAAAAATGGAGAAACCGAAAAATCTGCAATAGCTGCACATGCCTGGTCAGAAAAACATAGAATAGAAACCAAAACAAAATTACTTAAACAATTGGAAAAACCGAAGGAACTCACAATTTGGGAAAAAATTTACACATGCAAGAATGAAAATACAACAATGAATTTTGAAATACCCAGTTATAAGAAGAGAGGACTGATTTGGAAAAAACCAATGGTGCTTTAATGGATGATATGTTAATACCTTGAATTTTATGTTTTCTTTGTTTTATTTTAGAAGTGTACTTTGATTAATAAATTTGTGTCTTTCAAACTTGTTTAATTTCTTGTGTATCATGCTTTTTTAAAATCCATTATTTATAGCCACGTTGATTGTGTTATTTTTCTTTTACATAATTTTCTCTGTTCATGGATATATTCACTAATCTATGTGTCAAACTATTGAAAATTGCATCTTTGTGAGTGATGTAATTAAATCCAGAGACTTTAATATATTTATTTGTATGTATCTTCTTACTGCATATTCCAAATACCTTATTCAATTTATATATCAAAATGGTATTTTTCTATTAACTTGTATTTCTATAGTGAACTTTATAGTTTGAATTTCAGTGTTCAATAACTTCATAGCATCATCCGTATATTTATGATTTAATATAGCAATTATATCATCAACATATGTACACCAGAATTTGAAAATTTCTTTGATTCTATCTATAATCAGTATTTTCATGACTTACTGGGTAGTCCTGAAGAGCTGCCTCCTGCTACCTCTGTTGGTAGACAGAAGAACCTCAAAATCAAATAATTTTCTCCAGGAATTTCAATGATTAATTTCTCCTTTCTGTTTTAAAATCATTAGGAATGTTACATTATGAGGTTTAATATAATATTTGAGTTTGTATTTTTTAACATTCTTAACTCATTTGTTTATTTTGTTGGACGATCGTTTAAACATATGAGGTAAGAATGTTAAAAAATGCAAACTCGAATATTAAATTAAACCTCATAATGTAAACTTCCTAATGATTTTAAAATAAATCAGAAAATTCAAGTCTAAAGAAGGAAAACACAAATTGATTTTTACATATAAGAACCAAACAAGATGGCGGCCTCCTACAATCAACTGTTTAATAATCCATCCATCCATAGTAATTCTGCCCAAAGGCAGGTCCTTCACTGCAATCATAGCATTTTCGTTGCTATGCTTGCAGCTTTACAAGGGAATTGTAGATGTGGTAGCTTCCCATTGCTTTCCACACCGGTGAAGGATGATGATGATGGCCATATGATTTCGGGGACCATTTGGACCTTAAAGTTTTCCTGACATTTGTCTTACAGGTGAGGAAAAACCCCGATAAAAACCTCATCCAGAAAAACTGCCCTGACCGTGGATCGAACCCGGGCCTGCTATGTGACAAGGCAGCACGCTACCTTGAGACCACAGCAGTGGACTGTTTAATAAAAATGTTTCAAATTTAAATAGTGAAATTAAAAAGTTTCTAAAATTAAAAGAAAATAATAACAAAAGACTGGCTGATATTAAATTTATTAATCAATGCTTTTTACAAATTAGATCATAACACTCTAACGTCATAAGGAGAATGTTTTTTTTAAAGAAGACAAAAAAAACAAGAAACATAAAAATTTGGAAGAGAAATTACTCAAAATTGAAAGAAACAAACAAACATGCTAAAATAAATAATTTAGGTATTGAAATTTATTTATTACATATAAAACTTTCAAAACATTTAGGAAAAATCATGTGGGAAAATTTAGAAAATAACTTTTTCAACATATTAAACATAAAAATGAGTAAGAAGATAAAAAAACAAAAAATAAATAAAATTTAAAAATTTAACCCAAAAATCGTGGAAAGAAAATATCAATACACAGAACAAACAAAAAGAATCTAAATTTGAAAAAAACAGAGAGCCATGTAAAAAATTTTCAAAAGAAACCTTCAATGAAGCTGAAAACCAACTTCTGGAAAGAGGTCTGAAGACTGGAGTCAGTTGTTCAAATAATATAGAAAAATCATAGCTGACATCAAAACTGCAATTTTGGATGTAGAAACTGGAAATCAAATAATTATACGAAAAGAATGTGAGAAGATTTTAGAAAAAATCAAAAACACACCCAAAAACAGAAAATGCCAAGAAGACATGAAAACACTTAAAAGATAAACAGTAAAAATATGGTATATACAAAATCAGATATGGGGAACCACATAGTTATTTTAGATGAAGAAGATTACCACAACAGAATGGAAGAACTTTTAAATGGAGAAGAATATCAAAATATCAAAAATGACCCTCTCCCAAAAACAATCAAAAAGGTAGAAAACAGTCTAAAGTCCATCAAAAGAATGTTACCGGAAAAAGATAAAATCAAACTAAAAGTAGCTAACCACAGAAACCACAATTTTCATGAAATACCTAAAATACACGAAACAGGGAATAAAATGAGACCAATCATAAATAATATAGGTTCCCCCATATACAATATTTTAAAATGGATAAGCCGAGAATACAAAAGAATGAAGAATGGTGAAAATCTATCAATTGAAAATTCTCTGCAACTGGTAGAAAGGTTAAAAAAGATAAAAGTTGAACCGGCAGATAGAATGGTTTCGTTTGATGTGGTAGCATTGTTCACAAGTGGCCCAAAAGAAAAAACTTTAAAAATTTTGAAAAGTTGGCTAATTGGAAACAACATTGACAAGGAAAGCTTTGAGGAATATTTAAAATTAACTGAACTGTGCATTAATGAAATGTTTTTTAGATACAAAGAAAATTTCAACAAACAAAAGTCTGGACTATTAATGGGTAACCCATTATCTGCTTTTTTGGCTAATTTATTTGAGTGATTTTGAAAGTAAAATAACTAAAGCACATCCGCTGATGTTCAAATTTTGTGGTAGATGTGTTGATGATGTTTCTGCTATATATATATAGTTAAAGAAAAACACATAGAAGATGCTTTAAAACTTTTAAATTTGCAGAAGAAAACAATAAAATTCACACTTGAAATAGAGGTGAACAAACAATTACCATTTTTAGATCTAAAATTACACAGAAATGAAGAAAAAAGGAAATAGAATTCAGCATTTATAGGAAAGAAACACACTCATATTACTACATCAAATCAACAGTTTTCAACCATAATTCACACAAAATGGCAGTCATCAGCCTAGTACATAGATTGGTAAATATACCTATGAACAATGAAAATTTTGAAATAGAAAAAAGAACACATAATTTAGGTAGCAAAAGAAGATGGTTTTGAGGAAAAAATTATACACAAAAAAATTGATAAGTACAAAAAACAGAAATTGAGAAATGAATGCACTCTTCAGATAGAGAAGCCAAAGGAAAGTAGATACAAGAAATTACATATCACTCTTGGGCACACAATAAATTCCAATCAATTTTTTGGAAAATTCAGGATCAATTAGCACCAAAGAATGATTATAGTTTTAAAAAAACTTATGAAAACCAACAAAAATAAAAAAATTGAAGGTAAAAAACCAGGAATGTATCAAATAAAATGTGCAGGTTGTGATAAAGTATACATAGGGGAAACAAAGAGAAATTTAAACACTAGAACTAAAGAACACATAAGAAATGTAAAAAAGGGAGAAGTGGAAAAATCTGCAGTAGCAGCTCATGTTTGGACAGAGAAACACAAAATAGATATAAATACAAAATTATTAAAACAAATGTTTTTGATTTGATGTTTTTATGACAATGCATATTCTGCTACTGCCGATTTTTCTACTTCCACATTCTTGACATTCCTGGTTTTTAAATTTCTCTTTTTTTCACTTATGTAGACTTTCTCACATTCCCTGTATTTAATCTGATAAATCCCTGATTTGTTTTCTTCTTCTAATTCATTGTTTTTGTTGGATTTAATTAATCTAATGATGCTGAAGTCATTTCTTGTTGCTAATTGTATGTTGATATTTTTGAAAATGTTTTGAAACTTATGGTGCTTCAAAGAATGATATGTATACTTTGCAACAAAAAAAATGGGCCAACTATTGATCTTGAATATTTCAAGTTCTAACGCGCGATTCACACGAGTAAACTAATTGCACAGTAGAGCTACAATACGTTTCCCTTCTTCCTTTAAAGAGCATTCTTTCTAAACACATCAAGGCAGCAGAAGTTTAGGTCAGTGCTTAGTGGCTAGATTCGTATATAAGAAATCACATGTTCGATTCCCGGTGAGGTTGATTTTTTTTAATTGTTAAAATGCTTTATATTTTATTCTCTTTGTCCATTCTTAAGGGAAAAAAAAAACATACTATTTTGGAGTATTACTATTTTTATTATTAATATTATTATTCATTTATAGACAGGTTTACAGTGTAATAAAACATCTTCCTATGCCCAAAGCTTTTTAAATTTTTATCTTCTTTCTCCATTCTTCTCTATCTTCTCATTCCAATTTTTCCAGACCTAGCTCCCTCATACCTCTTCTTACATCATCCATCCATTTAAATCTAGGTCGACTTCTCTTTCCATTTCCTTGTGGAATCCATTCCAAAGCTTTTCTGTGTAATCTTTTCTCAGGCATCCTACGTATATGACCATACCATTCTAGTTGTCTGTATCTCACAAAATCTAATATTGAATTTTGGACTTTCATTTGTTGTGTGATGATTGTATTTCTGATTTTTTTTCCAATTTAGAATGTCTAGTTGATCATCTGAAACAATCCAGTTCCGTAGACATAAGCTTTAAACTCAAATTATCATTCTTCTGCCAAGTTTCTGCAGTGTATGTTGTCGTGCTTCAAATTATGGATTCATAAATTTCTAATTTGGTAACCATTCTTATGTGCTTATCCCACAAAACTCCGTTTATCATTGTTATTACCGACCTCTCTTTTTGAATTCTATATTTTATGTCATTTTCCTTTGGTAATTTTCATTAATTTTGATCCCAGGTAATTACATTCTTCACATCATTTGATACATCCCATTATTATTATTTATTTATTATTATTATATTATTATTATTATTATTATTATTATTATTATTATTATATTATTATATTATTATAGATGAGGATAGTAATAATATAATATTAATAATTATTATTATTTATTATTATCGTCCATCATCTACAGGCTATTATTATGCTGGACTTGACATATATAAACTAAATATTTTCATTTAAGGGTGAAACTTTTACCTCACTAGTATGTAATAAATAACTAAACTCATAAATATATTAAGTCATATTTTATTTTATTACATAAATTTATAGCATTATTGTTAAAACGAGGTACTGCACACACAATTAAATTTATACCGGTAGCTAAGTAGTGATACAGTGTTTACGAAGGCAGGAATATTACTTAAGATAGTGTAAAGTGGGCGTAGATTATGTGGCAGGAATTAAATGTTATGGGATGTATTTTGCGAAAATACAAATGAATAGAAAAAATTGTCGGATGATTTGAACTCTGGCTTTCACATACATTTCACCTTGTTGTAAGTAGTTTAACAATCTACGCTACTCGAACATTGGATACTAATTGCCTTGTTTACTTTTTCACTATGAATCTTATAAAAGTTGAGTACAATATGAACGAGACTTGAACTTTATTTAAAATGTCGCAATTTGAGTAATACTGCATTTGTCGAACACATATAAATATCTAGAAACATGTCTCCTTCACTGTTCTTTTAACTGTGTGAGATGATTAAAACCAAATACAGCATATTTGTCCACCGCTGTGGTCTCAAGGTAGCATGCTGCCTTGTCACGCAGTGGGCTCGGGTTTGATCCCTGGTCAGGGCAGTTTTTCTGGGTGAGATTTTTATCAGAGTTTTTCCTCACCTGTAAGACAAATGTCAAGAAAACTTTAAGGCCCAAATGGTCCCCGAAATCATATGGCCATCATCATCATCCTTATCATTATCATCACCAGCATCATCCTTCACCGGTGTGGAAAGCAATGGGAAGCTACCACACCTACAATTCCCTAGTAAATCTGCAAGCATAGCATGAAAATGCTTAACAAAACTTTGTGTTGACAACTCATTTTTCACATTCAATGGAAAATTTTGTAAACAGATGTCGGGTTTAGCAATGGGCAATCCATTGTCACCATTTTTGGCTAATTTGTTTACGGGGTATCTAGAATGTCACATCACCAACGCTTATCCATGGATATTTAAATGTTGGTACAGATATGTGGATGATGTTTTCTCAATAATAAATTCAAAATATACAGAATATGCATTAAAATTACTTAACCTTCAAGACGAATCTGTTAAATTTACCATGGAATTAGAGAAAGATAATCAAATCCCATTTTTGGACTTTAGAATTGACAATTTGGGAGAAGATATATATATATATATATACAGAAAAACAAATTTAGATCCATAAATTTCGAGATTCCTGATGAACATGACCTCATCTCAAAGTTCATCATATCAACACCAGATGACAAACGTTATTGATGGAGATTCCAACGAAAATCCGGTAGTCATAATGTCGGTTGAAAATGAGAGAGATCCTTCTCTCGAAAACTAGTTCCCGTGTTTGAAGAAACATAAAATATGAGGTAAGATGTTAAAAAATGACTCATTAATTTACGAGTTATCTATATGTGTATTCTTTCCGTATATTCCAATTCTATATTGTTTTCTCCATTTCTTGTTAAATTTAGATCTAAGAATGGGATTCGTCTTTCAATTCAGTTTCCATGACAAATTTTATAGTTCTACTCTGAATGTTCAAAAGCTTTAGAGCATCCTCTATTTGTTTATGATTCAGAACATCTTAGAAATGTCAAAAATGGTGAAATGGAAAAGTCAGCAGTAACTGCTCATGCTTGGTCTGAAAAACATTTAATTGAATCAATACTTGGGCTCGAACAAACATATCTGTATGAAAGTTTGGTTACAGGACCATTATGTACCTCTCAATATGCTGGTGGGTGTCGTTTTTCTTCAAAAAACTGCAATCGCTGTAGATGTCATTGTAGAAGCCATACGCAATGCAGATATCTTAACTATAATTGTAAATGGGGACTTTCAATAAAATGCTCACAGCAATATGAATGACTGCAAAACACACAGTGAAGAAAAGCAAGTTGATCGCATGTCATATTTGCACATTCTATAATATCAGTGTTGAATGCCACATCAATTACACTTTTGAAGTTGTTCACCAATATCGTAGTCAGCGTTCTGCCACGCGTAACAAAGCATTGGACTATACTCCCGCAGATAACTTATTGTAAATGACAGAATGCAAATTCATGATTAAGATTCTGTCATGCAATTTTGGCTGCATATTACTGGAACGTAGTTCAATAAAAGTCTGTTATTCTCTTGGCATATATTTTATATTGCCTGAAGAAATACACATCCAGAGGTTGTGCATATTTTGTAGTTTTAGGTGGAATGATTTTTAAATGTACATCTTTTCCACCAGATGCTTCCAGCAGTACTTGTTCATCTTTATGCCCAGACAAGGAGTCACAATGTACTAATGACTTTCTTGACAAATTTGGATTCAAAACTGACATAAAAAACTTCTTCAGATGTTTCGTCTTCTTCCCACTCACACTTGCATCGACGAAGACATTTGGAGGGCACCGAGTTTCTATTTCCCTTGAAACACGGGGTCCTAACTTTCCACTAGGTTCTTGGAAGCAAATATAGAGTTTGTCTGCCAATCGTCCTTCCATTGATATAGCAACATCAATTGTGTAACTATGCATTGCACTGTTAACTGATTACAACATCAAGACAGTGTTTCTCTCCCCTTTCATGGATAGCGTTCTGTCAGAAGAAAGCTCATAGTTGAACTGACTCTGATCACAGTTCCATACAGAACTAATTTCGATTTTTTCTGTCGTGATATGCTCATTGACATCAGTAACAAAACGTTTGAGCTCTTTGAATCAGCTCTCCTTCATCATCCTTATCTTTTCGTGCTTGGAGCAGAGTGATAAGGCATGATGTTGTCCTAAACTTCTTTTCAAATTAGTAATAAATCCTAGTGAAGCTGTAAAGTGTGTACACCCGAGATTTCTGGATATGTCCAATGCCCAGTGTTGTAAATGCCACTAATGAACAGCGGGAACCGCATTCTCGCACTTCATCAAATTTCACAATTACATGCTCCTTGATGATCTTGAACTGCAGTGTACGATATTCTTTGAAAACTGTATTTCCTGCTCGTTTTGTTGCCATGTAGTCCAATATGTTTTTAATATTGCTTTTAGCCTTCAGTTAAGCATATCTTTTCAGAAGCTTGTCATATGTGTTGAAACCTCTTACGTGATAATTATTGTATACATTCTTTAGTGTATTGTCATCAAATGCCGTGATGATACTTGCGACTTTAACCTTCTTATCAGGAGAGGGTTGGAATTCACTTTCACTACTTCCATCGCCTCTTCCCGCACTTGCCGTATCACTACCGCTTGCAATGAGTTGTTCGTCATTATCATCACTAGCATCATAATTATGTGTTAGTGTTACAACAGTATCTGTTTCTAACTTTTGCTCATATTTCTGCACTATAAGAGATACCAGAAAACATGCGAATGATTCATCTTCTACACCATACCATCTTCATGAAGAAGAGTTCTTCGTAACTTCATCTCAACCAATCGCAATACATTAGTAGGATTGATTACTAATCGCCGACCCATCTGACACTTCACTACACAAATAACTTCACAAAACGCAAGTACAGAGGCACACTGCCCGTCCCTAATGGTCTCGACTGGCGTACCTGGAGGTCAATGTGCAATGAGGCATGACACACGCAGAGGCCTCTAACGGATGACTGCAGAGTTTTGCAGATGAGCGAGTATTACTAGTGCAATAAGTGACCTTTAAATTATCTCTCACAAGATTTTGGTGTATATGTGTTTGTTCGAGCCCAAGTACTTTCCTTGTAAGTGATGAACAGTGGATCTCCTAACTCCGTCGCCTAATACAATGACCTCTGAATTGAATGCACCCGATTTTTTTTTTATCTTTATGTTTATAAAATATGAGTATATGTACTTCATGTACAAAAATATATGATTCACATAATAAATAAAACACTTACATACCTGCAGTTAGAGAGAAGATGACTTTCCATTTTCAGGGCAGTTCTTTAAACCATATCTAAAATTTTCCGAGCTCTGGATGCTATTATAACATTAAAACATCACACTGAGTTGACAATCTTCACTATTATTGTAGCGCAAAACCAACAATGCTCAGTTATGCATCAACAGTATAATAGAGGGGAACATTTGGCGCTAAGGTGCATGATGCAAAATTTACATTAGTATTTATGAAGATCTAGTTTCATAGCCATTTGTTGCAAAATACAGAATCTCTGATAGGACTGATGGTGTTAACATTTTTCTTTAATAATAAGGCTATATTTAAATATTTGGCGTTATAAATGTGTGTATGTATACTTCATGAGCTAGTGCAACAGATGGCATAAAAATCTGAATTTTTTAATGGTGCTTAGCCGTTTGATGCACAACACCGTTCAAATATTCCTCTGGTATAATGTATAAGTTTATAAAATTTATAGATGATACATAAACTATCTATACTTATAACAGAAACCTAAAAAATTAGTTGAATTAATTTTCTCCCTCATGGCAATTCTTTTCCTGTGAGACATAGATCATCAGTCATCACCATAAAATTTTTAAATAGCCGAGCGTAGTTAATATGTCTGAAATTCTTCAAATGCAGTTTTAGAATTTGTTTTCTTGAATTTTACTTGGTGACCAAAATAAAGACACTTTTTTTTTTCTTCATTGCAAATTCTCAAAATTGAATACTGCCTATTTTGTAAGCCTCCATTGTAAATTTAGGAGTTTCAGAAAAATTTATGCTTGCATGGAACCCTAGGGATAGATTTTTTTTTCAGGAATTGATCTACAATATATTATAAATCATTATTCTACTTTGTCACTGATTAACTTCAGTTTATTAATTTGAAAACTGCTCTCAGTGTTAGATCTGGTTTCAAGAGACATGATGTAAGTAATAAATAATAATAATAATGATAAATATTTCTACTTAAGCTTAACATTTCTTTTAACTTAGTACAGAAAAATAGTAGACATCCTTCATATTATGTTCAAAGTAAATAAAAAATATGTAACTCATCCACTTCACATAAAAATAATGATATCCAGCTGTACTTAACAACCATTCTTTGAGGGCTGAATCTATATACAGTAAAACCTGTCTATGAAGGAACATGACGGTTCCTTAAATATATTTCCATTGTGGCAGTTTTCCATCTTATAAAGGGTTCCCAAATTACAAGCAAATTATTTACAGTACTACAGTATCTGCACCACAAGTATAGTGAATAAAAAGTAAAAAAGAGATTACTGCAAACTCCTGATTATCCATGTTAATTGGGACCAAGATTTGCACAGAAAATAAAAAAAAACATGGATAATCCAATTAAGTTATTCGGTGCCATGGAAGTTGATCAGAAATGTATTTAGGTGTGAGTCATAATTATCAATATTTTATTTTACTTGTAAATATGAAAAAAAGGTGGGATTATTTCTGGGTCATGACAGCTCTGGTTATGACAGTTATTCAAACTGGCCACTGTAATCAGTAACAACTACACTAGTAACCACCGATATCCACACTTACAACCAGTGATTACAAATAATCAGCAATTCCCACACTAGTAACCACCAATGACCACACAACTAATCAGTGATAAGCCCACTGCCACAGCATATCCGTGGTTTCAATCTGTAACATCAAACTGTCACTGACTCCACAACGGAACTTTCTGAAATTGTATTGTATTCTCAAAATGTTGGTTGGTATCATTAAACGCATCAGGGGAGGGGGTTGTGAGTGAAGGTTACTCTATTGTGCTAGTTTCTAAGTGCAGTTCACAGTAACATGTTTAAAAATAAAGAATTTTTTCATAACAATACAAAATACGGTATTTTAAAAAAAATACATTAAAAAGAGTCATGCCTGGATAATACGCGCATGGATAATCGGGGGTTTGCTGTACTCAAATTTTTTGTTAATTTCACTTCCTCCATAGCTGTAGTAAGGGAGGCTGCCTAGTTTTAGTCACAGCACAGGCAAGAATGTGGTTCTCTACATCTTACAGGAGGTCCATCAAAGCAGATTCAATGCACAAAGCAGCAAATTCTTGGAGATCATTCATATTCAACAATGCTTGTTTCTAGCTAAATATATTCAGCTCTTGTGGGGCATCATCTTCCTCTTCTTTTTCTTCTTTCGAAATTTGAGTTCCTTCAAATTTCGAGTACTCCGTTCTCGTTTCATCTAAAGAATCCGTGGCACGTTCTATATTTTGTGTTGTTGCCAAATCATTGTTGAAACTGATAACATCTTCAATCTCAATTGCAGGTTCCACATCTTTAATTAGGTCAGCAATGACTGTTAAATTTTCCTTCACCTCATCATGTTCAGAGAGTGTTTCTTGACATGGAAATCCTGCTTTTAAAAACACTTTTTCACAGTCTCAGGTAAAACTTTCGGAAAAAGTGCATTTAAATTTGCGTGGAATATTTTCGAAGTCCTATAGAACAACAGTGCACTTGCGCCAGAGTTTATAGAGCCAGCAAATAACCCACAATCGAACCAAATATCAATTATTATCCTCGATTACTATCTATATCGTACTAAAGTTAAAAAATCTTATGCTAGATGGCAGCATGTCGCTATGAAATTTATATGACCAATCTTTGCAATAAATCCCCAAATCTATGTTAAAAATATATCAATAATATTAAAATTACCAAACATTTATTAAAAATGGGTGTACACTTACCTATCACTCAAGCGTAAGTAGAAATGCAGTTGAGCCGAACTTTCTCCATAGTTTCATGAATCCACTTCACTGCATCGAAAATGTTAATCTGCTTGATGATTTCTGACACATTTGAACAAGTACCGATCTTGGTGACTAACGACTGTAACACAAATTTTCTGTAATGCGATTTAAGGGTGTAAATGACACCTGGGTCCATAGGTTGGGTGATGGATGTTGTGTTAGGAGGGAAAAATAGCAACTTAACATTCGTCAATTCAAGATTTGCATGGCATGTAGAATTGTCTAAAAACAGAATAACATTCCGATTTTCATTCTTCATTTTCATATTGAAACTCTATAGCCATTCTTCCATGATAAAGTCAGTCATACAAGCCTTCTTGGTATTTCTCCAAGTCACTGGTAGAGAGCTGCGGTTCAAATTTCTAAATTCCCTAGGACATGCAGACTTTCAAATCACAACTGGCTTTTCCAAATCTGCCTTTCATATTAGAACAAACAAACAGTGTTAAACGTTCCTTGGACATTTTCCCTCCAATGCATTTGTCACCATGCATAGCTAAGGTATAATTAGGCAAAACTCTGAAGAAAATACCTGTCTCATCCCCATTGTAAATATTTGTAGGTTCATATCCCTCAACCGAAGCCTGTACTTTGTTCTTCAATTCTCTCACTGCCTGCAGGTCACTGTCATTGGCTTCTCCACAAACACGATTGAAAACTATGTTACAACGGGTTCTAAAGATTTTGTAACTTCTAATGCCTGTTCCTGAGTGATCGGGCCTGAAATGAGCATCCTCTTCGCACGCGCATCAACAAACCACTCATATACATCACTCTTTATTGCTAGATTTTCAAAAATGTTTCCTAATCGTTTCACATCATCCGATTTTCCTTCAAACCAAATTTTCTTAATTTTGTATTTATTTTTTAAAATGTCATAAATTTGGGTTTTACTCACATTGAACTTAACAGTTAAATCCTTAGCAGTTCGCTTTTCTTTCTCATGTTTGTGTATAACATGAATTTTCTCACACAGTGAAAGGGTTTTATATGCATGCTTTAAAGATGTAACATATTAAACTGAAATGCTGACAAAATAGTGTATGTAACACAGCACAGTTTGCACAGCAATACAAAGCAACTTTATTACAAATAATCAAGAAGGAACTAAACTATAGGAAGTCTTCAACCAGACTGAAGAGTTTCCCAACTCCCTTGCAGGTTACGTAAGCAGGCATGGAAAAGCAAGGGATTCCCCGCTGTCACACATAAGCAAGGGTATCCCCACAATACAATGGCAAACAATATAATGCAGAAGCATCATATGCAGAATTTTCACGTGTGGTCATTAATACTGTAATTAGAACGTGCTTAAGAATAATGTTCCGTCTTACTGAGGTAAAATTAACTTTTGGTACTTTAAAAAAAACCATTCCGTTTCTGCATTATGAAGGTTTCCAGCTTATACAGGACAATTTTACATGTAAAATCATACCGTTCTGGAGATTTTTGTCCATCTTTACAGGTTTCATTCTTATAAAGGTTCCGGCTAAGACAGGTTTTACTGCATGTATATATATATATATATATATATATATAAACTCAAAAACTAACTAACTCACTGGCACTATCGAACCTGGAGGTTCATCGCTGCACAGACATAAGCTCTCCATACATCCGTATCCTGAACATATATATTAGTAGTAGTAGGACTTTATTAGACAAAAAGTAAGATATTTACAATATTATTTACAAATATGGGTCGCACGGGCAGTAAGCCGTACGTGCTGTTGACAGTCCATTACAATAAAGTAATAATTGGTACTAGTGTAAAGAAAAACAACAAAAGCAGCAATAACATTACAATTACATAAAGAAAACACAATAATAATATTACAATTAAATAATAACACAATAGCATTATACACTAAAAACATTAACATTACAATTACATAAAGAAAACAATAATATTACAATTAAGTAATAACACAATAGCATTATACACTAAAAAAACATTAACATTACAATTACATAAAGAAAACACATTAATATTACAATTAAATAATAACACAACAGCATTATACACTAATTAATTTATATATAATTGTTAATAATTAATGGTATTGCATTTTGATAACATATATTTATTCATGAATGAGTGTTGTCCTTATTTTTTCGCGTTTTGTCCAGAAATTTACCGAGGTTTATCCAATTTTCTGGATTTACCAATAATTCGTAGCATGCCAATCTTTCCCGATTTGAATTTAGAAATCTTTCCGGTAATAACTGACGTCTCCAATATTCTAAATCATTACATTTTCCTAATATATGTATCTCATCTTCAAAGTTCCCGCACATTGGACATATTCGCATATCGTGATCGTCATACAACATATATATATATATATATATATATATATATATAATAAGATATACAAATGTTACCATGACATATTTTAACATTAATCATTTATGTCCATGCTAATATACTGAGTTACATATTTTAACATTAATCATTTATGTCCATGCTAATATACTGAGTTACATATTTTAACATTAATCATTTATGTCCATGCTAATATACTGAGTTACATATTTTAACATTAATCATTTATGTCCATGCTAATATACTGAGTTACATATTTTAACATTAATCATTTATGTCCATGCTAATATACTGAGTTACATATTTTAACATTAATCATTTATGTCCGTGCTAATATACTGAGTTACATATTTTGAAACACATTTTATTTCTGTAGCAAATTTTTATGATACTAAGTTCACCTAAACACTCTTTTACTGGATACTAATATGACGATTTCTAATTAATAAAAGAATTTAAGTAACTCAGAAACAATAACACCTAAAATTATGAGACCTTACAGTTATAAAGCTAAAAATTAGCTCATTCTCCATAACATATCCATGATAATACCACATATTTTTTAGCACAAGGAAAGAAGTAAGCAGTGGCATGATGCAACATTTTAACTGGGCAATGCAGCAGGGTGGAGAAGCCATGCAAATTGTATGAGCTTCCACTACATCCTGCCTCTATCTGCCATCATATATTCCACTCACTTTACTCTCTGAGTTCGAGAAATGAGACTTTTTGTATATTATAATTTGTGAAAAATGTATACAATGAAATTCAATAATGATGCAATTACTTTGAAAATGGGAAAACAAAACAGCAGCCAAATTCTTGTAATGTCAGTTAACAACTTTTTTTCTTAACACCAAAATCTATAAAAGACCACAAATGTGTATCTTTAAATTAACTAAATTAGCATTAATTGGTAGAATATAATCCCAATGTTAAGTCACCTTCAAATTTCTTGCCGCTAGCTAGCCTATAGTTTTACAGTAATCATGCTATTTAATTAGAATTAATTATGCTCATTGTATACTGTTTCACATGCATCCCTATGGTGTCTTAGAATAGTGGTTGTCTCTAATCTGCAATGCATTTAGTTGTGCATTCAAGTCCAGATGTGATACATTTTTTCCAATAATTATATATGTTATTAGTGGAGATCCGTGAAAGTTATTTTATTTTTTGGTAAATAACTAACTAACTAACTCACTGGCACTAGTAAAACCCATAGGTTTATGGCCGTGCAATCTATGTGACTTAACTATTCTTATTATATCTTGGTCCCTATAAAGACCACGTAGTTCAGTGTTATGTAGTATCTCCATTCACCTGTCTCTTCATCTCTCTTTGGTCCAAAAATTTTCCTAAGAACTTTATTCTCAAATACTCATAATCTCCTTTCCTCCCTTAAAGTAAAGAGTCCATGTTTCACATCCATATAATATAACTCGTAGAATAACAGTTTTATATATTTTCAGTTTAACGTTTTTTGAAAGGAGTTGAGACATCAAGAGTCTCTGTAATGCATAATAGCACACATTTCCAGAATTGAGCCTATGTTTAATTTCTTTGTTCATCTCATTCCTATTTGTGATTATTGTTCCTAGGTATTTGAATTCAGCCACTTCCTCAAAATTTCCCTCATTTGTCATTAGCTGTCCATTTCCATTATATAATGTATTTCTATGTGTAACCATATATTTAGTTTTATTGATATTTACTTCCAGTCCCAATTTCTTAGTGTTACTCAATAGTGTGTGCATGTAAACCTTTAGTATCTCCTCGCTATCACTCAATAGTACTACATCATCAGCATAACTAACAGCTTATTAACACCATTGAGTTGTAGGCCTTCTTCAGCCTCTGAAGATTGGATTGCATGCTCTAGTACAAAATTAAATAGTAGAGGAGGTAGTGCATCTCCTTGCTTCAACCCACTGTGGATTTCAAAAGTATCCAAAAACTGTTTGCCTACACGCACCCTACTCTTTGTGCCATTTAGGCACATTCGTAAAGTCTAACTTTTTAGGAATTCCAAACTCCAGCAGGATACTACGAGGCTCATTCTGAAAGTAAGTTTCACAATTTTTTTTTAAATAAAGAAAACACAGTTACCTGAAAAATTTTATTGACACCAGGTATAGCAATGTTTCAGCTATTTTTCTCAACATAGGTACGACCAGAATTTAGACACTTGTCATATCATGGGATCAACTTTTGTATCCCTGGTTCATAGAAGTCTGCTGCCTGTGATTGGAACTAGTGTGTGACAGTCATCTTCAACCCTTAGTCGTTGTCAAAATGCTGACCGGAGGACAGGAATTTCTTTAGATGAAAGAAAAGATGGAAATCGCTGGGAGCAAGATCAGGGCTGTATGGCGGATGATCAAACAGCTCCCAGCCAAACTCTCGCAGAACAGTTGCTGTACGCTGAGCCGTATGTGGACGAGCATTGTCATGGAGCAGCACAACACCTGCAGTAAGCATTCAATGCCTCTTGTTTTGAATGGCTCGTCGCTATTTCCACAGTGTTTCACAGCAATGGTCAGCGTTCACTCTTTCACCTCTGGGCAGGAAGTCAATGAGCAGAATGCCCTTCCTGTCCCAGAGCACCGTGCACATCACTTTCTGCATCGACACAGTCTGTTTTAATTTTGTCTTGACCGGAGATCCACTGTGGCGCCAATGCATTGAATGCTGCTTGGTTTCCGGGGTAAAGTGCGAAATTCACATCTCATCATCCTGTCGAGGAACTCATCGCCGTCATCATGATAATGCTGCAGAAATGTCAGTGCTGCTGCTAAGCGATTCGTTTTGTGATTGGGTGTCAGGTTTCTCGGCATCCATCTGGCACACAATTTCTTGAACAGCAGGTGCTTGGTCACAATTTCATGCAGCAAGGATTGCAATATCTGCAGAAAATGGTTGCTGAGCTCCATAATCATGAACCGATGGTTTTCCACGATGCACTGCCGCACCAGCTCAACAAGGTCCTCATTGATGAGGGACAGTCGCCCACTGTGTTCTTCATCATGGACACTTTGACGACCTTGGGAAAAAAGCCTACATCAGTGATTCGCCATCTGATTGTTCATGATATCTGATCCGTAGACCTGACGATGAATTGTGATCAGCATGATGTTTTGCGCATTCAGGAACCTTATCACAGACAGAATTTTGCACACGGTGGGAGAACGAATAAGAGCTGCCATTTCAGGCCATTGCTGCTGCACTACTGATACCACGGGACCACTGTCCAGCTGACAAATGATTGCTACATCATAGACCTGTTGCGCATGCGCAATTATCCCGGCTAAATATGTTTCCTTTAAAGGAAATAAAATTGGGAAACTTACTTTGTGCATGGGCCTCATATATAACTTCTCCCTCTTAATTGAATCATATGCCTTTTTTAAGTCTTACGTATAGTTGATGTACAGCGCCATTGTATTCCCATTTTTTCTAAAACCTGTCTTAAACTAAAAATCTGATCTGCTGTAGAGGTGTTTCTTCTAAATCCACATTGATGATCTCCTAGAATGTTATCAATACAAGCAGTAAGTCAGCTTACTAATATATTTGTTAGAATTTTGTACGAAGTTGAAAGTAATGAGATGCCCCTATAGTTGTTGCAGCAATCAGTTTTATCTCCTTTCTGATAAATTTGGTACGATAATCAATTCTTCCTAATCATCTGGAAGAGCTTCTTTTTCCCAAATCATATTAAGCAACCGGTGTATCTTGTCCATCAATTTTTCTCCCCTTGATTTTGTCAGTTCTGCTGGGATCTCATATGAACCTGATGCTTTATACATCTTCAATTTTTCTATCGCCATTTCAAACCACGATTGCACTTGGTTCTGCGACTAGTATTTCTGCTGTCTGTAAATTATCCTCTTCAATATCCTGTTCTGTATGTACATTTAATAGTTGATTAAAGTAACTTTTCCATCTATTTAATATACTTCTGGAATCTGCAATCATATCCCCATTTTCATACTGAATTATGTTTGTTCTAACCTGAAACACTTTCTTCTCTACCTTAATTCCCTGATATAATTCTCAATGTTCCTATTTTTGGCATTAATTTCAAGATCATTAATCTTCTCTCTCAAATATTTCCTAATTTTCTCTTTAGTATCCTGGTGGTTTCCTGTCTAATACTGACCAATTGCTCTAAATTTACCTCATTTGGCTCGTTGTAACCATTTAATTTTTTCTAGCTTTCTTTTCTTTACAATGTCAGCACATTCCTTATCAAACTATTTCTTGTTTTGCCTCTTTTTTAAATAATCCATGATTTCTGATGCTAACAATTTAATAATATCTCTTATAATCTCCCATTCTTTATTTATATCAGTTTCTTCTTTGTTTGCCTCATTGTCATCCAAAGATTCCAGTACTTTAAATCTATTAGCAATTTTGATTTTATATTCTTGCCGCTTTTCAAATTTTCTAATTCTAATTTTTCAGAATCATCTTTAGCGTTTGTTCCTCTCATGAGTGATAGCCTTTGTCTGATTTTCACTCTGACCAGATGATGATCCGAAGTGCAATCTGTCCCTCTAACTGATCTAACATCGATGATGCTACTGTGCCAGTGTTTGTCCACTAATACATGATCTATCTGGTTCCGAGTTTTGCCATCTGAAGACGTCCAGATGTATTTATGAATATCCTTATGCTGAAATGTTGTGCTCTTAACAATGAGATTCTTTGATGTGACAAAGGTGACTAATCTAACCCCATTGTCATTACTATCTTCATGAAGACTGAATTTGCCTATTGATGGTTTGAATATATCTTCCCGCCCCACTTTAGCATTAAAATCTCCTAAGACAATTTTCATATGATATCGTGAAAGGCTATCAAATACGCATTCTAATTCTTCATAGAACTCATCCTGTATCTTGTCATCATCATCTTCTGTGGGAGCATGTAACGTTTATTATTGCAAAATCATGTCATTTACCCTTTAGAATTGTACCGAAAGTGCGTTTTTGGTACGTAACATCTATGTTAGTGTATCTTTCCTCTACAGTGAGATTCTTGAACAGTGCCAATTTCCTTCTTCTTTGTGCTTTTCTCCTGCTTACCTCCCCACCCCTTCACTCTGCACTGTGTTTAGTTAAACTTCCTCTCTTCCTCGGAATGCTCAAATACATGATACAAGTCACAAACAGGGTCATCACCATCTTGAATATTGTCTGGAATACTTCGGTCAGCTCGAGTGGAGCTGTGTTGTTTTGGGTCCTGTAAGCCAGGATAGGGCATCCGGGGTCTGGACCATAATCCTCGGCTGGACTAAGAAATGATTGAGTGTACGTATGGGTAATCATTATTGTTGTCATTATTTTGTTTGTAAATTTATTTGATGACCAAGATAATTGATTTATATTGTTTACATCATTTATGTATTCATGTTTTTTCTTTAAATTTATATAATAGTCAAAATGAATTTTTGTTTAATTAACCAGACTTGTAATTTCAACATTATAACTTTTAGTAAAAAAAATGTTTAATTACTGTTTAATTAGTTATAAAATTGCTGCTTCATATTAATTCCTATTCTAAAGCTTTCTCAAGTCATATTAGCTCCCCCTTTCCTTGTAGCTTTCATGATTGTAAATACTATACAGAGTTTGATACTAACTATATAAATTACTATAGTGTGTTTAATAATTTCATGGTAATAGTTAATAAATATTAAGCATACAACATAGGAAAGATGAATCAATCTTTGCCTCTGATGGGCCCGGGCAAAGGAAAGTAGATAGCACTGATGTTTACCAATTGGGAACTACCAAATGGTAGTAGAACATATGAGCTAGTAGGCTACAGAATTATGTAAGATATCCTAACACCAACAAACTTAATATATCGGATAGCAGACTGGATCCTCCTTCGGACTATAAAACCTGTTCAAAATTCAGGTCTTTCTGTATCCCTGTAGTATAATGCAAAACTTCCTGATTCCTTCCTACCTTCTCCTGGCCATCTAACTTTCTGTAAAGTGACTATATCCAAGGATGATTTATCCAATTCCTGCATTAATACCTCTAGCGTCCCGCTATTGTATAAAGTCCTAACATTCAATGTTCCTAGGAACATGTCCCTATGTTTGAGCCTTTGGCATGTGTTCCCTAAAGTAGTCCCTGCCCGGAGAACCGAATGGGAGACTATTTGACCTCAGAAAAATTTTACCCCAGTGGAAGCCATATCCACATTTTTTGACATTTGTACTTTTATGGTGAAAGATCATCACTCTTTCGATCAAGGTACATTTTTCATCTGGCTTATCACCATTGACCAGTCCGGCATGTGTAACCCTATCGGCAGCAATGCTACCACCGGCATAGCTCTCTGGATCATTTAAGCATGCAAGCCACTCCACCACGACAAGGTAAAGATATCATGGAGGGAGTTTTAGGGAAAATTCATTTTAAAATTTGAAGATTTTGATGTTATTGAGAATTTGGTGGTGTTATTCTAAAAAAAATGTAAATTTGAATCTTTTTATTCTAGTTTAATATAGTAAACCCAATAAGAATGATATATCCAGTAGTTTAAGTTCAACTTTTAGCTTGTACAATTTTTTTTTATTATATACAACTTTCCTCATTAGAGGATTGCCTGAAGGACAAAGTGATACAGACAATTAATTTTTGGAATTGATGAAATACATTTTGTAAATACAATTTTAATACATTAAAATGCATACAATTTTAATCGTAGTCACTAATTTGTAAGCAAAATTTACCTTTTAAAGAAAAGCAACCATAGTCTCTGCATTCTCAGGTTTCAATCTCCGCCTTCGATCGCTCACAACAATACCATACTTAGAAATAGATCTTTCTGAGTCAACATTTGAAGTTGGATACCAGATGGCTTCAAGAGATGTCTTGACAAACAGTATACTCTTCCCTCAAAGTACAAATCATTTTGCAAATGTCTACATGGGTACACTCTGGTCATTTCAACTCTTCTTTTATGGCGCCTAGGAGAACAACGTAGCATTCATAGAATTTAGAAGACTCAATGGCACTTGCATATGACAATTTCTTAATTCCACCATGGCATGTCAGCACTGAGAATTTGATTACTAAGTGTCCTGGGGTCAAATAATTTACTAACTGCTGCAAAGACCAATTTTTAGGGGTTTTCAGCAATCAAGTTTTTCAGCTTCGTAAGACACTTTTGTGCAGTAGTTTTCAACTGGTTCTCTACTTCGGCTTTCCTGAGAGCTGTCATCTTTTGCAACAAAATTGTGAGTTGTGTCGAGAATACCTCTTTTGTTAATAAATGAAGAATGTTCTCCATAACCTTTAGTTTGGAATGAAGAACATGAGCTCTGGGATAACTGTTACCTTCCAAGAAGGTAATCAAATTAGCAAATCGGTTGCAGTTATCAGCAGCAAATTGAGCCTGAACTTTTGTGATGGCTAAGAATTGGAGACTTATATCTTTAAGAAACTTCTTGCCACTGTTTTCTTCGCCCAGCTGCTCCATAAATTCCAATATGTCATCAAGGTATTCATGTATATACTTTGTAGCTTCAAACCATGTGTTCCATCTAGTTTGTACTGGCATGGGAAAATGCCTAACTTTTCCAGGGTCATTCTCATATTTCTCACGAAGAAAGTCAAGATACAAATGCTTCCTTTTTCTTGTATTGAGAAATGCAGCTTTTTGTTTTAGCAACAGTTATGTTCAATTTACCTAGGCATTGCCAAATCTCACCCACCAAAATGATTTTGTGGGCCCAGCATTGAATATGGGCAAGTTTCTCCCCCACTATACTTTTAAAGTATTGGCACATGAAGTCATGTACCGTTCTGGGTTGGTAATAATCCCTAGCACATTGTCATATCCAACTTCATATTTATTTAAAGTGTCCTTAATACTTTGAGTGCATGTTGAACCGGTGGCTTTGTCAAAGCACAGCACTGGCAGCCAAGTAACCTCCTTGCTGATTCGTTGTCTCCAAAAGCCTAAACAGAATACTAAATATGCAGTTCCAGACTTGTCAATTGTATCATCACACATGATGAAAGGTTTTTTTGTCCTTTACTATTTGTTTCAATTCCTCCACTTTTTTTTGTCCCAATAATTGGTATGTAATGTTGCCAAATTTTATTTGCAGAAGACAAGTCACAACTGCCCTTTATACACTACTCAAAAAAATTAGAGGAACACATGTTTAAACCAAAGCCACAAAATAAATATTGTAACAATTTAATTTTTTAAAGTCAGATGTTTTGAGTTCAAGTATTGTTTAAAATCAGATTGAAGATCTTCTGGGTTTTATTAACTTTTGTCTGAATTTGTTAGTGAAGTTCCAAGAGTTGCTGAAACCAAAGTGAGTTCGTATTGATTTATTTTTTAAAAAACAGGTTTGAAGAATGATCTGTGGTAGGGAATTGTTATTTTTGTGTTCTCTGAAGCTAATACAGATCAAGCAGTTGCATTGGTTGAAGATGGTCGTTCCATTCACCATGTCTGTAAGATTCTTGATGTCAGTCCTTCCATCATCCATAGGCAGTGGAGGCGATATAGAGAGACACATGGATACAAGAGGACACCCGGGCAAGGTTGTAAGAAGACTACAGATGTACAGGATAAATTTCTTGTCTTATCAGCTTTGCGCAGAAAAAGATGTACAGCCAGAGATCTACAAAATCATTTACACACAGCAATTGGGACAGTAATTTCTGATCAGACCGTGAGAAATAGACTGAGAAATGCAAGGTTGAGGTCTAGAATCCCTTTAAAGCCCCCTGTTTAACACGTCAGCACAAAGAAGCTCAACTGCGATTTGCTCAGAATCATGTCAACTGGCAGCTCTGCCAGGGTGTTTTATTCACAGACAAATCAAGATTTCGCCTAACAGGTTCTGATGGTCATACACGTGAATGGAGACATCCTGGTGAACATTTTGATCCAGCCACAATTATTGAATGTGACAGATTTGGAGGTGGTTCGGTTATGGTTTGGGCTGGGATTACTATTGAGTCTCAGACAGAGCTTGTCGTTGTCCCACAGCACATGAATGCTGATATTTACATTAATGACATTATCCTCTAACATGTTGTCTACTATCTCAGACAAGTCTCAGATGATGCAAGATACATCTGAGATATATGTATTTTTTAAATATAATGATAGACTAAGTATTGTGTCTCCTTTCATGCTACCCCACTGATGATTACTAAGGATTTTATTTTATAATTTGTCAAAAATTAATGGGAAGTGACACTATGAGGTGAACGTAACTAATCTGAAAATTGGAAACTTTACGAATCACTTCATGAAATACCTGGATATGTTTCAGATACCATCATCCCCATTCTCAACTAAAAGTGAATGTTTGAAATCAGTCTTCATCACCTTTTTTTTTTTTTGTGCCCCCTGCTGGAGGTTGAATGAACTTTGAATTCAAATCTTACTTGCAGAACAAGAAGAGAACCATGACTTTTGAAGTTCTCAGCTAGCAAGATTTGATCTCAAAGTTTACTTGTGCTCCACCAGGGGCATGAGGATAAGCTGATGCCAATGGTTCATTTCCAACTGTCAGAATTTTGTTGAGAGTGGGGATGGTGGTCTCCAAAACAAATCCATGTGAGATCATATTTTGAGGTGAGGGTAAACTTTCTGATTCATATTTTATTTCACTTTGTTTGTTGTTGGAAAAATTATTTTGATGTATGGAGATTAATTTCCAAACTTTTACAATCCCATTTCCTAACAGAATACATACTCGAAGATTAAAGAAAGCAAGAATTTGAGCCTAGATCTTAGATACCTGAATGTATAATTTGGTGGCAGAGCTTCATCATGTAAATCTATAAATTTTTGGTTCAAATTCCACATGAGATTGAAAATATTTCAGTGATTGAATGAGTGATTTCTTATCTTACCTCATAGTTTGTTTTCTTAAACATGGGAACTGCAGATTTCAGGAGGAACATCCCTCCCATTTTCAACCAATATTATGACTAATGGATTTTCATTGGAATCTCCATTTATAATGTTGCCATCTGGTGTTGATTTGATGTACTTTGAAATTAGGTCCTGGAATTTCGAAATTTATGGATCTAAATTTGTTCTTCTGAATATATATCTTTCCCAAATTGTCAATTCTGAAGTTTTTCCAAATGTTTTAGAAGTTTGGCCTCTTTTTCAATTTTATAACTCTCCAACAAACTGTGTGCTGCAATAGCTGATTTTTCAATTTTGCCATTTTTAATATTTTTAAAGTGTTCCTTGGGGGCATGCCTTAGCGTAGTGGTTAAGATGCTACGTTACAAGTTGGAAGGTTAAGGGTTCGAGTCCTGGTGGAGTCAGGATTTTTAAACTGACCCAAAACTTCTGGCAACACTATGGCCCTGGAGTCAACTCAGCCTCTAATGGAAATGAGTACAAGATGCTTGTTCTGGGGGTAAAGGTGGCCGTCATTCAGGGCTGACACTAAGTGCTGATTGTCTAGAAAAAGTGGGAGCCTTAACCTCCTACTACCCCAAGGGACTCCTAAGGCCTGTAGTGGGATCACTTTTTTTAAAGTGTTCCTTTGTGCGAGTATCCAAATTCCTTTTTGTTTTTCCTATGTATACTTTATTGCAGTCTTTACAACTAATTTGGTAAATTACAGATTTTTTACGATCTGGGATGTTCAGTTTCTTATTGGTTATTAATAGATTACCAAGGCTAAATTTGATGTCATAATGTCGGTTGAAAATGAGAGAGATGGTTCTCTTGAAAACTGGTTCCCGTGTTTAAAGAAACATGGAATATGAGGTAAGATGTAAAAATGACTCATTAATTTACGAAAGGCTAAAATTATGTATTTCAGGATGAATTGTTTTCCTTTCTTTGAATCGGATTGCAGGGTAGTTTATTCTTTTAATCTCTTTTGTTGTCAGAATTTCTTTAATCTAATATATAATAACAAATGTTTGCTTGTTTGTTTGTACTTTATGTGCGGTCATACCATTGAACCGATTGTGATGGGGTTTTTTGTAAAATGTTCAGGAGATTCCCGGAATGAACATAGGCTATGAGAGAGTTTAGATACTCAACTCCTACACCCTTAAACAACACCCTTTGTGGTGAAAAATGTGAAAAAGTCCCTTTTTTATCCTTAAATGGCTTATGCTGTATAAACCGTAACAAATACACAAAATTAATGTACACAGAATTGAATATCTAAAAAAAAATTACAAAAAATCTGTGACAGCATATGTTTATCTTTTACAGATAACACACAATAGCCATTTTTGTCTTTCATTGATGCCAAGGAGATCGGGATAATTAGATTCCGAGGCAAGCATGTGCTGCCATACCATTCATCAGATTATCATGGGGCTTTTTGCAAAATGTTCAGGATTTTCCCGGAAAGGTTATAGGTTATAAGAGAGTTTTAATGCTGAAGCCCTTCACCTTAAAAAATCATATTCTGTAGTGAAAAAATGTCGCTTTTTGTAAGTTTAAATGGCTTATGCTGCCTAAACCATAACAAATACAAAAAATTGCTGTACACAGAATTGAATATCTCAAAAAATCTACAGAAAAGTCCGTGACAGCAAAGTTTATCTTTTAAGGATAACTCACAATAACATTTTTTGTCTTTCATCGATGCCAAGACGATCAGGATAAATAGATTCCCAGGAAAGCATAGCAGTGCACGGCGGGTATTCTTTTATGGATAACTCAAAAATAACAAATTTTATCTTTCAGCTCAATTATGCCAAGTACATTGGGATGCATAGATTTCTGGGCAATGCCAGGTAATCAGCACGAAGTATCTAAAAATAATAACGATATAAATTTATATTTATTTTTCCATTTACTTATTCAACTAAAAACAAAAACACATAACTAGCTGCACATGCCAGGTATTAGCTAGTTTATTTATAATTATTTCCTTTCCAAAACCATTTAAATTAGCTATGTTCAAAATGTGATTGTATTATTTCTTAAAATATTCTTCATTTAGTGGAACATTTAATAATCTCTATATCAAACAGTTCAAAATTAAATGTTTATGTGCAATATGATTGAAACCTGAAGACTTTATATAATTGTATGTTTTACTAAATTAAACAGATTTTAAGAAAGAATAAATCACATTTTGAACATAGTTAATTTAAATGGTTTTGGAAAGGAAATAATTATAAATTAATTAAAGAAATTCATACAACAAAAAAGATTAAAAGAATACACCACCCAGCAATCTGAAAGAAAACAATTCAAGAAAATTACTTATCCTGAAATACATAACAAATTTCAAGAAATTCAATATTACATTGGCACTGATAAATAAATTTAGCCTTGGCAATTTATTAATAACCAATTAGAAATTGAACACTTCAGAAAGTAAAAAAACTGGAATTTATCAAATGAGTTGTAAAGACTGCAATAAAGTATACATAAGAAAAACAAAAAGGAATTTGGACACTTGCACAAAGGAACACATTAGAAATATTAAAAAATGATGAAATTGAAAAATCAGCTATTGTAGCTCTTAGTTTGTTGGAGTATCATAAAATTGAAAAAGAGGCCAAACTTCTAAATCATTTGGAAAAACCTTTAGAATTGATGGTTTGGGAGAAGATATATATTCAGAAGAACAAATTTAGATCTAGGAATTTTAAAATTCGTGATGAATAGGACCTGATCTAAAATTTCATCAAATCATCAGCAGATGGCAAGGTTATAGATGGAGTATATTTGAAGAGAAAAATTTTCGCCTAGACCGGGACTCGAACCCGGGACCCTTGGCTTTCCGGGCCAAGTGCTCTACCAACTGAGCTACCGATGCGAGTTACGATCTAGACGCAAATTTTTCTCTTATGTACGTTGTAATTCCCTCGCGCCAAATGCTTGAAACCATAGCTTCTATCTTTGCAAATGGCAGTTTCTTAGTTAAGAAGACATTTATTGGGAATTTAACACTACTTTATAGCCAGTAGGGCTTCTATTAACGATTTTATTATTAATTTAACACTTCTCATTGAAGGATAAATTATATTTGAAGAGAAAAATTTTTGCCTAGACCGGGACTCGAACCCGGGACCCTTGGCTTTCCGGGCCAAGTGCTCTACCAACTGAGCTACCGAGGCGAGTTACAATCTAGACGCAAATTTTTCTCTTATGTACGTTGTAATTCCCTCGCGCCAAATGCTTGAAACCATAGCTTCTATCTTTGCAAATGGCGGCTTCTTAGTTAAGAAGACATTTATTGGGAATTTAACACTACTTTATAGCCAGTAGGGCTTCTATTAACGATTTTATTATTAATTTAACACTTCTCATTGAAGGATAAATTATATTTGAAGAGAAAAATTTATCCTTCAATGAGAAGTGTTAAATTAATAATAAAATCGTTAATAGAAGCCTTACTGGCTATAAAGTAGTGTTAAATTCCCAATAAATGTCTTCTTAACTAAGAAGCCGCCATTTGCAAAGATAGAAGCTATGGTTTCAAGCATTTGGCGCGAGGGAATTACAACGTACATAAGAGAAAAATTTGCGTCTAGATCGTAACTCGCCTCGGTAGCTCAGTTGGTAGAGCACTTGGCCCGGAAAGCCAAGGGTCCCGGGTTCGAGTCCCGGTCTAGGCGAAAATTTTTCTCTTCAAATATAATTTATCCTTCAATGAGAAGTGTTAAATTAATAATAAAATCGTTTATAGATGGAGATTCCAACTAAAATCTGGTAGTCGTAATATCAGTTGAAAATGGAAGGGATGTTCCTCTTGAAAACTGCAGTTCCCATGTTTAAGAAAATATAAACCATGAGGTAAGATAAGAAATTACTCATTCATTGAATTAAGAACCTCATAATGTCATTTCCCATATTTCAATATGAATTGAAAATATTTATTTTAACTCCAAGTAGCAGATGGCAGTGATATTTAAACATAATATGCAGACTTGATATTGTGTGTGCAGGTTATTAGTCAGATACAGCTGCAGTCAAAGAGCAGTGGGGGTGGACAATCAATACCTCTGAAGCTTCTGAGTGGAAGTGGGAGTGTGAGTCTGGCTACATCAGCTTCAACCACAGCACGAACAATGGTTCTCCATCACCAGGAGAAGGACCATGGCTCATCAGAGTCTTGACTTTGATTGTTGTTGCAAGCTATATCTCAGGAAAACCAAGTCAATGTGTTGTCAGGTAGAGATTGTTGCATTGCTCTAGCCTTGTTGGTAGTGATTGTCATTCTGTTTGTCCTGTAACTTTGTATTCCTGGCACAGTACTTTAAGTCAGTATGATGTGTATGTTAGGTAAGGAATTGCCAGCACTCACTTTGAAATGCAATATTTAATTGGAGTATGTGTATCTTTTTTTTAAATTATTTTTTTGTATTGTATATATTTTTCATTTGTGCTGGTAGGAGGTGCACCCTCCTTTGTCCAGTTTATAGAGACTGATAGATTCACTGAGCTGCATTTTTAGTATAAATATATTGTGTTTGGTACAAATTAGGAAATATATATATATAACTCTGTGCTCTTTTTGTGTGCAAGATGATGTCTACTCTTTCTGTATGTCAAGTATTTATCTATTCGAGGTGCTTTTGACCTGTTGCTTGTATCCAAGTGGTGGAATTGCAAACAAAATACAGGACAACACACATGCGGTGAATTAACCTCGAGCCAACTGTGATATTAAGAACATCTTACACAAGTGATATTATATCTTCATCTTTCTTCATGGTAGAGCAATAGGAGAACTCTTGAATATAAATTATACCCATAAAGTGTTCATATTTTGTTAGGAGGAGTTGATTGTCGAGTGATTGTTGTACCGAAATATACATATGGGTGAAGCATTTTATATATTTTGATGCCCGTGAAAATTTTGTTTCATAAAACTGGCACATATTAAGCTGATTATAGTTATATGATATGTTTGTACAAGTTTTTGTCAGTTAATTGATAATTTGCTCAATAGTGCAATATTGATTTAGTTAAATTATTTTACTGAATATTTCAAGTAAAATTTGCAGTTGTTTATTGAAACATCATGAAAGTTTAAAATCAAGATATATTCAATTACCTGGCTATGTTTGAATAAGATACTAATTTAGAAGAAGTGATTTTTTTTACAGAATATTTCAAGTAAAACAATTTGCAGTTGTTTATTGAAATATCTTGAGAGTTTAAAATCAAGATATATTCAATTACCTGGCTATGTTTGAATAAGATAATAATTTAGAAGAAGTGACTCTTTACTGAATATTTAAAATAGAACAATTTTCAGTTGTTAATTGAAACATCTTGAAAGTTTAAAATCAAGATATATTATAATATATATGTTTGAATAAGATACCAATTTAGAACAAGTGATTTTTACTGAATGTCTCAAGTAAAAAAATTCTCCATTGTTTATTGAAACATCTTGAAAGTTTAAAATCAAGTTATATTCTATTAACAGGCTATGTTTAAATAAGATACTAATTTAGAAATGATTTGTTGCTGCATATTTCAAGTAAAACAATTTGCAGTTGCTTATTGAAACATCTTGAAAGTTTCAAATCAAGTTATATTCGATTACCTGGCTATGTTTGAATAAGATAGTAATTTACAAGAAGTGATTTATTTACAGAATATTTCAAGTAAAACAATTTGCAGTTTATAGAAATATCTTGAGAGTTTAAAATCAAGATATATTCTATTACCTGGCTATGTTTGAATAAGATACTAATTTAGAACAAGTGATTTTTACTGAATGTCTCAAGTAAAAAAATTCTCCATTGTTTATTGAAACATCTTGAAAGTTTAAAATCAAGTTATATTCTATTAACAAGCTATGTTTAAATAAGATACTAATTTAGAAGTGATTTTTTGCTGCATATTTCAAGTCAAACGATTTGCAGTTGCTTATTGAAACATCTTGAAAGTTTCAAATCAAGTTATATTCGATTACCTGGCTATGTTTGAATAAGATACTTTTTTACAAGAAGTGATTTATTTACTTAATATTTCAAGTAAAACAATTTGCAGTTGTTTATAGAAATATCTTGAGAGTTTAAAATCAAGATATATTCTATTACCTGGCTATGTTTGAATAAGATACTAATTTAGAACAAGTGATTTTTACTGAATGTCTCAAGTAAAAAAATTCTCCATTGTTTATTGAAACATCTTGAAAGTTTAAAATCAAGTTATATTCTATTAACAGGCTATGTTTAAATAAGATACTAATTTAGAAGAAGTGATTTTTTGCTGCATATTTCAAGTCAAACAATTTGCAGTTGCTTGTTGAAACATCTTGAAAGTTTCAATTCAAGTTTTATTTGATTACCTGGCAATGTTTGAATAAGATAGTAATTTACAAGAAGTGATTTATTTACTTAATATTCCAAGTAAAACAATTTGCAGTTGTTTGTAGAAATATCTTGAGAGTTTAAAATCAAGATATATTCTATTACCTGGCTATGTTTGAATAATATACTAATTTAGAAAAAGTGATCTTTTTATTAAATATTTAAAGTAGAACAATTTACAATTGTTTATTTAAACATCTTGAAAGTTTAAGATCAAGATATATTCTAATACATGGCTATGTTTGAATGTTTATAGAAATATCTTGAGAGTTTAAAATCAAGATATATTCTATTACCTGGCTATGTTTGAATAATATACTAATTTAGAAAAAGTGATCCTTTTATTAAATATTTATTAAATATTACAGTTGTTTATTTAAACATCTTGAAAGTTTAAGTTCAAGATATATTCTAATACATGGCTATGTTTGAATGTTTATAGAAATATCTTGAGAGTTTAAAATCAAGATATAGGGTCGCATGTTTGGACGCATTAGACAGTAAAATGCCTTCTCTGCTGAGCAAGTTGTATGCTAATACGATTTTGCTTACTCAGAAATCTGTTCATGCAATAATAATTGGTTAAATTTGTAAGCTACCTGCGGAGGTAGCTTAAATGAGCAACTCAAATTAAAATCCCGAAGGGAACCGAACGGGAACCGATGGTAATCGATGTACTTTGCTGCTTTATCCAACATTTATCCAAGATGTCGCACCTTGAAGACTTCGATCATGTTTTCGGTATACACAGAGAAGAGGAATTTGATAGAGTCTACCAAAGAATTCAACTGGAAGAACAGGAGAATCGGCGTAATATTTCGTGTCGCAGACGTGTTTGTATACGGTATTATTTGCGGGATGCAAGCATAAATGCATTCCTCTATAGCAGACGAAAATAACGGAAGTGGTTTTATCGCTGAGAATTCTGGGTAATTCGTTGCCAATATTACGAAAACGTCGACTCTCGTGCATGACCGATAAGTCGGCCGTTAATTCGTTCTCAGCAATTGCTCACGGTGAATCAGCTCACTAGTGATTGGAAGTAATTTGAGTAGAGAGTAATGTTCTAACATACGACCCATATTCTATTACCTGGCTATGTTTGAATAATATACTAATTTAGAAAAAGTGATCTTTTTATTAAATATTTAAAGTAGAACAATTTACAGTTGTTTATTTAAACATCTTGAAAGTTTAAGATCAAGATATATTCTAATACATGGCTATGTTTGAATGTTTATAGAAATATCTTGAGAGTTTAAAATCAAGATATATTCTATTACCTGGCTATGTTTGAATAATATACTAATTTAGAAAAAGTGATCTTTTTATTAAATATTTAAAGTAGAACAATTTACAGTTGTTTATTTAAACATCTTGAAAGTTTAAGATCAAGATATATTCTAATACATGGCTATGTTTGAATAAGATACTGATTTAGAAGAATGTGATAAAATATTCTCATTAAGATTTTGTGGAGGATAAGAAATTAAAAAATCTGTTTCATTAACTGCTTAAACATTAAATTTTCTTGTGATTTAAACATAAGTAATTTTAGACACTTTTGTGTACATTAAAGAGAATTTTCTATGAAATTTGCAACAGTTTATTTATTCTGTAAAATATAGTTTTCCTAAATGGAAACATTGGCATTTGAAATGAAGTATTAAATTTCAACAATTAAAATAAAATTTTAAAAAGTTGATTTATTACTTAAATGAGCATATTTATATATCATGAAGAATGAATAATTTTTTTACATCTTACCTCATAGTTTATGTTTATAATGTCATAATGTCGGTTGAAAATGGAAGGGATGTGTCCTTTTGAAAATTGCAGTTCCCTTGCTTAAGAAAACGTAAGCTATGAGGTAAGATGTAAAAAATTACTCATTCTTCACGATTAAGAACCTCATAATGTTATTTCTCATATTAACTTTGAATATATATATCTATAAAATTAGTAACAAAACTTTGCTAATTTTTTGTAATGAATGTGCATTATACAGTAAAACCTGTCTATGAAGGAACATGGCGGTTCCTTAAATATTTTTCCGTCTTGGCAGTTTTCCTTCTTATAAAGCGTTCCCAAATTACAAGCAAATTATTTAGAGTACTACAGTATCTGCACCACACATATAGTGAATAAAAAGTAAAAAAGAGATTACTCACATTTTTAGTTAATTTCACTTCCTCCATAACTGTGGTAAGATAGGCTGCCTAGTTTTAGTCACAGCACGAGCAAGTATGTGGTTCTCTACATCTTGCAGGAGGTCCATGAGTCAGGATCGTCGTGCGAAGCAGCAAATTCTTGCAGATCATTAACATTCAGCAATGCTTTTTGTAGCTAAATATATTCAGCTCTCATGGGGCATCTTCTTTTTCTTCTTCAGATATTTGAGTTCCTTCACATTTTGAGGACTCCCCTCTTGTTTCATTTAAGAAATCGACGGCTCGTTCTATATTTTGTGTTATTGCCAAATCATTGTCGAAATTGATAACTTCTTCAATCTCAATTGCAGGTTCCATGTCCTTAATTAGGTCGGCAATGACAGTAAACAGGCAAGGAAAAGTGAGGGATTCCCCGCTGTCATGCATAAGCAAGGGTATCCCCGCAATACAATGGCAATACAGAAAGGTAAAACGATATGCAAAATTTATACATGTGGTCATTAATACTGTAATTAGAACGTGCTTAAGAATAATTTTCCATCTTATGGAGGTAAAAATTAACTGATGATATTTTAAAAAACCATTCCGTTTCCACATTATGAAAGTTTCTGGCTTATACAGGACGATTTTACATATAAAATCGTACTATTCTGGAGATTTTTTTATAACTTTACAGGTTTCCTTCTTATAAAAGTTCCAGCTAAGACAGGTTTAACTGTATATAGTTGGTCAAGAAAGTATTTGTGCACTTGGTCTTTCCTTAATAAATTTGAAAAAAAATGTTTTCATTCGCAATTATGTTGATTCGTAGCTCGTTAAGTGTATAAACATATTACAAGTGTTGAAAAATGATACCGAGTAAAGAATCCAAGACAATAAATTCACAGCCCAAAAAATATTTCCGCACTAGTTAAATAGTTGTAAACAAAACATAAAAAAGAACTGACAGTCATTGCAGGGATTAAAGTTCACTGTACCGTGCATAAAGTTGTGCATACCTCAGTTTATGTTTTTACTTGAAAGGTAAATAATCTCTCCCAAGACAAGAGAAATTTCAGCATCTCTGCAAGATAGAATTATTTTACTGTAAAAGCAAAGTAAAAGTTATCATAAAATAGGCAAAACATTCAGTCAGAATTTCTCATCAGTACATTAAATGATTAAAAGATATGAAGAAATTGGTACACTAGAGAAGAAAACCATGTCAAGGACATCCAAGGGCGCTTTCAACAAGTGAGTGGCAAGAATTTGTAAAGCTAGTGGTAAAGAACCCCTCTACAAGTGCTCAAACATTTTCTTCACATATGGGTTATTCCTTGCAAAACAGTATGACACAAAACATAAAAAAAATCCAAATTTGTTCAAAATTTTATATTTAACTCTTTGTCATACATATATATATATATATATATATATATATATATATATATATATCTATTTCAACTGTCCACAACATTTAAACAGAAGCTAGTGGAGACATGATTTTGTGAATAAATTTTATTTATATATATATATATATATATATATATCATGTCTCCATTACCTTCTGTTTAAATGTTGTGGACAGTTGAAATACTAGTTATTTTAGCACACAGGCTTGTTTAATTTTTTTCTAGTCATTCAAATAAAGACTGTATTTCAAGGAAGCTGTTAAATTCATCATCATCAGCAGCAGCATCAAGGATTAGACCCGCTGGTCTGTTCCAATCTCATGTTAGAATTGGTCTATCCATCTTTTACTGGGTCTTCCAACATTTCTTCATCCTAATGGTATTACGAGAGCCCCTACCCAGGGATATGGGTGAAGACCTCAATAGATGGTACAACTACATGGAAGAGGCACCTATTCTTCAGGGGACAAATGTGAAGACCCATCTCCGGGGTAACAAAGAGAAAATCGTCAATGGTCAGCAGAGCGGAAGAGGTACCTCTTCTGTTGGGGTTAATATAGCAGATGGCTTGATGTCGAGTCATAGATGCCAGCCCCATCAGATATCTTACCCTGCAAAATGCCAGTAACGTCTTCAGGAGACATCAATATTTATACTTTCAAGTCTCATGGTATCTTTACCTTGTCTTGGTGGAGTGGCTTGTGTGCTTAAATGATCCTGAGAGCTATGCCGGCGGTAGCATTGCTGCCGATAGGGTTACCCATGCCGGACTGGTCGAAGGTGATAAGCCAGACGAAATAAGTACCTTGGTTGAAAGAGTGACGATCTTTCACCGTAAAAATACAACCGTCAAGAAATGCGGACATGGGTTCTACTGGGGGTAAAATTTTCCGGAGGTCAAATAGTCCCCCATTCGGTTCTCCGGGCGGGGACTACTTCAGGGAACCCATGCCAAAGGCTCAAACACAGGACATGTTCCTAGGAACATGGAATGTTAGGACTTTATACAATAGCGGGGCACTAGAGATATTAATGCGGGAATTGGATAAATCGCCCTTGGATATAGTCGCTTTACAGGAAGTTAGGTGGCCAGGAGAAGGTAGTCAGGAATCAGGAAGCTTTGCATTATACTATGGGGGTGCAGAAAGACCTGCATTTGGAACAGGTTTTTTAGTCAGAAGGAGGATCCTATCCGCTATCCGAGATATTAAGTTTGTTAGTGATAGGATATCATACATAATTCTAAAGGGTAAACGACATGATTTTATAATTATAAATGTACATGCCCCCACAGAAGATAAAGATGACAAGATCAAGGATGAGTTCTATGAAGAATTAGAATGCTTATTTGATAGCCATTCACGATATCATATGAAAATTGTCTTAGGAGATTTAAATGCAAAAGTGGGGCGGGAAGATATATTCAAACCAACAATAGGCAAATTCAGTCTTCATGAAGATAGTAACGACAACGGGTTAGATTAGTCACATTTGCCACATCAAAGAATCTCATTGTTAAGAGCACAACATTTCAGCATAAGGATATTCATAAATACACCTGGACGTCCCCAGATGGAGAAACTCGGAACCAGATAGATCATGTATTAGTGGATAAACGCTGGCACAGTAGCATCATTGATATTAGATCAGTTAGAGGGACAGACTGCAATTCAGATCATCATCTGGTCAGAGTGAAAATCAGACAACGGCTATCGCTTATGAGAGGAACAAACGCTAAAGATGATTCTGTAAAATAATTAATTAAAAAACTTGAAAAATGATGAAATGTGGCAAGTATACCAAATCAAAATTGCTAATAGATTTGAAGTACTGGAATCTTCAGATGACAATGTGGCAAACGAAGAAGAAACTGATATAAATAAAGAATGGGAGGCTATAAGAGATACTATTAAATTGTCAGCATCAGAAAGCATTGGTTGTTTAAAAAAGAGGCAAAACAAGAAATGGTTTGATGAGGAATGTGCCGACATTGTAAAGAAGAGAAAGGTAGCAAAATTGAAATGGTTACACGAGCCAAATGAGGTAAATTTAGAGCAATTGGGTCGTGTTAGACGGGAAACCACCAAGTTACTAAAGAGTAAGAAGAGGGAATATTTGAGAGAGAAGATTAATGATCTTGAAATGAATGCAAAAATAGGAACATTAGAGAATTATATCAGGGAATTAGTATAGAGGAGAAAGGGTTTCAGGCTAGAACAAACATAATTCGGAATGAAAATGGGGATATGATTGCAGATTCCAAGAGTATATTAAATAGATGGAAAAGTTATTTTAATCAGCTATTAAATGTACATACAGAACAGGACATTGAGGAGGATAAGTTACAGACAGCAGAAATGCTAGTCACAGAGCCAAGTGCATTAGAAGTTGAAATGGCAATTGAAAAATTGAAGATGTATAAAGCATCAGGTTCAGATGAGATCCCAGCAGAACTGATAAAATCAGGGGAGAAAATTGATGGACAAGATACGCTGGTTGCTTAGTATGATTTGGGAAAAAGAAGCTCTTCCAGATGAATGGAAGGAATCAATTATCGTACCAATTTATAAGAAAGGAGATAAAACTGATTGCAACAACTACAGGGGCATCTCATTACTTTCAACTTCGTACAAAATTCTAACAAATATATTAGTAAGCAGACTTACTCCCTATATTGATGACATTCTAGGAGATCATCAATGCGCATTTAGAAGAAACAGGTCTACAACAGATCAGATTTTAGTATAAGACAGATTTTAGAAAAGAAATGGGAATATAATGGTACTGTACATCAACTATATGTAGACTTCAAAAAAGCATATGATTCAATTAAGAGGGAGAAGTTATATAGTATCCTGCTGGAGTTCGGAATTCCTAAAAAGTTAGTTAGACTTATACGAATGTGTCTAAATGGCTCAACGAGTAGGGTGCGTGTAGGCAAACAGTTTTCAGACACTTTTGAAATCCAGAATGGGCTGAAGAAAGGAGATGCACTATCTCCTCTACTATTTAATTTTGTACTAGAGCATGCCATTAAATCTTTAGAGAATGAGGAAGGCTTACAACTGAATGGTATTAATAAGCTGTTAGTTTATGCTGATGATGTAGTACTACTGGCTGATAGCGAGGAGATACTAAAGGCCAACACGCACACACTATTGAGTAACACTAAGAAATTAGGACTGGAAGTAAATATCAGTAAAACTAAATATATGGTCACACGTAGAAATACATTATATAATGGAAATGGACAGCTAACGACAAATGAGGGAAATTTTGAGGAATTGGCTGAATTCAAATACCTAGGAACAATAATCACAAATAGGAATGAGATGCACAAAGAAATTAAACGTAGGCTCAATACTGGAAATGCATGCTATTATGCATTGCAGAGACTTTTGATGTCCCAACTCCTTTCAAAAAACGTTAAGCTGAAAATATATAAAACTATTATTCTACCAGTTATATTATATGGGTGCGAAACATGGACTCTTACTTTTAGGGAGGAAAGGAGATTACGAGTATTTGAGAATAAAGTTCTTAGGAAAATTTTTGGACCAAAGAGAGATGAACAGACAGGTGAATGGAGAAGACTACATAACAATGAACTACATGGTCTTTATAGGAAGCCAGATATAATAAGAACAGTTAAGTCCCGTAGACTGCGATGGGCAGGACATGTTGCACGTATGGGGAATGAAAGACGTGCATGGAAACTTCTTGTAGGAAAGCCAGAAGGAAAACGCCCAGTTGGTAGACCAAGAATGAGGTGGGAGAACAACATTAACTATGATTTGAGGGAAGTAGATTATACAGGGAATGATTGGAAAGCATTAGCTCAGGATAGGGATGTATGGAGAGCTTATGTCCGTGCGGCCATGAACCTACGGGTTCAATAGTGCCAGTGAGTAAGTAAGTAAGTCTCATGGTAGTTGTTATGATTGGTTTTGAAAATATTAAAGAATATATTTTTAAAAATACCATTACATAAAACTCGGTAATTAAATTCACATATAAAAAATATAACATTTTTCGGAGCATTTACATTAGGTTGTAAATTTTTGTAATGGAATCTTTAGGAATAAATTTACAGTAAATTAAAGCAACTCACTGTGAAAGGGGGTAGAGCTATGTCCTCATAGGCTATCCACTGCACCATCATTGCTGCTGGTTACTGCAAGGTAAGTCTGTTTTGATAGTTGGTGCATGTCACATGTCTTTTTTCAATTTGCTTTGGTACTTCATGGGGGTAGAATAGGTTTTCCTTGCTAAATTTCCAACTTGTGAGGAATGTTCTTAAGTCCGAAATGATTTGCAACAGACCAGCAGAAAACTGTCATCTAAATTGAAGGGAATAGTGCTCACTGAGATTATCAGAGGTAGAAAAGAAACCCGTCTTAATAGTAGGATGTAATGTCTGGGTTATGTGTAAGATTGCTAAACATGTTGAGAGGTCTGTTGTCAACATGTGATATGTGCTGCATGAGACTTTTGATCTTAAAAACAGTTCCAATTCTTTTTTATTTAATATTCAAACTTCCGGAGATTCCATAATGAAAATTGTTATGATAGATTAAGAAAATATTTATCATACTGTAAAAGATGGAATATAGTAGAAAAATTATTGAGTTTAGAAATGTTAATGTTTGTTTTTTACTGTATGTTTTAATACACACTCGAAGTGAAAATCCACAAATACTAAAAAAATTCTTTCAAATATACTCTACTCAAAAAATTAGAGGACAACATGTTTAAACCAAAGCTACAAAATAAATATTAAAACAATTTAATTTTTGAGAGTCAGATGTTTTGATTTGAAGTATTGTTTAAAGCCAGATTGAAGATCTTCTGAGTTTTATTAATTTTTCTTTGATACATTAGTGAAGTTCTAAGAGTTGCTGAAACCAAAGTGAGTGCCCATTGAGTTATTTTTTAAAAAAATGTTTGAAGAATAATCTGTGGTAGGAAATTGTTACTTTGTGTTCTCTGAAGCTAATACAGAGCAATGAAACATCAGATGCATAAACAGTTTCATTTATTGAAGACGGCCGTTCCATTCACAATGTCTGTAGGATTCTTGATGTCGGCCCTTTCTGTCATCCAAAGGCTGCAGAGGCAATATAGAGAGACATGTGGATACAAGAGGCTGCCCGGGCAAGGCCATAAGAAGAAGACTTACAGAGGTACAGGATAGATTACTTGTCATATCAGCTTTCTTCTTCTTCCTTCCAAGTATTAGGCCAAGGCCTGTTACGATGCTTTGGTCGACATAAGTTTGATCCTTCCAGGAAATTCTCGTATAAGACTTGAAAGCATAATAATAGTCCCTTCGATTTGTTGCTGGCCAAAGGAAGGCAAGACCAGTGATGGGGCTGCCATCTCATAGCCTCTGGTCAGGCTTTTCTGGAGAAGAAAAGAAAATAAAGGAAAGAAGAAATGGAAGAAAGGAAAGACTCCCTAGCTCTTGGATGCCCTAATAGCGTCAGGGTTGAAAAAGCAAGAGTTAACCAGGAGAGATTAGATAGTAAAGTTAAAAGAGTCTGATATAAGTAAGTGGAAGAAATGAAGAAATACCAGATCAGTTAAAGATAAAAGTAAGGAGCAAAACACAAGTAAGTGGAAGCAATGTTTTGCTCGGCTTGGACACCTTGTGGTCGCCATCCACATAACCCCTAGATGGGGACCCCTGAGAGACCTATCAGCTTTATGCAGACAAAGATCTGCAGCCAGAGATCTAAAAAAATGATTTACGAACAGCAACTGGGATGGTACTTTGTGATCAGACTGTATAAGAAATAGGCTGATAAATGCAAGGTTCAGGTCTAGCATCCCCTTTAAAGCCCCTCGTTTAACATGTCAGCACAAAGAAGCTCAGCTGTGATTTGCTCAGAATCATGTCAACTGGCAGCTCTGCCAGTGGAAGGGTATTCTATTCACGGGTGAATCAATATTTCATTTCATGGGTTCTAATGGTCCTACACATGTATGGAGACATCCTGGTGAACATTTTGATCCAGCCACAATTATTGAACATGACAGATTTGGAGGTAGTTTGGTTATTGGGCTGTGATTATTATTGAGTCTCAGACAGAGCATGTTGTTGTCCCACAGCTCATGAATGCTGTTGTTTATATTAATGGCATTATCCTTCAGTGTGTCATATCCTTTGCTTATGGTATGGACCCTAATTTTCTTCTAATGCATGATAATGCTAGATGTCATACAGCACAGGCTACCAAAGATGTTCTGCAAGAATGCCAAATTCATGTCATGGATTGGCTTGCATGCAGTCTGGACCTCAATCCGATCGAGCATATTTGGGATATGCTGGAAAAAACTTGTTCATAAGTGTCCAGCTGTGCCACAGAACCTGGAAGAACTTTCAAATGCACTCACCGAGGAATGGGAAAGAATCTCATAAGTTTCTGTAAGAAAGCTTCTGCAAAGCATGTCTTGTAGGTATAATGCAGTCATTGAGGTTCACGGAGCACACCTAAGTACTGAGTGTTGAAATAACCATGGAAACATTGATTCCTAAAATTTCCACTTCATTTTCTGTTACAAATGATAATTTGTTTGTATTTCTAATACTGTACAATAAACCATTATTTGAATGTCTATTCTAATTTTACATAAATCTTCAATTCATAATTACAAACTATAAAAAATTACATTGTTTCAATATTTATTTTGTGGCTTTGGTTTAAACATGTTCCTCTATTTCTTTTAGTAGTGTGTGTATATATATTTTTTCTCACCAGTTCATTGGCATGGTTTCTACTTTAATACAATAAAACATGAGATATTTAATAATATTTTAACAGTAGCATATATTAATATTTCAGGAGAAAATTTACTTCTAAACTGGGATTTGAACCCAGAGTCTCTGGTTTTACATACCAATGAACTAAGCCAGTGTACTGCTTAGGAATCTTACTTCATTTTTTTTTGTTTAAAGTGAAATGCCTAAGTAGCACAGTGGTTTAATGCACTTTCCGTTTGAAGTGAGATGCCTAAGTAACACAGTGGTTTAATGCACTTTCCGTTTGAAGTGAGATGCCTAAGTAACACAGTGGTTTAGTGTGCTGACACACAGAATCAGAGCCCTTGGGTTCAAATCCCAGTTTTAGGCATACATTTTTCTCTTCAAATAATAGTTTGTCATTCAGTGTGAGTAATAAAGTTAAAATAATAATGTCTAAAATATAAGCTTTACTGACTATAATAGTAGTGTTAAATCCCATTAAAAAGTCTTCTTGCTTAAGAAGCAGCTAGATGGCATGTGGAACGAAGGTTCACGGCTTCAAGCGTGCAAGATTTAATAAGAGATCAAATTTTCAATTAAAGTGAGATGCCTAAGTAGCACAATGGTTTAGTGCACTGGTAAGTAGAACCAGAGATCTTGGATTCAAATCCCAGTTTAGGCATAATTTTGTCTCTTCAAATATTAATATGTCTTTCAGTATGAGTGATAAATTTAAAATGCAAACATGGAATGTAGAATACGTGTTAACCTCCTGAATATTTCTTCCATCATTACATTTTAATAATTGATGCTGTGAATTTCATTTTAGGCCACTTAACTGTGTTATTATGATATTCATATACTAGAATATTGAAAAAAATCCAGGACTTCACTTTACAAAATCTCAAATTTTGAGTGGAATGTCCCATATCACTACAGTTTCAGAGAAAAAAGTTACTGCTCAGACAGTAAGAAATATTTTGCATAGAACATAATTTCACTCTAGAATATCAAGAAAAAAAGCCATTTGTTAATGAAATAAGTAGAAGTGACTGGAATTCATTAATAACTATGTGATCAAGCCCATAAAATTTTGAAAGACGTTATTTTCTCAAATGAAAGCAAGTAGGCCTATAATATTTTTGGATCTAATGGAAAGGGCTCTCCGTATAGTGAAAACCAAATATAGAGCTCTACCAGAAAAATCTGTGTGAAACACAGTGGTGACATTCCATACATTGGAGTTGTAAGTATTGCATTTATTCAAGACTCAATGACTGCTATTATTTATATCAAAATGTTGCAAGACAATTTACCATTAAGTGCAGCACTATTGGGAGTTGGTGAAATATCTTATAATTTTTAACAATATAATGATATATGTGGCTGATGTTTAATCTAAGAGGAATGCTCAACACCTGTCCTCATTCACCAGGCATTAATCCCAATTGAAAGTCTATGATAATTTTTGGATTTGAAAGTAAGGAAAAGACACATTTCTAATAAATGTGACTTAATGGAGTCATTATCTAAGGAATGGTTCTAAATTTCATTAGGAATCTCAAAGACATTAATGGCAATTAATATCAAGGAGATTACAAGCCATGATAGATGCAAACGGAATGCATACAAAATACCAAAGTCTTCAATGTTTCTTTAAGTAATATCTATATTATCTATCTATCTATAATGGCATAGCCCATTGTTTAGCCTCTCCTTTGTAAGGAGTTACTAGACCAAGTTAATTTTTAGTTACCTTATTTGCTCATAGGTGTCATGGATGACATGCAGTCAACACACTGACCCAATGACAATTGCCAATTAACAGGCAATGCAATTAAGGTATTACTAGGATGTTGATGTCAGTAAATTTTGCTTAGAGGCCTCTTTATTCAGGCTTAAGGATCTTTTACGAGCTTTAAAATCTTCAGACTCAGGTTCCAAGGCTTATAGTCCCTCCCTGAGAACTTGCTCCTTGGATTTTTTCATCCTAAAAATCCATCGACCCCTTGGAACTAGAGGCAAGGAGCATAACCACTAGTACACTGCAGCCAACATTGTATAAAATTGTTCGTATGTTTATCTTGTGCATACGCAATTATTTTTTTGGTCTGAGAATTTAAAGTTTACTTGAGTTTCATAAAAGAGTAATGATTGTTTATTTCTAATAGGTTGTGTGTTGACTAAATTTGTACTAATAATACTTATTTCCATTGAAATTACAAGAAAAAACTGGGTGTACAATTTTTTTTACCCACAGCAATTAACAATTAGAGTAAAACAAAGTATATTATTTAAGAAAAATTATACCTCATACAGTTAATTCCTAAAAGGCCACATGTTTATTATTTAATTTCAAACAAAGGACATAATGTGTTTATAGAACATATACTTGAAACTTCTGCATGTGAAAAAAGCAGAAAATAATCAATATCCTTAATTCTGATAAGCAATAAATGCAGTGGAAGTGGATATTTCTTGTACACTCATTTTTTTAAATTTTGTAAAGGGCCTATTTAAATGTTTTTCTTTGACTACTAAATGCCCTTAATGCATAATTCTCGTACGTCTCGAAGATTTTTAGTATTTTCATGAATGAATTCAAATAACTGCCTGTTTTTAAAAATCTGAATAATCCTTATTAATTTTAAGCTATTTTAACATTTATGAGAAACTGGTGTTTATTACTACAACATTCAGATTTAATTGACACAAGATTTGCAAGAAAAGTAATAAAAGTATGTAACTTTGGCTAATCACTGGGACAGAATTTATTTTTATTGTTGACTACTTCTTTGAAAATACATCTTCGAAAACTGAGATTGACAATTTGTGTGCAAGTAATTAGAAGTTCTTCCCTTTGTGTGAAATGCCAATGTTCCCATTTGGGAGCATGATAGTGTAGAAAAATCTGCACAGTCAGAAATTTACTAAAAATCATCCTGGAACACTTAATTTAATCCTTGCTCTATGTATATCCTACCATGTTTGCAGAAAAAATAAATAATTTAATTAGAAGCATTAAGGGGATATTATAAAGACTGAGTCATTAAAAATACTTCAACAGCAGTATTGACCTCTGTATCTCCATTGCTCCCACAATAATTTTTGCAGCATTTGTGGGTTTCTTTTTTCTTGCTATTAGATTAGTATATTTGGAAAGAGAAACTACATCTGCTGCAACAATAGAAGTGGCTGCTATACTTGTCAACAAAATTTAAGAACCTCGCTCCACAACACCAGCTCAAGTTAGTTATTGGTCATCTTATTTAAGGTGGTGTATGGGTGTGGGTTTTTTTTTTTTTTTGCTGGTATTTAATTTAAATGCTGGATAAGAAGGGTCACTTTTTGTTTGCTGGTATTTATGAGTGAGGGTTAGAGAATGTGAATCCAAGTAATATCATGGAACTGGGGTTCTTAAGTTTTGGCAAAATCTATACACATCTTTCATAGAGCCATTGACTGTAACAACTATGTCTCAGGACCCACTAATTTCTGTTATTTCTTTTGCAGCTTTCATCAACAAATGTATTTAATCTATTTTATGATACTGCTGTAATTTTGAAAAATTGGTGTTGGCAGTGTAATATCTATAATATCAGAAGTATCTTTACTATTTGTAATCTTTAATACATAATCTCATTCCTTATATTATTTTTGTCATAAACCAAGTGTGTGTTAAAATATGAAATTTCAAAGCACTGAGATCACATGATTTACATTTTATAACTAATTTTGATGTCAGTCCCCATTTCTTCGGTATCCTCACAAATAGAAATAGAATCCACACTATCACAATGTTTATATTCTACATTTTTTTGCACTCGGTCAAAAAGAGATATATATATATATATATATATATATATATATATATATATACGTACATACATACAGGGTGCAAATGAATTATACCGCATAAATTTAGCTACGTATAGGGGGGTATTATATAAGCATTTTGAGATAATGAACTAATGGTCCACGAATAAAAATGTCCAAGTTATGATTCAATTTGTAAAATGGTTGGCACGCCACTGATTATTTCAAATTTAAATGGAAATAATATGATACAGAGACTGTAACTTGCAACAAGCATGCACCTTTAGCTCAGTGGCTATAGCGGTCTAATATCGACGCAAATATAAGATTTATGCATAACGTTCGAAACTCTCTACAGTACGTGTAATGTTTTTTGTTCTTCCTTTATTAAGTACGTACTGTTAATTAGTTATGTGCGTAGATTTACTTCTGGATTAATTGTTTATTCATTATTTTACAGAATACGGTAATGGAATGTCGGCACAATACACGAGTTACAAAACTATCTATGTGCGTATTGTACAGACAATTGTTTGAAAGGTTGTAATAATAATACGATTACTGTAGAGTGCAATAGGTTTCGCAAATAACATGTGTAATTGTACTGTGCAGTACTTATGTACTTAGATAAATGATAGTGCCGTGATTAATAACATGAAGAGGTATAGTATATGTACACATGGCATACACAATGTTATTGGGAAATAAAAACAATGCATTTGAGTAAACCAGAAAAAAAAGGTAAAGCACCTGCAGACTCATTAAAGAAATTGTTCAAATTGGCCACCTTCATTCTCACAACACAGACGACATCAGCGACGAAAGGATTCTCGTACCCCGTTCAAGATACCAGGTGTCTCACGGATCACATCACATGCTGCGATTATGCGTGCAACTAACAGATCATCTGTATCAACAGGGGTCGCATACACCAGTGTTTTCAGATGTCCCCACAAAAAACAATCAAGTGGACTGAGACCTGGAGAGCGAGGTGGCCGCACCATAGCTGCACTACCTCTTCCTATCCAACGGCCACGATACACTCCATCCAAATGATTTCGCACATTCTGGCACAAATGGGGAGGAGCTCCATCGTTCTGAAACTACATGTTAATCCTGATGTGGAGATGAACTTCTTCTAGTAATGTAAGTAGGACGTGCTCTAAAAAGTCTTATAAATGGCACCATTTAATCTCTGGGGAAGAAAGTAGGGGCCAATGATGTGGTCAGAAATTATGCCTACCCATACGTTCACCGAAAATCTCTGCTGGTGACTCCTCTGGAAGATGGCGTGAGGATTTTCATAATCCCACACATGATTGTTCTTCGAGTTCAGAATCAGCCCATTCCTGTTAAATACTGACTCATCAGTGAATAATACCGAGGAAAAGAAGTGCAGTGGCTGCAGCAAAGCCCAATTACAAAATAGGGTCTGTTGAGCGAAGTCCAGTGGCTGTAAGACTTGTACTTTTTGCAGGTGAAAGGGATAGAGCTGGTCTTCATGCAGGACTTCCCATACACTTTGATGGTTCCTACCCATTACACGTCCGATAGCACGAGTACTTGTAGAAGGTTCCTCTTTCACCCTATGAAGAACATTTTCTTCAAAATCTTGCAAGAGCGGCGCGTACATCTTGCACCGACATCTACTCTGTTTACCTTCAACGTCCAATGCTCCTGCAAACACCTATCAACAGACTCATAGGTTGTTCATTGAGGAAGGCGTCTATCCAGATACCGATCTGCGTACATGGCAGCAGCTCTTACACCAAAAACTATACACATCTTTCATAGAGCCATTGACTGTAACAACTATGTCTCAGGACCCACTAATTTCTGTTACTTCTTGTGCTGCACCGTAAATCAGATGCATATCGGCAAGTTTAGCATAACTGTAAAGATGTTCCATGATGCTTTCATGTAATGCAACTGTACTGATACTGAAGTACTTCCAATTAGAAGTTAATATAATCAATAGAAGAATAGGTATTTTGTGCATGCCCATACTAGAGAATTTCATTGTCAACATATCATGGTATGCACACAGTGTACAATAGGAGAATATTAATTTTGTGCAAGCCCATACTAAACAAATTTCAATGTCAACATATCACAGTGAAGAAAGAACGAAAGAAAGCAAAAAAAAAAAGTCACCTGCCATGATTTGGACCATCAGTGTTTGAATCTTAAATCCATCACTTTGATCATTAAGCCACAAGTTAACTACACAGATTCTGCGTGTTTGACTCTGTACTAAGGCTCACATTGTACCGATTCTACTAACCAGAGTGCAGTGGCATGCAATCATCTGCTCAGATCAAAATTTTAAGGAATTTGAAAACCCAATATTTCATAAACGTTGTTGATGAATTATTAGAAATCAGGATATCAGAATTAATACTAAGATATGAAGTTATTCTATTATAATTTTCTCTCTTGTTAATTTATCTGTATCAAATGTCGTTTAGTTTGATTCCCTATAACTCACCCATTTTCCCTCATAGACCATTAGTTCATTATCTCAAAATGCTTATATAATACCCCTCTATATGTAGTTAAATTCACGCCGTATAATTCATCTACACTCTGTATACACATATATACATATACATGCATATACAGTTGGACAATTATAAATCTTACCAATTTCAGTAATAATATTAGGTATATATATACATTTTTCAATACAAAATTCTAATGAGAAGTAACAATAGGGGGCAAGTTATAAATATTACATGTTTGAATCTGAAATTTTTACATCTCACCTCACAAAAATATGCATTTCTCACCTGACTGGTTTTAGAGCCAATCACCTCCATCATCAGCTAAAATCAAACTGTTTGAAATTGAGTTATCTTGCTTACCGGGTAATTCAAAATTCATGGACCTACATTCGTACTTCTGAATGTATATCTTTTCCCAAACTGTTAGTTCCACACATTTCTGTAAATGTTTTAAAACATGTAGAGAAACCTATTGAACTAACAGTTTGAGAAATTGTATACATTCAGAAGAACAAATATAGATCCAATATATTTTGAAGTTCCTGGTGAGCAAGATTTGATCTCAAAATTCATCCAACCTGCACCAGGTGACAGGTGATTGTTTATTGGTGTTGACGATTTAATTTCAACAGTCAGCATTTAGCTGAAGTTGGAGATGATTGCCTCCAAAACTTATTAGATGAGAAATACATATGTATTTGAGGTGAAGTTTAAAAACTTTTGATTCAGTTAAGTATTGCATACACCATTTCTTCCACAGAATTAATACAAGAAAGTTTATTTTAGAAGAATTCTGTGGTAAAAGGTTTATGAACACCATTTTCATTACCGTATTGCCTGTCAACTTTTTTTCATGAGGGGTATAATTAGATATTTGCTCACAAAAAGGAAATGCTATATACACTAATTATTTTATCAATACCACAAATTTTCTAGCAGAAACACATGTTTATATTTCATTACCCCATACACAAAGAAAGAAGGTAATGAAACACACTTGGGGAACAATAATATATATTGCATTGAAATGTATTGTTAGTGCTACCAAAATATGAAACATAGTTTTTCCCATCTAATGGAATTTTGCACTCATCATTTAAATTCTACTTGAAGTACAGCAGAATAAAAAAATGTCAATTAGGGTAGGATGCCATTTAATGGGCATAAATTCTGACATAAGCATAATAAAGTATATATTTTCCAATTCAGCTTGGAGTCATGGATGAGGTGAAATAAACAAGTAAAAGTTGTAATTTTTTTTTACCATTTCACTCTTTAACCTCTTCAGTGTCTTTGTATCCTATATGATAAACGATAGGTTTAATTTTTTTTTTCATTCTGTAAACAACTTAAGATTGTTGTGATTAAGTATATCATGATGCTTCGTGCTCACTTTTTCATTTTATTTCCTTTAAGATTAGGTGACAACCCATATAAATTATAAAAACTTAATTAAAATCTGCTGTAAGTTATTATAATTGCCTATTTAACTCATGCCACAAATACTAGTCAATGACCAATCACGTTTCAATGAATGTTGTTTTACAACCAATGACAGTCGTGTTTCACCTAGCTCTTTATCGATTTCTCTTTATCAGCTCCTGCTTTTGTGATAAAGAAAGCTCCTCCTTTTTAAAGTTCTGAACAGGTCAAAGCATTGTTTTTCTCCAACAAATATATTGAATATAGCAAATAATGAAAAGATTCCTTGATTTTACTGAGTTGTTTACTAAAAAATAAATGAATAACCTGTAATGTTGATTATGATATATCATTTGATGTGTTTCATTATTTCTCCTCTTGGGTGCAATCTTACAATATTGTGATCATATTTGGCAATAAGTAATATGATCAAGCAGCAGTGAATGAACATAACCTCACATTTCTGATTTGTTTTCAAACATCGCCGTTTACATTAAATATATAAATATTTAAAAATAACTATAGTTAAACAATGATTTGTGAGTAAACAGCTTAATTTTATTCATTAAATAGTCCTATCAAATGCCACTCTTGATTTCCAAATTCTGTAGATAAATTGAAAATCACTCGTGGCATTACTTATGATAAACAATCAACCTCCATCAAATTTGTCCCTCAATTTGTTTTGTAAAAACGTAACATTTTGTTACTTGATAACTCATGTAACACACAAAGAAAATGATTCTCCAAATCTGTTTTTTGACTCTCATGAACTTTCCCAAATTTGGAGTCAAATAATAATTTTTGCTTTCAAAAGTAATATTAATTTTGCACTAAAAATACCGTAAAATGCAAAAAAAAAAATGTCAATTCCAATTAGGACTTAAGATATATATTTATTTCATGAAGACAGTTTTGTCCAATTTACCTTAGTTTTATTTTCTTGTCCACAGGATGACACAGGTATTATAATATAATTAAATGTATAGTTGTGATAACAGAGAGAGCAAAGAGGGGAAGAAAAAGAAACTTTTTTATTATAACTCAAAGTGAGAAATTGTTTGGTAACATTGGCAGACTGGAGGGCTTCAAATGTATAAAAACCCACATTTCCAAATTCTCAGTTAATTTTTCATTTTGAAAATATTTAGGATAAATGACTGAGTCTTAAAAAAAACACTTTTTGGATTAAGTAACTGTTAACCTCTGTGCGACGGTCTCAGTACACTGTACTGACCTATGACTTATCGTATGCCGTTGGCCTCTGTACGTGATACTGACTCGAACGGCATGTTCTTTATACTGCTTTTGTGGCCAGAGTTTTAAGATATCTCAATTTAACTAAAATGTCAATACAGACAGGAAACTTAGCTCCAAGAATATATATATATATATATATATATATATATATATATATATTAATGCTTGCATCTGCTAATTATTACTATTATTAGTTTACTTATATTTTACATCGATGAAAACCAAAATTTACCTATGTGTGGAGCAGTTTTCATTTTTCTCTCATAAATGAAAAAATACAAAATAAATATTTGTAAGTATTAACGTTTGAGAGGAAAATATTTAGAAGAGTGCTAGGTCCAGTAAAGGAAAATGGAACTTGGAGGTTGAGAAGGAATGACGAATTATACCTCAAGAATAATAAAGAAAATATAGTTAGTTTCATCAAATCCAACAGATTACAATGGTTTGGACATACACTAAGAATGCCAATGGGAAGATTGCCGAATGATATTTTAAATTGGAAGCCAAAGGAACAAGACCAAGGGGAAGACCCAAGGATCGATGGGAAGATGACGTAATTGAAGATTTGAGAGAGATGGGGATTTTTTATTTGAAATCTACTGCACAAGATAGGAAGAAGTGGCGTAAACTGGTTGAGAAGGCCAAGACATTCCACTGGAAGTCGTAGAGCCTGACGAAGAAGAAGTATTAACATACCTTCACTAATGAGTTGAGAAATGCATTTTGATGACAAGATGATGAATACAAATTTTTAAACAGTTATTTTATTAACCATGACAACCTCTGTGCAATGACTAATTTGAATTCGCTACCTTGAAGCTGGATCATATATTTTGTGTAATATTCTTACTCAAAAAAAATCAACATCTCAATCTCTTGAATAATATATAATGTGGTGATTTTTTTTTATCTCCAAGAGGATTTATCATATATTCATATTTTATCTGGTGTCGCCTACCTTCAGTCATAAAATGCGCTTAGTTTGAGTTTACCCTGGCAGCTGGAGGATTTAGATGTTTGAATGAAATAGGATTTTATAAGAATGTAAAGTGTCTACTGAATCTGAAATTGAGGGAAATAAATCTAGAGATTCGAGTGGCATTGACCAATATTACTAATCGTGATGAGGAGGATACAAATTTTATATGGGGAAATAAAGATAATTATATGGACAATTTTTTTTTGTGGTATTTCTGAACCCCAGAATGAAACTCAAAATGTCAGTGAAATTATAGAATGCTTCGGATTATATTTGGGTAGAGAAGACATATGCAAAATTTTTATTCCAATTATGAATAAATAGTTCTCTGTGGAAAATTTCCGACCTTCATACATACAAGTAATAACTCGATTGAGATGTTTCATACATAGTTTTTTTTTATGCTGACTATCATCTGGCATCGCCTACCTTCAGTCATAAAATGTGCTTAGTTTGAGTTTATTCTGGCAGCTGGAGGATTTAAGTGTTTGAACGAAATAGGATTTTATATGAATGTAAAGTGTCTAGTAAATCTAAAATGGAGGGAAATAAATCTAGAGATTCAAGTGACATTGACTGATAATACTAATTGTGATGAAGAGGATACAAATTTTATATGGGGAAATAAGGACAATTATATGGACAACATTTTTTTTGTGGTGTTTGTCAAATTCAAAATCTCAGTGAAATTGTAGAATGCTTCAGATTATGTTTGAGTAGAGACATATACAAAAAATGTATTCTATTCTGAATAAAAAGACCTCTGCAGAAAATTTCTGACCTTCGTGCGTACAGGTAATAACTTACTGTGCAGTTCTGGTTTCTTTAGCCACTTTTGTATGGTGTGGTAAGAGGGGAGGGCGAGTTGCACATACTGCCAGCAACTACCCTCAGTTTAGAAAACATAATAGTTACTACATGTTGAGTTTTCTTATTTACTAGTTCTGTGTTAGTGAATATTTTTGTTGTATAATAAGTGTAGAGTGCTCATTATAGAATAGCGCTGTTTTTATAACAATTTTATTATTATTACTAGAAAGAAACTGTTTTTTGCATGGCTACTAGTTCCCTCCTCCACTCTGCAATGTTCCTTCCTGCCACTCATCAAGACGGCTACAGTTATCAGAACTGGACCGTAGAGTTTTTCTTTTCTTTTTTTTTATGCGGGCAAGTTGACTATAAGGGGTTCTTGTCTGAACAACTGCTATGTCTGTAATGTATTGCCATGGAATGTATACTTAGCAACAGAAAGAATGAGCCGCTTCAAAAAGCAGAGTCCCTGTTATGGCCCACTGCACATGCTCGAGAAGCTAAAGCTGTGGTTCACGAGGTAACACATTGTTAAATGTTTTAAATATGCTGTATTTGGTTTTAATGGTCTTAAATAGTTAAAGAACAGTGAAGGAGACATGTTTCTAGATATTTATGAGTGTTTGACAAATGCAATATTACTCAAATTGTGACATTTCAAATAAAGTTCAACTCTCGTTCATAGTGTAAAAGTAAACAAGACAACTAGTATCTGACGTTCGAGTGCATTTTATATCAAAATAAAATTTGGTAACTATATTACTTTAGAAAGATGAATTCAGAGAAAAAACATGGATCATTCCATCTTAACACATTGCGGACAGATGATGCAAAGTTGCATTGGACTTTTGCAGATGTGTGAGATGGGCAACTCAATTTTGCGTCTTCAAGATGTGATAGATTTCCACTAACTGTACATTGCTCTCAGGCATCATGAACTTCTTGTGTCGACATCACATGACCATAACATGAGCTGACCTTGTTATGGCTGTAGCTGAATCAACAAATTCTCCCCTTGCTGCACAATAAACCCTTTCTTAGACAAACTGAACACGTGGGCACTGAACATACTCTCTAGTGGTAGTCTCTACTCACTAGTTGGTTTTTTTGTTCAACATGACGCAAGCAGCAAGTTCATATCGTAAGAAAAAAAACTCTTGGGAGAAGAAATTATTACAGAATTAAATGCAGATAATTTATCAGATGTCCCTGATGATTTATTTACTTATAGTGACAATGACAGTGATGATGATTCAGTGATTGTAAAAAAAAAAATGTGCAATATTGCAAACTTACAGTGACAGTGAGACAAGTTCTGACGAAAGAGATGATAATTCTAGGACGAGCAAACACCTGGGCCAAGAAAGACAAAACGTCAAACTTAGGAACATTTTCCGGAAATCCAGGGGTGAAACAAATTCCCTCTGACCTAACAAAAATTTCTGATATATTAGAACTTTTTTTGGTGATAAATTCTTTCAAATGCTATGTGAGGAAACTAATTTATATAATTTACAAAATCATAATAAATATACTACCTCATCTAAAGGGTTGAAATGGTCAGATGTCAGTGTAGTAGAAATGAAAAAGTTCTTTGCAATAATAATTCTCATGGGGCAAATAAAAAAAGATGGACTGAAGGATTATTGGTCAACTGATCCATTTTTAGACACTCCAATTTTTAGGGAGTATTATGAGTCGCAATAGATTTGAAAAAATTTGGTGTTTACATTTCAACAATAATGCCCTCTGAAAAGAGTCAACTAACAGACTTTTCAAAATTCAGCCCTTACTAGATTTTTTCTTTGGAAGATTTCAGACAGTTTATAAGCCAAATCAACAACTTTCATTGGATGAGGCTATGATTCCTTGGAGAGGGAGGCTTCATATACGAACATATAATCCCGGGAAAATAATAAAATATGGTCTACTTGTTTGTGTGGTTACAGAAAGCACTTCTGGTTATATTGGGAATTTATAAATTTATTCGGGACAAGGAAAAACATTACAGGATACTAGTTTGACCCTTTTAGAACCTTACCTTGATCAAAATTACCAAGTATATTAAGACAACTACCATAATAGTGTAGATATTGCACAAAATCTCCTCTCTAGACATATAAGAGTATGTGAACAGAGGTCTTCCTCCAGATTTGAAAAATGAATCACAGTCTCTCAAACATGGGAAAAGTATGTTCAGGCAAGAAGGCAATGTTCTTCTTCAATGCTGGAAGAATACTTGTGTTGTCAACATGATTTCCACAATTCATAATTCATCTATGGTTGATGTTCCCAGGAGAAATGAAGAAGTAAAACAGAAACCCATTTGTATTATTGAATATAATAAACACATGAAGGGTGTTGACAGAGCTGATCAGTACTTGTCATATTACTCTATTCTAAGGAAAACTGTAAAGTGGACAAAGAAAGTTTCATTATGGCTTATCAATTGTGCTCTATTTAATTCATTCAAGTATATCTTGTTAGCCCATGTTTCCCTTAACAGAGATTTAGGTGCTCTCCCCCTACAGGGAAGAATTTGAACCATACTAATTTAGTTACACTTGTTTTCGTACAGATGTCATTTGAGTGGTCAGTGTTCCGCCTCATACTGACATCTAGGAAACCAAGGTAGTACTAGGATGGGAAAATTCAGTAAATTTTGCTTAGAGGCCTCTTCATTCAGGCTTAAGGATCTTTTACGAGCCTGATAATCTTCAGAATCGGGACTCACGGCTTAAAGTCCCTTGCTCCTTGGATTTTTCCATCCTAAAAAAATCCATCGACCCCGGCCGGGTTTGAACCTGTGACCCTTGGGACCAGAGGCAAGGAGCATAACCACTAGTCCACCACAAGTATATAAGAAATTAAATACTTCTACAAATCTTCGGTATATAGACTTTCTGCTACAAATGGCAAAAGACTGGGCTACAGGTAAGAAGGAGGAAGAAGAGTCAGACACAGACTTCACACTACCAGAAACATCAATGCCAACCCCACGTAGACCACATGTGGATTCCCCTGGGAGGCTGTTGGGTGATATGCGAAAACATGTTCTCGAAACAATTGTGAAAAGTGAGAAAGGCAACAGAAAATACCCTGCTGGGTGGTGCCATGTTTGTGCAACACAGAACAAAAAAAAAAGAAAAGTGAAACAAGGTATATTTGCATGTTCGGCCAAGTGCCACTCCACAAAGGAGAATGTTTCCAGAGATGTCACACCCTGAAGCAGTACTAGGAGCCTTGGTAAGTGATTCCTGAAAGTTTTAATTCATAAAATTAATTAGAACATTTTTTAGTGAATTTTTCTAGTAAGGAGTGCAGAAGAGAAGTTAATAGACTGTAAATACTCGGGAACAGGCATTTAAATTATTTAAATACCCCGTCCCCTATGTGTTAACAAGCAAATTGTACCTACTCTTCTTCATCTGTATGCTTTATAAATACAGCGTTTGAAGCGCATTTGAAGTAAAAAAAATAATCACTTAATTTTACTGAGATAATAAGCACCTGTATCCTTATATCCAAAATTTCTTATATTCTGTAGAGTTTATTATAAAAAAGCTTAATTTTTTTAAACATAAGCTCTAATCAAATATAAAAATGATATTCATTGCAAAAAAAATCAGAAATTTTTATTATGTACAAAAGAGATTGTAAAAAATTTTGGATTATAGGTGTGAGTGCTAGTTTTTCTTAGGAAAATAAGCATTTTTTTTAATTTGAAGAGAAAAATTATATGCTCAAACTGGGGTTTGAACCCAGGACCTTTGGCTTTCTAGGCAATATGCCCTACCACTGAGCTATCTGAGCACTCCGATCTAAATGCAAATTTTTCTCTTGTACATTGTTATTTCCCGAGCACTGAATGCTATGAGCATTTGCTCGATTGTGCAAATGGCGGCTTCATATTTAAGTAGGGCTTTTTTCAATGTTTTTATTATTAATTTATTTTTTTAAATTTCAATATTGTTTTAAATCTTGCATCTTATAAACTACAAGAGATGAAAATAGAATAAGTAAAATACAATAATCAGTACAATGACCTGTAAGGTTAGCTACTGTATAGTAACATGTTGCTGAGCTTAGAAAACCTGTGTTATGTTCTACTGCAATGAAAATATGTAATTTGTGTGTTTTGTGTTGTGTTACTAACAGAGTCTGTTTCAACTAATGAATACCATTTACTAGGCTAGATCATCATTACACAGAGTTTCTTTACTGAATATAATTTTGTTCAGAAAAATGACAATACTCTAAACAAATATAATAAACTTATAGTATTCACAAATGCTATTCCTATTCCATTCAATAATCTGTTTTTAGTATGTGTGAGTGTGTATATATATATGTATGTATGTATGCATATATTTATTTAAATATTACAGGTTAAGTTTGATTATTGGTGGACAAATTTTGCTTAATATATCATAATCGAATAGGACATTTTTAAACCAAACCCCATAAATATATGTATTTATTACCAACTAGTTTTGAATCTCTATTGTCAGATGAACTCTGACTCAGAGTTTAGCTGACGATATAGATGATAGTAACTGAAAATAGTCAGTAATAAATACATATTTTTATGAGGTGAGGTGTAAAAATGCCTGATTCATCTTATAATATTGATAATTTGCCTCATAGTGTTCATTCCCATTGGAATTTTTATTAAATTTTGCTTAACCTGTGTGTTATAGTATGGATGGCGATGTAAGATTCTTCCATATATAGATTAATTTTTCTTGTTTTATCTCATTGGATATTTTACAATACTAAGACTTTAGTGACAGAGGATGAGATACAAAGGTGGTGAATATTTAGTCTATAGTTGGCAAAAGTAATAAGCAAGCATTTCATGCTCCAACACTAGTGATATGATGAACTAAAAAATATTAATTGTCCACTATCCATCCACCCATAATAATTCTGCCCAAAGGCAGGTCCTTCACTGCAATCATAACATTTACATGCTATGCTTTGCAGCTTTACTAGGGAATTATAGGTGTGGTAGCTTCCCGTTGCTTTCCACACCGGTGAAGGACGATGATGATGATGATGGCCATATGATTTCAGGGACCATTTGGGCCTTAAAGTTTTCCTGACATTTGTCATACAGGTGAGGAAAAACCCCAATAAAAACCTCACCCAGAAAAACTGCCCCAACCGGGGATTGAACCCAGGCACGCTGCGTGACAAGGCAGCATGTTACCTCGAGACTACAGCGGAGGACTTGACCACTATAATTGATCTGATTTATTGCAATATAGAATCATATTGTCAATCTAAATATGAGTATTCTACTTTTTTTTAGTACACAAATATATGTATTATTATATAATTTTTAAAGCTAATATATTTCCATTAGAGAATTATATCAGGGAATTAGTATAGAGAAGAAAGGGTTTCAGGATAGAACAAACATAATTCGGAATGAAAATGGGGATATGATTGCAGATTCCAAGAGTATATTAAATAGATGGAAAAGTTATTTTAATCAGCTATTAAATGTACATACAGAACAGGACATTGAGGAGAATAACTTACAGACAGCAGAAATGCTAGTCGCAGAGCCAAGTGCCTTAGAGGTTGAAATGGCAATTGAAAAATTGAAGATGTGTAAAGCATCAGGTTCAGATGAGATCCCAGCAGAACTGCTAAAATCAGGGGGAGAAAAATTGATGGACAAGATACGCTGGTTGCTTAGTATGATTTGGGGAAAAGAAGCTCTTCCAGATGAATGGAAGGAATCAATTATCGTACCAATTTATAAGAAAGGAGATAAAACTCATTGCAACAACTATAGGGGCATCGCATTACTTTCAACTTCGTACAAAATTCTAACAAATATATTAGTAAGCAGACTTACTCCCTATATTGATGACATTCTAGGAGATCATCAATGTGCATTTAGAAGAAACAGGTCTACAACAGATCAGATTTTTAGTATAAGACAGATTTTAGAAAAGAAATGGGAATATAATGGTACTGTACATCAACTATATGTAGACTTCAAAAAAGCATATGATTCAATTAAGAGGGAGAAGTTATATAGTATCCTGCTGGAGTTTGGAATTCCTAAAAAGTTAGTTAGACTTATACGAATGTGTCTAAATGGCTCAACGAGTAGGGTGCGTGTAGCCAAACAGTTTTCAGACACTTTTGAAATCCAGAATGGGTTAAAGCAAGGAGATGCACTATCTCCTCTACTATTTAATTTTGTACTAGAGCATGCCATTAAATCTTTGGAGAATGAGGAAGGCTTACAACTCAATGGTATTAATAAGCTGTTAGTTTATGCTGATGATGTAGTACTACTGGCCGATAGCGAGGAGATACTAAAGGCCAACACGCACACACTATTGAGTAACACTAAGAAATTAGGACTGGAAGTAAATATCAGTAAAACTAAATATATGGTCACACGTAGAAATACATTATATAATGGAAATGGACAGCTAATGACAAATGAGGGAAATTTTGAGGAAGTGGCTGAATTCAAATACCTAGGAACAATAATCACAAATAGGAATGAGATGCACAAAGAAATTAAACATAGGCTCAATTCTGGAAATGCATGCTATTATGCATTGCAGAGACTTTTGATGTCCCAACTCCTTTCAAAAAACGTTAAGCTGAAAATATATAAAACTATTGTTCTACCAGTTATATTATATGGGTGCGAAACATGGACTCTTACTTTAAGGGAGGAAAGGAGATTACGAGTATTTGAGAATAAAGTTCTTAGGAAAATTTTTGGACCAAAGAGAGATGAACAGACAGGTGAATGGAGAAGACTACATAACAATGAACTACATGGTCTTTATAGGAAGCCAGATATAATAAGAACAGTTAAGTCCCGTAGACTGCAATGGGCAGGACATGTTGCGCGTATGGGGAATGAAAGACGTGCATGGAAACTTCTTGTAGGAAAGCCAGAAGGAAAACGCCCAGTTGGTAGACCAAAAATGAGGTGGGAGAACAACATTAACTATGATTATACAGTAGATTATACAGGGAATGATTGGAAAGCATTAGCTCAGGATAGGGATGTATGGAGAGCTTATGTCCGTGCGGCCATGAACCAACGGGTTCGATAGTGCCAGTGAGTAAGTAAGTAAGTAATATATTTGCATGACTTTGGTTTCTGAAGAGTTATATATTTATTAATTTAACAAATCTAGTTATGAATTGAGATTTGTTAAATTAATAAATACATAACTCTTCAGAAACCAAAGTAATGAAAATATATTAGCTTTAAAAAAAAGGCATTAGCTCAGGATAGGGATGTATGGAGAGCTTATGTCCGCGCGGCCATGAACCTACGGGTTCGATAGTGCTAGTGAGTAAGTAAGTAAGTAAGTTATGAATTGAGACAGTGGTTTTTTAAACATGTCCAAATGGGAAAATTTAATTGATTGGGTGAGATGTATATTTCCTATTTATTTTTATAATTATTACCTCATAGTGTCACTTCCTATCAATTTTTGATATAATTATATATTTTATGTTGATATTTTCTGCAACATAATTAATTTTGTTATATTTATATATTATTCTGAGTTGTTGTTTGACTCACCTCATATTTCTTAACTTCCATGCAGAACCTGGGTTTCGTCACTGCTTTGTGACATTCTCGATGCGTAATTACATTCACAACTGCCTTCCAGTGGTTTTCTCTCCTGTAGATTGATTTCTGCACTCCCTGATAGCTAACCAATGAACTTCCAAATCAATTCCCTCTAATTTTCACCGGGTATTAAAAATTCATTGTTTTCTTTTTATTCTTGCATATGTAAATTTTCTCCCAAATTGTGAGTTCCTTTGGTTTTTCTAACTGTTTAAGTAATTTTGCCTTGTTTTCAATTCTGTGTTTTTCTGACCAAACATGTGCAGCTATTGCAGATTTTTCTGTTTCTCCATTTTTAACATTTTTAAGGTGTTCTTTCAATCTTGTATTAAAATTCCTTTTTGTTTTCCCTATGTATATCTTTTCATAATCTTTACAATCAATTTGATAAATTCCTGATTTGTTACAGTCTTCAATCTTTTCATTTTTGTTGGTTTTGATTAAATTATTCAAACTGTAATTATTTTTCAGTGCTAATTTAATGTCGAATTTGTTCAAAAATGTTTGATACTTGTTGAATACTAAAGGATGGTATGTGAATTTCTTGAATTTTTTTTGCCAATTTCTTTACCTGTCTGAAGAGTACTTTCATTTATAATTTTTTGTTTCTTGAATTTATGTATATTCTTGTGAATTATCTTTTTTTGAAATCCATTATCTTTGGCAATTTTTATAATGTGTTTTTTTCTCTTTCTTGAAATTTTCTTTACTCATAGGAACGTTCACAAGCCTGTGTGTTAAACTGCTAAATACTGCTTGTTTGTGCGAAATATGGTTAAATCTTGTTGCTTTAATATAATTATCAATGTTTTTCTTTTCTGTAGATTCCAAATTCTATTTTCTTTTTTTCCTCATTCTTGATCAATTTTAGGTCTAAAAATGGGATTTCTTGGTTATTTTCTACTTTCATGGTGAATTTAATTGTTTTATTATGAATATTTAAAAGTTTAATGACATCTTCAAATTGTTTTGTTTTACGATTGCTATGATATCATCCACATATCTACTCCAAAATTTAAAAATCAAAGGGTATGCTTTGGTTACCTGGCATTCAAAGTTACCCATAAACATATTCACTAAGAATGGTGATAATGTATTTCCCATTGCGAGTCCTGATTTTTGTCTATAGTATTTTCCTCTAAAGTGAAGAACATTTGATTTAAGCATAATCTGGTTAGTTTCATGTACTCCTTAATGCTGTCATCACCTATCTTGTTTTCTTTCAACCATTTTTCTAAAATATCCATAGTTTTTCAGTCAGGATGTTTGTGAACAATGATGTGACATCAAATGAGACCAGTCTTTCTGATGGTGAGTTTTCTACATTTACTAATTCTTCTATTAGTTGGTAAGAATTTTCCACTGCTAAATTTTTTTTAATTTGTTCATACTTTTGAATTTATTGCTTTACCATTTTGATATATTGTTTGTCGGTGAGTTGATACTGTTGATAATTAGTCTCATTTTCTTTCCATTTTTTATGGATTTTGGGTAGACATGAATTATATTTGTAAAGAAAAATTTTCACCCAGACCGAGACTCGAACCCAGGACCTTTGGCTTTCCGGGCCAATGCTCTACCAACTGAGCTACCGGGGCGAGTTCCAATCTAGATGCAAATTTTTCTCTTATATACTTAATACCCGCGCACCAAATGCTATGAAGCTTTTGCTTTTATCTTTGCAAATGATGGCTTCTTAGTTAAGAAAACATTATTATTGGCAATTTAAACACTACTTTATAAAGTCAATGGGGCTTCTACCGATGTTTTTATTATTAATTTAACACTTTTCTCTGAAGGATAAATTATATTTGAAGACCGAGACTCGAACCCAGGACTTTTGGTTTTCCGGGCTAATGCTCTACCAACTGATCTACCGGGGCGAGTTCCGACGCAAATTTTACTCTTATATACGTAATTCCCGCGTACCAAATGCTATGAAGCCTTTGCTTCTATCTTTGCAAATGGATACATGTTTTTATGTCATTTTATAAATATGTTAAATTTTGTATAAAAGTAGACCAAGGGCACATCACAGAGAGCAGTCAAGCCAATCGGGGTGTGAGACAAGGCTGCATTTTGTCACCAGTGCTATTTAATCTATTCGTTGATGATATAGCAGCCATAATGCTAGAAGGTGGCATTGAGGCTCCGGAGATAAAAAATGTTAAATTCCCAGTCCTGTTGTATACAGATCATTTAATTATCTGTTCCAAGACAATCAAGGGATTGCAATGAGGTCTTGGCCGACTGAAAATATACTGTAGGAATTGGGGATTGACTGTAAATATTAGTAAGACAAACACAATGACGTTAAAAAATGGGACGGTTTATGGTAGAGCCGAGGAATGGAAATACAGAGATCAAATACTTCAAAACGTGAAACATTTTGAATATCTTGGTACGACGTTGAAAATGAACGGGAAGTGGAAGAAACATATTGATATAGCATTATTCAAAGGGAGGGAACAACTTAATATTCTCAGTATTCTGGGTAGAGTGCCTGATATTCCAGTTAGTACATTAGAAAAATGTATGGAGCGATGGTGAGGCCAGTAATGCACTGTGGTAGTGGGATTTGGGGTTTTTAAAGAACGGAAATACTAAATAATGTATATACGCATTTTCTAAAATATATTAAAGGACTTAGTAAGGCCGTTTCTAACTGTGGGATTTTATGTGAATTTGAGTCATTTCAGGACGACATAAACTGCAAAATTCGTGTACTCAAGTACTGGTTGTGGCTAATCCAAGGTGAACAAACAATGCTCAGAGCAATTTGTTACGACCACCAAATTAGGAACGCAAATGTGAAATTCTGGGCAGTCAAGGTTAGGAGAGAACTCCAAAAGATTAGGATGGGTTGCGTATGGGAAAATCGCAAGAATGTGTGGAGAAAAATAAGGAGGTACTTAGATATAAACCGACAAAATATTTTGGCCGAATATGCTGGAAAACGATCACTGTTTTTACAAAGAGACCTAAAACAAGTTTGGGGAAAAGAATCTTATATACTCAATATAGGATTTAAAGAGAGATCGGGGCTTGCTTGGTTCAAGTTAGGGGCATGGACATTTTTAAAAATTAGCGACGATCACGATATGCGAATATGTCCAATGTGCGGGAGCTTTGAAGACGAGATACATATATTAGGTAAATGTAACGATTTGGAATATTGGAGGCGTCAGTTATTACCGGAAAGATTTCTAAACTCAAATCGTGAAAGATTGGCATGCTACGAGTTTTTGGTAAGCCCAGAAAATTGGACAAAACACGGAAAATAAGAACAAGACTCATTCACGAATAAATATATATGTTAAATTGCAATACCATTAATTCTTAATAATTCTACATAACTATGTTAATGTATAATGTAATTGTATTGTTATCTAATTGTAATATTATTGTGTGTTTTTTTTTTCGTTTTAAGTATATTATTACCAAACATCAACTTATTGTAACGGACTGTCAACAGCACGTACGGCTTACTGCCCGTGCGACCCATATTTGTAAATAACATTGTATGTATCTTATTTTTAGTCTAATAAAGTCCTTATGTATATCTTTGCAAATGATGGCTTCTTAGTTAAGAAGACATTATTATTGGGAATTTAAACATTACTTTATAAAGCCAGTACGGCTTCTATTGGTGTTTTTATTATTGATTTAACACTAACATTTACTTCAGGGAACCCATGCCAAAGGCTCAAACACAGGGACATGTTCCTAGGAACATGGGATGTTAGGACTTTATACAATAGCGGGGCACTAGAGATATTAACGCGGGAATTAGATAAATCGCCCTTGGATATAGTCGTTTTACAGGAAGTTAGATGGCCAGGAGAAGGCAGTCAGGAATCAGGAAGCTTTGCATTATACTACGGAGGTGCAGAAAGACCTGCATTTGGAACGGGTTTTTTAGTCAGAAGGAGGATCCTATCCACCATCCGAGATATTAAGTTTGTTAGTGATAGGATATCATATATAATTCTAAAGGGTAAACAACATGATTTTATAATTGTAAATGTACATGCCCCCACAGAAGATAAAGCTGACAAGATCAAGGATGAGTTCTATGAAGAATTAGAACGCTTATTTGATAGCCTTTCCCGATATCATATGAAAGTTGTCTTAGGAGATTTTAATGCAAAAGTGGGGCGGGAAGATATATTCAAACCATAGGCAAATTCAGTCTTCATGAAGATAGTAACGACAACGGGTATAGATTTATCACCTTTGCCACATCAAACAATCTCATTGTTAAGAGCACAACATTTCAGCATAAGGATATTCATAAATACGACTGTACGTCCCCAGATGGAGAAACTCCGAACCAGATAGATCATGTATTAGTGGATAAACGCTGGCACAGTAACATCATCGATGTTAAATCAGTTAGAGAGACAGACTGCAATTCGGATCATTATCTGGTCAGAGTGAAAATCAGACAACGGCTATCGCTTATGAGAGGAACAAACGCTAAAGATGATTCTGAAAAATTTGAATTAAAAAACTTCGAAAATGATGAAATGCGGCAAGAATACCAAATCAAAATTGCTAATAGATTTAAAGTAGTGGAATCTTCAGATGACAATGTGGCAAACGAAGAAGAAACTGATATAAATAAAGAATGGGAGGCAATAAGAGATACTATTAAATTGTCAGCATCAGAAAGCATCGGTTGTTTAAAAAAGAGGCAAAACAAGAAATGGTTTGATGAGGAATGTGCCGACATTGTAAAGAAAGAAAGCTAGCAAAAATGAAATGGTTACACGAGCCAAATTAGGTAAATTTAGAGCAATTGGGCAGTATTAGACGGGAAACCACCAAGTTACTAAAGAGTAAAAGGAGGGAATATTTGAGAGAGAAGATTAATGATCTTGAAATTAATGCAAAAAATAGGAACATTAGAGAATTATATCAGGGAATTAGTATAGAGAAGAAAGGGTTTCAGGCTAGAACAAACATAATTCGGAATGAAAATGGGGATATGATTGCAGATTCCAGGAGTATATTAAACAGATGGAAAAGTTACTTTAATCATCTATTAAATGTACATACAGATCAGGACATTGAGGAGGATAATTTACACATAGCAGAAATGCTAGTCGCAGAACCAAGTGCATTAGAGGTTGAAATGGCGATTGAAAAATTGAAGATGTATAAAACATCAGGTTCAGATGAGATCCCAGCAGAACTGATAAAATCGGGGGGAGAAGATTTGATGGACAAGATACGCTGGCTGCTAAGTATGATTTGGAAAAAGGAAGTTCTTCCTGATGAATGGAAGGAATCGATTATCGTACCAATTTATAAGAAAGGAGAAAAAACTGATTGCAACAACTACAGGGGCATCTCATTACTTTAAACTTCGTACAAAGTTCTAACAAATATATTAATAAGCAGACTTACTCCCTATTTTGATGACATTCTAGGAAATCATCAATGTGGATTTAGAAGAAACAGGTCTACAACAGATCAGATTTTTAGTATAAGACAGATTTTAGAAAAGAAATGGGAATATAGTGGTACAGTACATCAACTATATGTAGACTTCAAAAAAAGCATATGATTCAATTAAGAGGGAGAAGTTATATAGTGTCTTGCTAGAGTTCGGAATTCCTAAAAAGTTAGTTAGACTTTTGCGAATGTGTCTAAATGGCACAAGGAGTAAGGTGCGTGTAGGCAAATAGTTTTCGGACACTTTTGAAATCCAGAATGGGTTGAAGCAAGGAGATGCACTATCTCCTCTACTATTTAATTTTGTACTAGAGCATGCCATTAAATCTTTAGAGAATGAGGAAGGATTACAACTCAATGGTATTAATAATCTGTTAGTTTATGCTGACGATGTAGTATTGTTGGTTGATAGCGAGGAGATACTAAAGGACAACCACGCACACACTACTGAGTAACACTAAGGAATGATGACTGGAAGTAAATATCAATAAAACTAAATATATGGTCACACGTAGAAATACATTATATAATGGAAATGGACAGCTAATGACAAATGAGGGAAATTTTGAGAAATTGGCTGAATTCAAATACCTAGGAAGAATAATCACAAACATTAATGAGATGCACAAAGAAATTAAACATAGGCTCAATTCTACAAATGCGTGCTATTATGCATTGCAGAGACTCTTGATGTCCCAACTCCTTTCAAAAAACGTTACACTGAAAACAATTGGTAGACCAAGAATGAGGTGGAAGAATAACATTAACTACGATTTGAGGGAAGTAGATTATACAGGGAATGATTGGATAGGATTAGCTCAGGATAGGGATGTATGGAGAGCTTATGTCCGCGCCCATGAATCTACGGGTTCGATAGTGCTAGTGAGTAAGTAAGTAAGTAGCAAAGGCTTCATAGCATTTGGTGCGCGGGAATTACGTATATAAGAGAAAAAATTGCGTCTAGATTGTAACTCGCCCCGGTAGCTCAAATATAATTTATCCTTCAGTGAGAAGTGTTAAATTAATAATAAAAACATCAATAGAATCCCTACTGGCTTTATAAAGTAGTGTTTAAATTCCCAATAATAATGTCCTCTTAACTAAGAAGCCACCATTTACAAAGAAATTAACATTTGTTTCGGCGGGAATTACGTATATAACAGAAAAATTAGCGTCTAGATTGGAACTCGCCCCGGTAGCTCAGTTGGTAGAGCATTGGCCCGGAAAGCCACAGGTCCTGGTTTCGAGTCTCGGTCTGAGCGAAAATTTTTCTCTTCAAATATAATTTATCCTTATGTGAGAAGTGTTAAATTAATAATAAAAACATCAATGCAAGCGCCACTGGCTTTATAAAGTGGTGTTTAAATTCCCAATAATAATGTCTTCTTAACTATGAAGCCACCATTTGCAAAGATAGAAGCAAAGGCTTCATAGCATTTGGTGTATTAAGTATACAAGAACATTTTCGTCTAGATTGGAACTCGCCCCGGTAGCTCGGTTGGTAGAGTATTGGCCCGGAAAGCCAAAGGTCCTGGGTTCGAGTCTCGGTCTGGGCGAAAATTTTTCCTTCAAATATAATTTGTCCTTCTGTGAGAAGTGTTAAATTAATAATAAAAACATCAATGGAAGCCCTACTGGCTTTATAAAGTAGTGTTTAAATTCCCAATAATAATGTCTTCTTAACTAAGAAGCCATCATTTACAAAGATAGAAGCAAAGGCTTCGTAGCATTTGTTGCGCGGGAATTACGTATATAAGAGAAAAATTTGCGTCTAGATTGGTACTCGGCCCGGTAGCTTAGTTAGTAGAGCATTGGCTCGGTAGGTCCTGCGTTCGAGTCTCGATCTTGGCGAAATCGTTCTCTTCAAATAGCCAGAATACTTCGACGCACCCACCCACCAAAAAGCAGTCTTATGAAGAAGGAGAGAATAGCTCTAAGAACTTTAAACAACGACAAAGTTATACAAATTTTATCAGCCGATAAGTGAAACTCAACAGTTATTTTGAATACCCAGGAGTATAAGGAGAAGTTATTAGAACTACTTACACTAGACACATATAGAACTGTCAAACGAGACCCTACATCCAGTATTCATCGCAAAACAAGTAACCTAATCAAACAATCATCGCTATGAAAAGAAACAAAAAACAAGTTACGTGTCTCCAAAGCTCAACCACCACGACTCTATGGTCTTCCCAAAGTTCACAAAAATGACATTCCACGCCGGCCGATTGTTAGTGCCATTGGCTCTCCGACCTACACACTAGTAAAGCATCTTACAGCACTTTTACAACTATTCATTCGGAAATCGGACAGTTACATCAGAAACTCTACGTACTTCATTGAGAAGCTACGAAACATACACATGACATCTAACGATATACTGGTCAGTTTTGATGTAGTTTCCCTGTTTATTATGGTGCCTGTCAACGAAACAATGACGACTGGACTTCCCAATTCACACTTCTCTCAAACATGGTGCACGGTATCACTAATTCCCAACATGCAACAGTTTTCAGCCTTGTCCGAACCCGGGGCAAGGACAGGGAACCTCCAGCCCTGTCATGTCCTCATCTTATGATGGGGAAAATTCAACCAAAAAATGTCGATCCCAATAATCCCAACCACAAATCAGACATGAATCATTCTGCTGCTGCACAAAAGCCAAACACTGAACATGATAATTTTCAACAACCTAAACATACAAGCAAAAATGACACAGCCACCCCAACAGCTACATACAATAGATTTGATCCATTAAATGACTCTGGAAATTAAGATAATAACACAAACACAGACAACACTGAATGTCAAGGAAACAGAAAACCACCACCTATCATGGCAGACACGAAAGTCACAAACGCAAGAACATTAACAGACTTAGCAGGAAAATACTACAGAACTATATCAATGACATACACAAACAACACTTTGAAAATCCAAGCTAGGAGACATGAAAGATACGAACACACAAAGAAACAACTAGATTTGAAACAAATCAATATCACACATACGCATATGGAGAAGAACATTGAAAGGCTTACCTACAGAATTTATAACAGATGACATTCTAAGAGATCTTCAAGATCTGGAATTTCCAATGATTTCCATAATACAACTGTTCAAATTGACTTTCCTAAATGGAAATAGGACTAAAAATCCTAACCCTGTTTGGATCTTAACTTTCGGAAAAACAGAACATCTTGAGAATCAATTAGAATAACTGAGTCACATCTGTCATATCAGGATAAAGCTAGAAAAATATAAAGATCTAAAAGGGTTCACGCAATGCTATAGATGTCAGGGCTTCGGACACCTAGTTCAGTTCTGTAATAGGACTGAGATATGTGTCCAATGCTCTGGACAGCAGTGAGTGTCCCAACAAAGTGACATGTAATGGTGAACACGCCGCTAGCTATATATAAACAACATACATCTAGAACACAACAAACTCTAAATTTTGTTAACACACAAACAAGTACATCAAGGCATCATCAGGAAAACAACAATAGACCTCTTATCAACAGAACTACACAAAACACATCAAGGCAAAGTCCCACTGTACACAGAATAAACTTATCATCACTACCAACAAGAGAAAATAACATTACAACAAACAAATAGAAACAATAGCAACACAAGTTTAAATAAAGACTCAATTGAGGCAATAATCACACTCATTAATAAAGTTCTAGAAAATCCTCGGCAAATAAATATCATAATAACACTACTGACTGCTTTAGTAAATACTAATACAAACTAGAACTTAGATGACAAAAGATATGACAAATCTTTCACATCAATTACAGATTTCTAAGGCCGAAAACGTGAGCCTATTTCTCGTTTCTCTTTTCTCTGTGGCAATTATAAACACACATAAAAATACAAAATACTCAATTAAAAATATTAAGAGCTAAGAGAGGACAACTTTCCTATCAATACAAAAAAATTAAAAAACACACCACATACGAGTATAAGCACCAAAAGACAGGGTCGTGACCTCAAAAGGTCGATATCTACACCACACATAAAAGACACGGCCGGCGTGAACTACATTGGACTGATCTTCACAGAAGACATCTCAAAACTATTCAGACACGTATTAACAACTACATACTTCCAATGGGACAACAACTACTATGAACAGATCGACGGAGTAGCAATGGGTAATCCTCTAAGTCCGGTAGTAGCGAATTTTTCATGGAGAAATTCGAAGATGAAGCACTAAAAACCGCTCCCATGTCCCCAGAATATTGGTTTCGCTATGTAGATGATACGTTTGTAGTATGGAGACATGGTAACTAAGAATTAGAGCGATTCCTTCAACATCTCAACGGCAGACACAGCAAAATACAGCTCACAATGGAGAAAGAAAACAATGGAAAACTCCCGTTCCTGGATGTACAGATAACAAGAAAAGACAACGGAGAAATTCAACACACAGTCTATAGAAAACCCACACACATGGACCGGTATCTATATAGGAATTCTAATCACCATCCTAGACAAAAACGAGACACTGTTTGACAGAGCGAAGAAGTTATGCCAACCAGAACTTCTTAACCCATCTTTTCAACTGTTTCAGGAAAAATGGTTATACATCTAAGGAAATAAAACAATCCATAATTCCACGTACACAACAACGCAGAACGGACAATTCATCCACAGTCAGCACAGATTTCTTACCATATATACAAAGAGTCACGGACCGTATCGGAAAGGTACTACAAAAGCATAATATTAAAACAATTTACAGACCTACAAGGAAAATAGGAAATTACCTTCGCTCAGCAAAGGATCCTCGGCCACCAATCTGCACTTGCGGCGTATTCCGGCTTCCATGTTCCTGTGGAAGATCATACTTAGGAACCACAAAAAGAAGCGTAGCCACCCGTTTAACTGAACACAGAAGAAACGGCAGACTAGGACAAATAGAAAAATCGGCCGTAGCAGAACGTTTCACTACGGAAAATGGACATCAGATTCTGTGCGATGAAACACAGGTTTTAGCCACAATACCATATTATTTCCCCAGACTATACAGAGAGGCCATAGAAATCTACAAACACAAGGACAATTTCAACAGGAAAGATGAAGGAATTAAACTGGCTAAAGCCTGGTATGACACATTAGACAATAGACGGTTAAAACTAATCAATAACAAGGAGACCGTTCCGAATCAATCAGTTGCCAATATGATGATGACGTCTACGACTCCGCCCAGCTATCCAGGGTCAGCACGAGCATAAATACGAGTATCCAACATTCCGCCGATCACTTACAGCCGAGTCTACGACAAGGTAACATCACCTAGAAGCACTCTCCACTGAAGATGACCTCCGCAGTTGAGAGAGAAACGTCTGGAAGAAATACCAGTTATAGATCACGGCCACATAGACCGGAATCTTTTAACATTGCCCATAGTAATAATTAATTTTAAGGGCTACGGTAATAAATAATAAAAGTAACCTAATAATCCGTACCATTAAAATATTACTTAAAAATAAACCTTACATATGGTTTAGTGGAACCCCAAATAGTGACTGAAAAGTAATGGATATTTTATTTTAAATTTTGCGTAAACATGCGGCAGGAAAACAGTAATTGAAATTAGCTGTTGGAAATGAGATAGATTAATTAAACAGTAACTTAAACTAAACAAAAACATTAAAACTGAAGTGATGCATGTTGAAATCCTCAAATAGACATGAGAATATAAGAGTAATATTAATAATTTAATAAATACGGATAAAACTACTAATAATCTTGATGCTAATACTTAAAATTAATAATAATAATAATAATACTAAGAAGAATAATCAGATAAAGAATGGCAAATCATGTTGATAAAATAATACTTAAAATTAATAATAATAACAATCTGATAAAGAATGGCAAATAATATTGATAAAAAATAATACTTAAATTAATAACAATAATACTTGGAAGGTGGATAATTAGGAAAAAATGGCAAATTAAACACGAGATTATAAGGATGGCTTGAGTAAATACAAGAAAGATAATACAACCAATAATATTGATGATGATGATGATGATAATAATAATAATAATAATAAAGTAGAAAAAGAAAGGGAATGTTAATATAAAGCAATTCCATATGTGACTGACATTTACAATACACTTTTGCAGCAAAATGGTTGTATAAATATTACAATTAATTGAAATTAGGGGTGTTATCTACATGATATGATATAAGAAATGTGTGTTGATTAAGAACTGTTACATAAATATAATACAATTTCTGAAGAAAAACCATGTTATTTATTATCTATCAAATATGTGTGACTGACTGACATACATGTAAACTCATCATGCAGCTTAACATGTTCATCTGCATCATTCTCTGAAGTGTGATTCCTAATTCAATTTTCCAAAATACCGTTTGGAGGGCACATTTCAAGTTATATTCCCAATAAAAACCAAACAAAAATCACAATTAAGACCTGAGTTATAACCTAATATGTGGTGTGTGACTAACTGACTACATTCTGCGACTGACTGACATATCTGAATTTTATTAAGAATTTAATATTGTGGAGCTGCAAATATTACAAAATAATATGAAATTATAATAGGTAAAAAGCGACAATATGGAGACGAATAAAGAACTACAGATATTTTATCATGTATAGGAAATGTACAGTTTGATATGCTGTAAAAAGATTAAATAAATAGTGTAATTTATTTAACTTGATTACCACGTACCATTTTAAATTTCACAAAATAAAGAAAATATTAACTTCTTAATAACAAAGGGACTTCTCTGTAGTTAAATATGCCTAATATGCGTATAATTGTATTACAACCATATTAACTAATAACAATTTATATAATGCTCTATTAGACTGAACCATTAAAATAAATAAACATATATATATATATATGGAATTTGCAGTGTTCGTTCCAGGACACTAAAATTAACTTTCACACATATCAACTTTAAAAATACAGAAATAACGAAAAAGTGCAGTATACAAATCGTTACAATTTTTATTTAAATTTGGAAAAAAGGCTGTTATAATTATTTCAAAACAACTGATTACAAATTATTGCTGCCATGAGTTCTATTTTTAAACTAAACATTTGAAACAAATATCTTAAAATGCGCGAAATCTTAATTTATGACTGACGTGTCTGTTCCCAGCTGGCGCACACATTACATATGCATTTTCACTCTATCGGTTTCCAAATAATGCTACACCCAATCATGATTTTCCTTTACACTACCGGATATACTCAATCGCATATACGCCACCCCAATGGTATTTTTTATACAAGTAACTTCATGTGATTTAAAACTGTTGTTGCAATCAGCATGTAAGACTGTTTCACAATGTGGAATGCAAGTAGCTGTGTCAACAAAGGATTGTGGATCCTCTGAACAATACGACACACATGGCATGTAAAAGGTTAAAATAGTTCAAGTACACGATCAAACACACTCATCCATCACGTAGAATCCCGCGCACTTGTTTTTATTTGCGTCAAGGTACGTACACATATGCGCGCCGCGAACACGAACGGCGCGCGCGCGGCGCGTGTTATGTTTGTCGAAATGATTAATTTCAACGAACCTCCTGCGATCCATAGGAAACCCACAAACCTTCAGTAGACATTTTGCAGAGCAGGTGTAACCAACCATGTCTATTCACTTTCCGTTCTCCCGCTTGTCCTGCATTATTTCCCAAAAATAGGGATTTTTTTTAAATGCCGCGGGACGCGGGACAAATTGTTAAAAATCGGGACTGTCCCGCCAAAATCGGGACGTCTGGTCACGCTTATTACTTATTACATTTCATGTATACTTTTTCAAATATTATAGCATTAAAGGAATTTAAAAAAAAGTATGATGTGTATATATATATGTTTAAAATTATTAAGAATCTATCTCACCATAACATGGCCTTAATTTTTAATAAAGATGTACATGATTATTATACTAGAGGTTGTACTTTATTGCACAAGGATACTAAACTGCTCAAAACAATTAGAGAAACACTTATAATAAATTGAATAAGTGATTGTTTTTTAAAGCTGTGATGCTGAAAGTTGGACAATATGTAAATTGAATTATTAATTTTATCATTGGATACAAATTTTAAAGATCCATGGCCTAAATACAGAGAAATTACGTCAAATAACAAATATAGAGAATTTTTTTATTTTGGAAGCCACTGGCCACTTCTAATTGGTAAGCTTCCTGATGTTGCTATAGTGACGAATGTTGATTATTGCCTTGTTTATTGAAATCTCTGACAAAATGAGGCATTTAAAAGAGTTTGAAGTGTATCATGCTCTACATCTTTTACGACAAGGTCAATCTCTTCGACAAGTGGCTAGAGAGCTTGGGGTTTCTCCTTCCGTGGTGTCCAGGTTACGCAACAGGCACAGAGAGACAGGTCAGTATTGTAGAAGACGTGGCCAGGGCCGTAAATTTAAAACAAGCCCCCAGGATGACAGATACGTTGCTCTTTCTGCTCTTCGACAGCGTACAAAAACTGCCGAAGGTCTGCAGAATGGCCTTCATATGGCTTCCGGAATCCGGGTTTCAGACCAAACCATAAGGAACAGATTAAGGAAAGAGAATATTCGTCCAAAAAGGCCCGTTAAAAAACCTCGCTTAACAAATGGGCATAAGGCAGCAAGACGTACGTATGCTGAAAACCATGTTGATTGGAACCTGAACCAGTGGGAGTCTGTGCTCTTCTCGGACGAATCCAGGTGATGGTCGATTGAGGTTGTGGGGACGGCCAGGAGAAAGATTTTCTGCAGAGGCTGTACAGGAAATTGATAGATTCGGAGGAGGTTCCATAATGGTGTGGGCCGGAGTTATGTACAGCAATCGTACGGACCTTGTACTTGTTCCCCAGCGACTGAATGCTGTCCGGTATATCGAGCACGTTCTGGAAGAGCATGTAGTACCTGCTGCCATTGGAGTAGGCCCTGGATTTCTGTTTATGCAGGATAATGCCAGGGCACATTCTGCGGCTGTCACCAGGGATTTCCTGAGGAGGAATGAAATTGAGGTATAGGAGTGGCCAGCGGTCAGCCCAGACCTCAACCCTATTGAACACTTGTGGGATCTTCTAGACAGGAAGGTCAGGAACCTACATCAAGCTCCACAATCTTTGCAGCAACTTGGAGATGCTCTGATGGAGGAATGGGAGAATATCCCTCAAGAGGAAATCCAGAATCTTATTGGGAGCATGCCACGAAGGTGCCAAAGTGTCATGGAATGTCGTGGAGGCCATTCACGATACTAACTCTATATAACGAGTGTTCAACTTTGAAAAATAAGCACAAGATTCAATTGCTTACATAGCGGAATTATTTTAAAAGTTAATTGTCAGGGTTATTCATTTGTTTTTACAGACATGAGCAATATATAAATAAATATATAACCACAAATAATGTACTTTATTAATTTCATGTTTGTACCTTTATCCAATGAAAAAATATTTGCATATTTCATAGTGTTCCTCTAATTGTTTTGAGCAGTGTAGTTTCTCGAAAAAAATGGTATAAAAGGGATTCGTTATGCATTAATCAACCATTACAATAACTTACCTATTGAATATCAACATTTCACGAATGTTAAACATTTTTCTAATTGTATTAAAAAATATTTTTTCTCATTGCTTTCTTAGTTAATTTTGTTAATTTTATTATTATTAATATTATCCTGTTTAAATATTGTATTTATATGTGTATATATATTGTGTATATATAGTAGCTTGTATTACTTAAACTTATGCCTGAATTTGTTTTCTTGTTTTTATTGTTAATTGTTTTATGGCCATTATTCTTTGTATATTGCCCCTTAACATGAGCAGTCTTGCTCTTTGGAGTCTTTGAAGAAATAAATAAATAATTAGTAATAAATGTGTTTATATATTGTATTGTTTTGTGATACTTCATACATAATATTATGAAATGAACGTCTTAAATAAATAATGTTTTCTAAATAATTCTAATTTATTCATACAATTACAGTACACACGAAAAAAAAAACACATAACATTGAAAAAAAACAGGCATCTCCTTTCAATGATTTTTTAAAATGATCCTTATGTTGAGGATCCCACAATAATTGCTTGCTTTTATAAATATCAATAAGTTTTAACATGTTTTCCTCTGACCACTCCATACTCAAATAATAGGTGCGCACCGAAAACAACGAACCTCTCAGGTACCCGTCCAAATCTAAACAGCTTACCATCAAAGTGTTCGTGGAAAAAACCGACAATGAGTGGATCGTGGTGCGAGACGCGCGCGCCTTAAAACCCCGTCCAAATCTGACGAACATGGTGCGCGCGCGCCGCGCGGCACGCAAGTGTGTACGTACCTTCACAGCACAATACTCTAGTGACTCACTTAATAACATACATATTGAAGAATCGCATAACTAGGAATCATTTAAATGCCGGCAATAAAAATATAATTTTCTTTCACACACGAAACTTGAATTTTTCGCACTGATTGTTCATATGAAATTTGTGCATATTCTATGACATGTGGCTTCAACATTTTCACATGGTGAACTCCTTGAGTTGCCGGGATAACTCCAAGTTTTTGAAATCGCTTCTTCTACAACATTTTGTGTCACCTCATGAACTATTATTTGATTAGTTTTACTACTATGTGCCATGTGTCACATAACACTAGAACACTGTATTTCTTCTGTACTTCTCTGTCACCTTCCATCTAAACTAGGTAACAGCAGTTGATATTGAAGTACGCTTATTGTTCCAATGAACTACCTGGATATAATTTTGTTCTTTTGTAGGTATAAAAGTAACGGTAAAGGGATCCCACTATAGGCCTCGGGTGGCCCTTGGGGTAGTAGGAGGTTAAGGCTCCCACTTCCACTTTTTCTGGACAATCGGCACTTGATGTCAGCCGGGTTGTCAGCCCTGCGTGACGGCCGCCTTTACCCCTGAACAAGCGTAAGGTACTCATTTCCGTTAGAGGCTAAGTCGACCCCAGGCCATAGTGCCGCCAGAGGGTTTGGGTCAGTTAAAAATCTTGAACCTACCAGGACTCGAACCCTTGACCTTCCGGTTTGTAGCACAATGCCTTAACCACTACGCTACGTCTTGCCCCTTTGTAGATATAATATTCTGAGAAATCAACAAGCATGGCTGCTTCATTTACTGCAACGTTTACCCGAACATATTTAAATGCTTCCGCTCACTGCCTATTAGTTCAAATTGACACAGAAGTAGGGCCTGTAATTATTTTATGGAACAGTCTACCAGATTTACTAAACCATGTTTATGTTAATCCTCAGCAGAGTGCAGCAAACAACTTGCCGTGCCATGCGTATTAGCAATATAAATGAGAGGATAAACAGTCAGTCAGTCACGGGACTCTAGCGGGAAAAATAATGACTTTACAAGAATATGCCATCAATAATTTTTTGTTAGTTGTGTACCGATAACGTAGAATCTAAGAGGAAATTTTATTACATCAATTATTATTATGTGTACAGTAATTTTTATGGTTTTCCGTGATTGATTGACCATAGCTTACAGTTAACAATTATAGGACACATTTAAGGTATCTAGAACATTAGAATGCAATTAATACTAGTAGAAGAAGAATGGAATAACATCTCTAACATATTACGAAAAGCAGCTCTAGAAAGTTTAGGGACAAAACTAAAATGGCACAGGAAAAGAGGTCTCAGAAAATGGGATGGTGATATAGCAAAAATTATTGCTGAAAAAATACAAGCATTTAAACAATATATAACAACTGGGTTGTTGAATGACAAAATTGATTATCATCATAAAAGAGCTATTGCAAAACGAGAAATCAGAGAAAATTGGGACACTTTCGTCTCAGATCTAGAGAGAGATCTCACCAAACTAAACCAAAAACTTACAAAGTTTTAAATAATCTTAGCCAAGAGTGTAAAGAGAGTGTAAAATTAAATTTGATTGATAAAACCACTTGGGTTACATATTTTCAAAATTTATGGTCCATCTCCCAGACTAATTTTGATTTATCCATATCTCAGAACGATGAATTTCTATATATCACTGAAGCAGAACTTGACACAGCTTTAGAGTCCTGTAAAAATAATAAAGCACCTGGTGAGGATGGACTTCATATTGAATTGTTTAAATATTCTGACAAAACTCTTAAACAAAAATTTCTGCTCTTACTAAACAAAATAATCTTGGGAGAAGACCTACCTTCATCTTGGCAGAAAGCCATTATCATACCAATTTTTAAAAAAGGTAACCTCAAAGATTGTAATAATTATCGAGGCATTAGCCTTCTCAACAGTGGATATAAAGTTTTTACAAAAATTCTAGCTTCTAAATTACATAAACACTATGAAAACTTATTAGGGGAAGAACAAAATGGTTTTCGTAAGGGAAGATCCTGTGCCGATGGTTATTTCACCTTAAAACTTCTTATCGAAAAGCACAAAGAATTCAATAAAGAACTACATATAGCGTGTATAGATTTTATCAAAGCATTTGATCGAGTTGACAGACAAAAACTTTTAGATATCTTAAGTGATGATGGAACACCAAACCAACTGATCCAAACAATTTTTAATCTGTATAAAAATAACATCATAGCAGTACAAATAGGAACAGAATTGTCAGATTGGAAACATATAAATTGCGGAGTCAGACAAGGATGCCCTCTATCACCACTTCTATTTAATGTATACATTAATGCTATCATCAGACACTGGAGATTGACAGTTCATGGTAATATTCCTCTCTCAAGACACACAATTTTAGACACACTCTTATATGCAGATGATCAGGATCTTTTCGGCAATAATGAAGATGAATTACAATATTCCACTCATCATCTTAATATAATAGCCCAACGATTTAACATGGAAATATCAACAACAAAATCTAAAGTTATGGCATTTCAAGGGAAATTCCCAGTAAGAAGTAAAAATTTGTATTCAGAATTCAATATTAGAGCAAGTTAATTCATTTAAATACTTAGGATATAATCTAACTTTTAACGAGGAATGTGATATATTCTTTAAAATACAAAACTATAATAAAGCTTTAAGAATTATCAACCAAGTTTTTAAACCATCAAAAGTGCAGAGACACACAAGAATGAAAATCTATAAAATTCTCGCTAGACCCATAATGTTATGGCAGTGAAGCTTGGACCATCAGAACTCAGGATGATCATCATATTACAGCCACGGAGATGAAATTTCTGCGACGAACTGCAGGTTATAGCCTTCTATGCCACCAAAGAAATTCAACAATAGCCAGAGAGTTAAACATCGTACATATATCTGAATACCTCCAAGAATATAGAAACAATTGGCTAGCCCATATTCAGCGCATGGATCGTCACAGAATACCAAAACAAATTCTTTACTACATTCCTCGAGGCAGAAGATCTGTGGGTCGACCTTTTCGGAGTTGGCGGGAGACCGTAACGGGCCACTGGGCCTAATACTTGAAAGGACGATGATGATGATGACATTTAAGACTAAAGAGGATCAAAGTATGGTTTAACAAAAGATTTTGTGAAATAAAACGAATTAATACGAACGAAACATTAAAGAAAAAATTGGTAAATTTCTGCGTGTTTTTACATGTTTGGAATATTACAACTTTTTGCACTAATAATAGATTAAAATAATGCACATTTGAAACATTATCTTACATAATCAGAAAATTTGATCTTCAAAGAAATATATTATTTTCACCTAGGTATGACAATTTCATGGAATCGCTCAATAATAACTTTGGGAATTGGGGCTCGTTAGGGTATATATTGGACACACAGAGAGATAATAACGTGGAATTTCAACCAAAATGATGGACGGGGTTTCAAAGTTATTTAATTTCCCTTATATGATATATGTAGATCACATATTAGTGGACAAACGCTGGCACAGCAGCCTCATCGATGTTAGAACAGTTAGAGGGGCAGACTGCAATACGGATCATCACCTGGTCAGGGTGAAAATCAGAAAACGCCTGTCGCTAATGAGAGGAACAAACGCTAAAGATGATTCTGAAACATTTGATTTAAAATACTTGAAAAATGATGAAATGAAGAAAGAATACCAAACTAAAATTGCTAATAGATTTGAAATACTGAAATCTTCAGATGACAATGTGGCAAACGAAGAAGAAACTGATATAAATAAAGAATGGGAGGATATAAGAGACACTATTAAATTGTCAGCATCAGAAAGCATTGGAAACACAAAAAAGAGGCAAAACAAGAAATGGTTTGATGAGGAATGTGCCGGCATTGTAAAGAAAAGAAAGCATGCAAAAACGAAATGGTTACATGAGCCAAATGAGGTAAATTTGGAGCAATTGGGTAGTGTCAGACGGGAAACCACAAGGTTACTAAAGAGTAAAAAGAGGGAATATCTGAGAGAGAAGATTAATGATCTTGAAATGAATGCCAAAAATAACATTAGAGCATTACATCAGGGAATCTGGATAGAGAAGAAAGGGTTTCAGGCTAGAACAAACATAATTAGGAATGAAAATGGGGATATGATTGCAGATTCCAGGAGTATATTAAATAGATGGAAAAGTTACTTTAATCAATTATTAAATGTACATACAGAACAGGATATTGAAGAGGATAATTTTCAGACAGCAGAAATGTTAGTCGTAGAACCAAGTGCATTAGAGGATGAAATGGCGATAGAAAAATTGAAGCTGTATAAAGCATCATGTTCAGATGAGATCCCAGCAGAATTGATAAAATCAGGTGGAGAAAAATTGATGGACAAGATACGGCAGTTGCTTAATATGATTTGGGATAAAGAATCTCTTCCATATGAATGGAAATAATCAATTATACCAATTTATAAGAAAGGAGATAAAACTGTTTGCAACAACTACAGGGGCATCTCATTACTTTCAACTTCGTACAAAATTCTAACAAATATATAAGTAAGCAGACTTACTCCTTATATTGATGACATTCTAGGAGATCATCAATGTGGATTTGGAAGAAACAGGTCTACAACGGATCAGATTTTTAGCTTCAGACAGATTTTAGAAGAAAATGCGAATATAATGGTACTGTACACCAACTATACGTAGACCTCCAAAAGGCATACGATTCAATTAAAAGGGAGAAGTTCGGAATTCCTAAAAAGTTAGTTAGACTTATACGAATATGTCTAAATGGCACAAAGTGTAGGGTGCGTGTAGGCAAACAGTTTTCGGACACTTTTGAAATCCAGAATGGGTTGAAGAAGGGAGATGCACTATCTCCTCTATTATTTAATTTTGTACTAGATCATGCCATCAAATCTTTAGAGGATGAAGAAGGCCTGCAACTCAATGGTATTAATAAGCTGTTAGTTTATGCTGATGATGTAGTACTATTAGCCGATAGCGAGGAGATACTAAAGGACAACTTGTACACACTATTGAGTAACATCTTAGGCCCAGCCACCACCCCTTGGGATACCATACTCCCAAGTCCTAAACTTGTCCTCCCTATATAAGTTCGCGTCCATGTTCAAGTTCTCGGCTTTGAAACCAACACCTCTAGGGAGAAGGTGTTGGAGTTGCAACTTCTGGGAATTGCTGAGCTTCGTAGTCGTCAGGCCGCTCATTCCTGACGACCCCACAGTTGGTCCACGGGCTCCTTGAGCCTAGCCGGGAGGACTGCTGTCGCAGATCCACCGACCGTTCCCCTGTTCTGCCTCCAGGGACGTATCCTGCAGCCGTTGTGAGACCGGCTAGGGCTTGAGTCCACAAGCCCCATAGTGTGAGACTTCAGTACATTCAGGTGCTCATCTCCTGGCGACCCAACAATTTGTCGACGAGCCCGAAGGCTGAGCCAGGAACCAGTACAGTTGCTCCCCTCTGCACTGGTCCGAGCCGAGCCCTGGTCTGCCGCCAGGGACGCCTTCTGCTGCTCTTGTGGGCCAGCACGGAGCTCGCAAGCTCCAACAGATGAGCAAATAGTACGACAAGGCACTCAACTCCTGCCTACCCCACTAATGGTTCACGAGTCCCTTGGACTTGACCGCGAGGACTTTCTAGCAAATCCACCGACCTTTCCCCCAGTGCACCAGCTGGGGACGTGTTTGGTTGCTGAAGTGGGTCCAGCCTGAGCATTAGTAGGTCAGGTCGCTCAACTCCTGACAACCTCACAGATTGTCCTTGGGTCACTCGGTCCCGGAGTCGGCGCTAATCCCACCTACAAAGACCGCGCTTCCTCCTTTCTCGAGCTTATCGACCTGGTGGTAATTCCCAGCATTACGCCCGGTATTGTCCCAACCAGCCCGTTCGCAAGACTAGGCCTAGTCGTGCCGCTGCTGTGAGACAGCCCACTGAGCAATGTAGGCATCCACGGTGCTTATCTCCCATGGTGTCCCCACAGATGATCCACGGGTTAATTGAACCAAGAGAAGAAGCTTCCGATCTCCAATCTCCCACCGCTCCACCAACAGCGGCCACAAATCCCGCTTGTGGGCCGGGATCTCGAGGTTTGACAACAGGGCCCTCATCTTCCTGTTGACCCCACTTATGGTCCGCGAGTCCATCGGACTAGAAAGGGAGGATTGACTAGCAGATCCACCGACCTTTTCCCCACTACGCCACCGAGGGGACGCGTTTTGTTGCTGAAGTGGACGCAGCACGAGCTATGTAGTACGTCAGGTCGCTCGAGTCCTGACGACCTCACAAATGGCCCGCGGGTCCGGACTGGACCTAGCCGGGAGGAGTGCAATGCAAACCACCGACCGTTCCCCTATCCGCCACACGGGGACGCGCCCTGTTGCTGTTGTGAGCACAGCTGGGGCCCGAGAACCGGACTCCACTAAGAAATTAGGACTGAAAGTAAATATCAATAAAACTAAATATATGGTCACACGTAGAAATGCATTATATAATGTAAATGGACAGCTAATGACAAATGAGGGATATTTTGAGAAAGTGGCTGAATTCAAATACCTAGGAACAATAATCACAAACAGGAATGAGATGCACAAAGAAATTAAACATAGGTTCAATTCTGCAAATGCGTGCTATTATCATTGCAGAGACTCTTGATGTCCAAACTCCTTTCAAAAACTTTACACTGAAAATATGTAAAACTATTATTCTACCAGTTATATTATATGGATGCGAAACATGGACTCTGTCTTGAAAGGAGGAAAAGAGATTACGAGTATTTGAGAATATAGTCCTTAGGAAAATTTTTGGACCAAAGAGAGATGAACAGACAGGTGAATGGAGAAGACTGCATAACAGTGAATTAGATGGTCTTTATAGGAAGCCAGATGTAATGAGAACAGTTAAGTCTCGTAGACTGCGATGGGCAGGACATGTGGCACGAATGGGGAATGAAAGACGTGCATGTAAGATTCTTGTAGGAAAACCAGAGGGAAAACGCCCTGTTGGTAGACCAAAAATGAGGTGGGAGAATAACATTAAGTATGATTTGAGGGAAGTATATTATACAGGGGATGATTGGAAAACATTGGCTCAGGATAAAGATATATGGAGAGCTTATGTCTGCGCGGCCATGAACCTACGGGTTCGATAGTGCCAGTGAGTTAGTTATTTGATATATGTATGAACAAAATTTACATGGAATTAAAGAGAAACTCTTCGAGTTTTCATAACATACTTTATAAGTGTTAGATGTGAGCACCTATCGTCACAAGGCACAGATCTAACCGATAGTCGAATTCCTTCCAAACCTTGGTCAGCATATTTGGAGTACTGGATTCAACTGCAGCAACAATCTTTCTTCTCAAGTCTGGAAGGTCGACCGGAAGTGGTGGTGCGTACACATGGTCCTTCAGATTCACCCTGTGCCGGTTCTCAGCGGTTGGCAAGAGATATCAGGGTTGTGAACTTTTTTATAAGCAAAGAACGTACAAAATTTTCACTCAATTTTAACGAATCCAAAACTATATATTTACGAAGAGGTACACTTTTGTTAATACAATTATAAAGTTTTATCTAAGAGTGGAGTCGATGAAGTTATTCGCGGTCCACGTGCTTGAATCAAATATTTTCAAAGTCCAAATGTTTAACGGACTAAATCTTTATAAAGTCGTAGATAACTTTAACTTTAACAAGTTCTCGGACGACTCTAAATTTTAACTGGATCGGCGATCGCGGTCTGTAGATCTACGATGTTTTAACACTAAACACAGAATGACCGAGAGTGAGACAATTTTGATATATGTTCTCGCTTAAAAAGACGATAGCTCCTCCCACTTCTTTCGATTCCACTCGATACAATTTGAATATACATATGTTACAATAAATCTTATTCGCTAGTCATGTGTTTCCTTAGTGGGGGGATTTACGCCCTTGGAGTCCCTGAAATGTAAATTTGTCAACACTGCTATGCATACCTTGATAATTTACACGTGTGGTATTTTACGTGTAAATGTTATCCTTATTTCTTGGAATTGCTGGTCAATAGCGTTAATTACAGTTTCTAAGAACTGAATTAATTGCTTTTTGATATTGTTAATAGATAACCGTTTTCAGTTTCTTTCAATTTTGTAAACTGTCATATCAAGAGACGTTATCTTTTCTAAAGGAGGGATGAATGTCTCTTGTTACCTGCATAGTTAGGTAGCATTTTAACAATACTTCTTTATTCAAGACATGTAGTTGAATTTTACCTGGATATATTTCTACTTATCCACATACGTCTATTATAACGATATTAATCCATCCATAGTAATTCTTCCCGAAGGCAGGTCCTTCACTGCAATCATAGCATTTTCATGCTATGCTTGCAGCTTTACTAGGGAATTGTGTAGGTGTGGTAGCTTCCCGTTGCTTTCCACACCTGTGAAGGGTAATGTTGATGATGATAATGATAAGGATGTTGATGATGATGATGGCCATATGATTTCGGGGACCGTTTGGGCCTTAAAATTTTCCTGACATTTGTCTTACAGGTGAGGAAAAACCCCGATAAAAACCTCACCCAGAAAAACTGCCCCGACCGGGATCGAACCCGGGCCCGCTGCGTGACAAGGCAGCACTCTACCTCGAGACCACAGCGGTGGACAACGATATTAATAATATATTATATTTTGATTATTTATTTATTTAATTTAGATAAACATTTTGATATGATTTCCCTAATTCTTGTGATTTTCTGATTCTAATGATCTATTATAAGACATGTTTATATTATGGAATACTTTTATTATAATTTCGGAATATTTTAGTTTTAGAGTTATGTCTATTAGAGTTTTATTTTTGTTTATATATATCCATATATTTGCAACAACCCACAGGAAGAAATCACAAGGTGTGAGATCGAGAGAGCGTGGAGGGTATGGGAATGAATCATATCATCCGGACCGACGAGTCATTTGGTGTTCATGGACGTCCTGGACTTTTCATTTTACAGATACATCCAGTTGTTCTATCTGTTTATACCATAGACGGATAATTTTATCTGTCGAAAGATCAATTCCAAATTGCCGTCGGAAAGTTCGCTGCACTGCAACAATGGAACCAGACCTCGAAAATTGCAACACACAGAATGACTTATGTACAAGAATCGTCATTTTCACAAATTTAACGCTGACGGCATAATAGTAACAAGAAACAAATTACTGCATACAGGATATGAAACTTTCACACTTTTTCTTTAATTATAGCATCCAATTTCGTTTCGAAAGCTATACTAACTACATAAAACGCCGTCTATCGTTTTGGAACACGGTGTATAATAATGCGACATTGTATTTTACACCTAAGCCGCGAAACCAGCATCTCAAAATCTTAACCTTACAAAACAAAAGGAACGATGTCCAAGTAAGAGCGGTTCGGGCAACGAGAATGATAGGAATCATATATCAATGCAAGGAACTCGAGGAGTGACAATCAGTTGCAGTATTCGCAAGTAATGGAAGTGACATAACTTAGCAATTAACTTGCTAAAATTGATTTAAATAGATCAAAAGAAAGAGGGGCATGGAAACTAAGCACAAACCAGATAGAACTATAAATATTTGAATCCCGAATGAGAGTAGGATAGGCGTTGAATGAAATAAGACGCATGCAGAAATGGTCGAAAACAAAATTAACTTATTGCCTTAACAATTTAGTAGATGCAGATTTAGGATACTTGTCCTATAGTTGGCGTGTCTTAACCGATCTAGTGAAGAATGATATTTCTAAATTTTGGGAACCCAAGGGCTACACTGGATATGTTTCTGAGGTGAAGTACACAATAATTATCACGCTCGACTGATCGGGACGCTTGACCGAGATGTACACAGGAGGAAACAGAGAGAGAATCAACGGCCGGGAGTCTCACTTTGTGTGTCTTGATAACATATCAGTAAAGATAGTGACCAGTTGAGAGTAGACCCACACACATGGGGATTTGGAATTTATTAAGATAATAAATGAAAACTAGATCGCTTTAAGGTTCTGCATACTTGGGCCTGCACATCATACTGATCCCTTGCCATGATAAATAATGATATTATAATTTGCAGCATAGGTTAATCTTAGCTAAGTGACGTTGAGGTAGACTTCAGAAATGGGATATCACACACCTGCAATACGGAACATGACTTGAAGTGCGGTAGATAGGACTCGGGCCCCATTTGGCGAGGTTGGTGGTGATTCGCTTTTCTTGATGCGATTCGCTCGACTAATCTCGGGGCCCCCCTGGATGTGGATGAACCCCCCTCGTCATTGAGGCGATTTACTCGACGACTTTACCGGCTTGGAAGACAATTAGCAGAAACAACACATGAAGCAATCGCACAAATAGATAACATCAACTTACCTGGAAAAAGTAGTAAAAGAGTAGGAATTGTGAAATTTGGGAGGTGAGTCACCCCCGTCTGGAGGCAGAGACTTTCTTTGGTGATCCAGAGGCACTGACTCATCCTCTTGGTGATCTAGAGGCAGCGGCTCAATAACCTTGCCGGCTTGACAATAACGTTAGTGACCATACCGAACAACAGCACGGACAGAGATAGGCATCGGAGAACTAGTATCTAAACACATATACTGAGTTAACAAATGATAGCGTTAACCGGGAATTAGGGAGGATGAGGGCAATAGTGGAACACCATCAAAGAGCATAGGATAAAATCCACTCCCTTGATGAGGTCGTCGTCCATGAACCAACAGGCCCTTCCTAATATGATAATGAAGACATAATTCTGTAGCAGCAGAATTAGAGAGACTGTGGTAGGAGGGACTCGGACCACCTTTGGCAGATTAGGGAATTAAACCTTTCCTTGAGGCGATGCGCTCAACTAACCTCGGGCCCCTTTGGAGAAACAAGATGACTGTTTTTATACGTCATTGAGGCGATTTGCTCGACGAGCTGTCTGGGACCTCCCCAGCAGATGATGATGCCTGGAAATCCACCGGTGATAGGAACAAGTGGTAGAAACAAAGCAGAAGGAAAACAACATACATTGTATTGTAAGCCCATGTTTTGCCTTTACAGAGATTTGGGTGCTCTCCCCCTACACTGAAGAATTTGGACCATACTAATTCAGTTACACTTGTTTTCGTATAGATGTCAGTTTGAGTAGTCCGTGGTCATCGTTCCGCCTCATACTGACATCTAGGAAACCAAGGTAGTACTAGGACAGGAAAATTCTGTAAATTTTGCTTAGAGGCCTTTTCATTCAGGCTTAAGGATCTTTTGCGAGCCTGAATATCTTCAGACTCGGGACCCACGGCTTTAAGTCCCTCCCGGAGGACTTGCTCCTTGGGTTTTTCCTTCCTAAAAATTCCATTGACCCCGGCCGGGTTTGAACCCGCGACCCTCGAGACCAGAGACAAGGAGCATAACCACTAGTCCACCACGGTCAACTAAAACAACATACGTACATGTATAATGGTCAAAATGGATTAGACAGCAAATGCTAGCAAAGGAACAACGTAGTACAAGGGCATTAGAGGTAGCAGAACAGAGAATTGTGAAAACACATATACACACAATTGTGCGATTGTCAAGTAGAACAAATAGAGACCGGTTGACATAAAAAGTTGTAAACAGCAAAAGCAGTCTAAGTTGGAACCCACTACAATATGAAGCGGATATAGGAAAGATAAGCAGTTCTAAGTGAAAGAATAACGACCCCAATACAAATGATAACTTGCACGTAACATAAAAAATGAAGGTAAACCTAGGAGTAAGAAGTGGGAGATGACACAAATACTGAGAGGTTATAAACATAGATAAGATAGAGAAACAAACAAACAGGGAATTAATTAAAAACGAAATGGGTAATAACGTAAATAAAAAAAATAGTCAAAATCAGGTATGAGAAATTGCCTTTAAAATTAACATGTTAGGTGATGACAATGTGTAAAATACACCCTAATTGGAAATTAGAAAAGAAAAACAATGAGTAGAGATGCCACCTATTTCAGAATGTAGGAGGGGTAATATTATTCAAAGGAACATCAACATTAGCAAGCAATGAAAATAATTAGGATCTCACCATCCATGTCAACTAGTAGGACAAATAACAAGGAAAGGAATGATCTCATCTCAGGACCCTAGGAAAACGATGACATAAATTCATGATGTGTGATATTAATGTACATTTATGAAGTTTAAATCCGATAATGATTAAGATTTGCATTTACAAGGTAAGCCATGTAGTATATAAAGTTCCTTCGATTGATAGTGAAGGCAAGCGCACTCGGTCGAATTTAGGACTCTATTGTAAAAGGAATAGAATTAGATAAGCCATCAAAGCAAGACAAAATTTTACGGCTTGGACGAATAACGGTGAGATCAACTAATCCATGTAATTGAAATAATGTGAACGTATAAACCGGAATTGCTGTCCAGACACAAGTTTGCAAGAGAAACTGTAATAAGATATTAGGGCATTGTAAATTCTTGATGATTAATATGCAAGATGTCCTAGCCATAAGAGCATTAATTTTCATGTCCAGTTTAAGATCTAGCTAACTTCAAAAAGAAAACAAGGATAAATTTTATACTAGAAAGAAGTTGGTGGTTATAGGATTAATTCTAGAACTCATTTTTTTGTGTACGATTGAAGTTATATGAAACCATGAGTAATAATTAGAGGAAATTGAATCTACAGAAATATGATGAGAAAATGTACATGGTTGTACTAAATTTTGGAACATTTTACCTAAGGGAATTTAATTTAGCTAAGATACAAGGATTATGTAAGATACAGGTAATATAATCCCAATAAGACCCCTAGGTAACATTTATTTCATTTCAAGAAACCAAACTGAACCTTATTAAGAACACGTAGTATAGACTCAGAGTAATTAAATAAAAAACAAAACAAACAAAAAATAGAAAAATAAAGAAAAAAATTAAGGGAAAAAAAGAACAGAGAAAAATCTAAAAAAACTGTAAAAACAAGAAACCATACTGACACAAGAAGAACAACTTCCCACAGGATCACACAGGCTAGGATAAATCATGCACAAACATCATGAACCTCTACTGACCTGAAGAGAAACAACGTAGGAGGTTTATTCACCCAGGATACCCCCCACACTGCGTCAGCTTGAGAGCAAGCTCATCCAGATCAGCTGATAATAGAACAACGGCGAACATCAGGGCTATGCAGGTACAACTTTACTATAACAGAGACTTAATTATACAACATGAAAATGGCCACCAAAACAATACTTTGCGGTCATGAGAGACCAAGCAAATACTTTACCCTTACTAAACCGAACCTCTGATGTCCCTGGATCAGATAAAAAATCCTAACCTATATTCAACAATAAGATAAATGTGGAGATATACCGCCAAATGTTTAAACAATTATATCCCATTAAACCGATCTTCAGCTTATCAATGGTTCCTAAACTAAAAGTGGCTGGTCTCAAGAACTCTAAAAGAAAGACACAATTACCCGGCATGGCTTTCTCCAGTTTCAAAGCAGAGATCATCACAGAATGTGAATGCAAACATTGGATCCAAACAGGGATGCTGTAGTAAATCAATAGTGAACTGCAAACATGGAGAGTCGACAGGCAAGAGCATGGTGCTTCAGGCTTCCTCTGTGGGCAGGCCTAGTGTAAAAGTTTTGTGTGACAAAGAAATAATAATAAGCTCTACTTAAAGGGTTTTAGTGGAAATTTTTCAAAATTAAAGTGTATAAATTGAACAAAATACATATGAGGAAAATCAGCAAGAAGACAATATCACTCATGACCAAAGTTAAGAAACAGAATTATGTGGAATTTTGTGTGTATGTTTATTTGTTTCAGGTGCTGAACAGCAAGCTGATCCATTCTTGATGTGTAGTATGTTTAAACCAGTATTGGTAAATAATTGATGACATATGTAAACAGTTAAATGACCCCAAGGCTAAGGGACACTTGGTAAATTAATAGGAGTAAATGGGTTAACTTAAGCACAATATGGCAATATCCATGATTTATTTAAAGGGTTGTTCCTTATTGCTTTTACTGTTATTGAAGAAGGATTTGTGTCCAAAAAAGGATTACTGGTTTAGATTGCGTTTAATTTTAGGTAGAGCCGGATTAACTTCTTAGGGGTCGGAAATTGATACACTGGAGATTAGAAAAACGCTTCAAAATCACTAAGTTGTTTCTAGTAGAAATATTTGAAAATTTATTCAATTCTTAAGTCCCAGCAGATCAAGTTGAAGCAGGTGATATTATTCTTCACCGCTATTAAAAAAGAAATTATTTTCTTTTCTTAAAATTAATTATTCTTCTCTTATAATTTTAAATTTTACTTTAAACAATCCTTTTCTTGAATTAAATATTACATTTTAACAGGAGAGCTCTAATTGCTTCTATCCTTCATGAAAGTTTTACATAGAATGAATGGTTTTTTCTATTATTCTTTTAAGAACATTATTATATGATATTATTTTTGATTTCTATTGGTTAATAGTTCTTTAAATATAAGGTTTAATTTGTTAAATAAGAAAGATAATTGTTTTAATATCCAATCAGAATTTAGTTTACTTTCCTATAAGAATATTAAATTATTCAGATATTTTTATTACAGTTATAATAGAAGGATTTATAATTTTGACAACAATGAATTAAAACAATTTTTAAAAAACATTCTTTACAAAAACCTTCATCTAGTAAAATATATTTTATTATTATTCTTTTATTTAAAATTAACTAACAACGAATTATTTAAACATTTTTATTTTATTTAAGTTACTTACTTACTTACTCACTGGCACTACCGAACCCGTAGGTTCATGGCCGCGCGGACATAAGCTCTCCATACATCCCTATCCTGAGCCAATGTTTTCCAATCATTCCCTGTATAATCTACTTCCCTCAAATCATAGTTAATGTTGTTCTCCCACCTCATTCTTGGTCTACCAACTGGACGTTTTCCTTCTGGCTTTCCTACAAGAAGTTTCCATGCACGTCTTTCATTCCCCATACGTGCAACATGTCCTGCCCATTGCAGTCTATGAGACTTAACTGTTCTTATTATATCTGGCTTCATATAAAGACCATGTAGTTCATTGTTATGTAGTCTTCTCCATTCACCTGTCTGTTCATCTCTCTTTGGTCCAAAAATTTTCCTAAGAACTTTATTCTCAAATACTCGTAATCTCCTTTCCTCCCTTAAAGTAAGAGTCCACGTTTTGCACCCATATAATATAACTGGTAGAATAATAGTTTTATATATTTTCAGCTTAACATTTTTTGAAAGGAGTTGGGACATCAAAAGTCTCTGCAATGCATAATAGCACACATTTCCAGAATTGAGCCTATGTTTAATTTCTTTGTGCATCTCATTCCTATTTGTGATTATTGTTCCAAGGTCTTTGAATTCAGCCACTTCCTCAAAATTTCCCTCATTTGTCATTAGCTGTCCATTTCCATTATATACTGAATTTATTTAAGTTATATTTAAATATTAGAAAGAATTTTAAAATACAATATTATTAACTTTAACTTTCTTATTTATTAATGTATTAAAATCCTGCTTCATTATTTATTAGTATTTTGGAACGGGACAAGTCAATTTTTTGGAGAAAAAAAAGAGAAAGAGAGCTAACCTGTAATATCAGCAAACAAAAACAACTATAGAGCATTGTGCATAATCCAATAACTAAGATTGTCTCCCCTGGGATTACAAAGCTGTGTTATATTAATGGCCCGAAAGTGCATTAAAACCCTTTTATCAGGTTTAAGGAGAGGAGGATGTTATGAATAGGAAAACATTGTAGGTAAAAAAAATAAGTATTTAATCAAGGAATATTTCCATAACCTCAAGAAATTGTAACAATTAAACTATAAATTATACAAAGTATAATTACTTATGTTATAGAAAATATTGGTTTTAAATTCACATTTAGATTTTACCAGGATGTTACAGAAATATTCCCAGATATTGTTACAGTGGTGCCTTAGGCAATCAACTTGAAAGTGTAGCAGAGTTATATTTAATCAGGTCAGAAGGTACAGTTATCTGGCATAGAATTGTGCTGAAACTGCAATTTACTCCTCTTTTAACCATTGAGTCCTTAAACCCATTTGCTTCAGGTTTAAATGCTCTATGCATTTCCCCACAAACCGGATTTATGTTACCGTAAATTATATTGTCTATTTTCAGACATTCAAAACAAATAAAAGATAACAGTACATGAGATCACAATAAGGGTGAAGGTAAAAAAAACATTTCTCTATTATTCATAAATGTTAACAAAATATTACCTTGCTAAAGGGTGTACAAAATATTGAAAAATATATAAGAGCAGAGTTAAGCAAGTGTACCTCGTCTTCTGAGTTGAAGGTCATTTAACTGCCAGCGAGTCTACCTCGTCTTTTGAGGCGAATGGGTTAATAAGTAAGGAAGTGTTTTGGTTTACAATTATGTACCGTAGTCTATTATTGATTTCTAATTGAGACTTGGTCATTCCCAAGTAAATTTATGTACATCCTTTTGATCGAAAAATATCCGGCCATCATCATCATCATCCTTCTCTTTATCATCATCATCTTTGTACTAACAATAAAATGGCTCTACAATGGTTAAATAATAAAAACTAGAATGTTATAATAAAACATCCTGGGATTCATACTATAATAAGTTTGGTTTTCATAACCAACCAGGATACTTACAAATAAACTATTATGAGAGAGCTAAGGAAAACACATTTATGTAAGATTATGTAAACCAGTAAACAAACTATACCATTTGGCAATAAAAGGACCAGATTTATTCCATACATTCAGGCAATCTAGAAAGTTCAGAGAAAGCTGGGAAAGCTCAGTAGAAGCTGGGTTTCTTACAAAGTTTGGAAATGAGAAAGTTAGAAAAATCAAATATATATATATATATGCAATTTTTAGGAAAAATGAGGATACTGAAGGCAGAGGCTTTGGACTATGAATACTTACCTCTCCATGTGTAATAATTAATATTTCCTATCACTATGGTAGATAATAATCAACTTAGCTTCAAATATACACATGTTAAGATAATATATAGAAATGATAACTTATTAAGAAAATACTTTAATTAGAAGATAATATTCTCTGTAATACATAAAATTGATAGTAAATAGTAAATTCAGAAACTACAGATTTACATGAGTTCTCCATACAGTCAATTGAACTGGGCTCTCTCATGCTAAAAAATACAAGTCTTTTAGCATATTTACATTTAGTGCCATAAAATATTTTTTTACGTAGTTTCTTATATAAAGTTATTTCTAGTTGTTTAGGTCAAGTCACTTTTTTGTGCGTTAAAGGGTTTTATAATTTTGCTAAGGAATGTAGATTTTTTAAATAAAGTTGTTTTTTGATTTAAAGTGTTTTCCTATATTCTGTGATAATTTTGAAGTTTGCAGAGTACAGATGTTTTCATCATATTTAACGATGAAATCAGTTCAGCCGGTGAGCGGACCGTTAATCGTCCAAATATAGAACTCTCACTTTCCACTACCAATAGCCAGTGTAAAACCGCTCGAGCAAAAGTCAATGAGATATAATTGAGAATATTGGCCCTTTTGGGACGCTACCCTATAACCTATAACAATCCATGTTGTAACATCCTTCATCGGTGTGAAAGGCAATGGGAAGCTACCACACCTATAATTCCCTACTAAAGCTGCAAGGCATAGCATGAAAGTGCTATGATTGCAGTGAAAGACCTGCCTTCTGGCAGAATTACTATGGATAGATCTTTCATTCATGTTGTTTGCACATATCTACGATTCTATTTCCATTATCAATGACTTCTTGTTCCCCATACTTTCCTACTACTTCATCACAGTTTCTTCTATCCACTTTCTCATTTTGGTCTCCCACCAGTACTAATTCTTCATTACTTCATATTATCTCTATTTGTTAATAACTAATAAATAATGAGTTGTATCTCATCACATACTCTGTGATATTCAAGCGCAGTACTGCAGTTTCAAGTGGCTCTCTCTCATCTTCAACAATATTTACGTCTTTCGTTGTTTTATTTATTTGTCATAATAAACTGTACATTTTATTCTATTATGTTGGTTGCATATTTTAAAATGTAGGTGCATCATGCAACCATTATTGTTTCTTTAATTACAAGGAATTAATTTTCTGTTAAAATAATATTTTCTAGTAAGTATTATTAATAAGTTTATGCACCAAAATACAATACTAAAATATATGAATTGGCTCATGTTTCCATCAGGTTGTGGAATTCTTAAAATACTTCAAATTACTTAATGGGATTATTAGGTTACTGTTTTGTTTTTACTAACATTTCCTACTTTTATGAACATTTTGTAATGCTTGTTAAAATGTATTGTTGTAATTCTTAATATTTTTTCCTGTGCATAATACAACATTCTCTTGCCACTCTTCTATTACTTATATGATCTAATGAAATATCTCCCTATGACCGAGGTGTAATCAATAAGTTTCTGGAATGGCTTCAAAACAATTATGCCATTGAGGAGTTTTTAATTTTCACCCAGGCTGTACACTCAGAATTTCCTTGTGATGAATTTGAGGGGTCGCACGACCTTCTCTAACCTTGCAGTATGCTGGTAGAAGCTCTGAAGTGAAGACGTGTTTTGTGCATGCAGCAATTTCTCTGTGTAGCAACAATGTGGGATTACGAGGAATAAAGAACATGCATCAAATTTTGCTTTAAACTTGGTAAAACTGCAACAGAAACATATCAAATGTTAAGAACAGCTTATGGGGAGGAAGCAATGGACAAATCTCAAGCATTTGAGAGAAATTTAAAAGGGGCGTGACATCGGTTAAGGATGAAAATCGTCTGGGACGACCAACTTCCAGCAAAACCAATAAAAATATCGATCGAGTGAGGGAAATGGTATTAATGATAGGCGCATTACAATACGAGAACTGTCTGATGCACTAGCACTCTCCTTTGGAAGTGTTCAAAGCATTTTGATAGACGATTTGAACATGTGAAGAATTGCTCCGAAGTTCGTGCCCCGCCTCCTTTCAAATGACCAAAAGGAAAGTCATGTGATTGCCTGCACAGATCTTAAAGAACAGCTTAAAAATGGCCCACAGTTCATGGAAAAGGTTATTACTGGTGATGAAACATGGATTTATGGCTATGATCCAGAAACTAAACAACAGTCTTCGCAATGGAAGAGTCCTGCATCTCCATGCCCCAAGAAAGCCAGACAAGTTCGATCGAATGTGAAGTCAATGATGATTGTTTTTTTTGACATTAATGGAATTGTGCATAAGGAATTTGTACCACGGGGTCAAACAGTGAATCAAGTGTACTACAAACAAGTGTTGCAAAGATTGAGGGAGAATGTGCGATCAAATGGCCAGAGAAATGGAGGACTGGTGACTGGTTCCTGCATCACGACAATGCGCCCGCGCACAAAGCAATTTCTGTCCATCAGTTTTTGGACAAAAATAGGATGAGTACTGTTCCCCATCCAGCCTATTCTCCAGATCTGGCTCCAGCAGACTTTTTCCTGTTCCCACGGCTAAAAATTCGGCTCCGAGGACATCATTTTGAGGACATCAATGTCATCCAGCGCGAATTGCAGAAGGCATTGGACACATTTAAAGAAGACGACTTCCAGAAGTGCTTCCAGCATTGGCAGAAGCGCTGGGACAAGTGTATCAACTCCCAAGGTGACTACTTCGAGGGTGACAGTGCTGAATAGAAACTTTGAAGTGTTGTGTTGTGTTTATGGCCTCATTCCGGAAACTTATTGATCACACCTCGTATAATTTGTATTCTATACATTGCGTACAGAAAATTTAGGGAGGAAGCATGTTTTTGTACAGTTTTAAAAATAGTAGAATTTTATTTAACTTTTTATTTCTAGTGACAGGTACATAGATGTCATATCTTTGACGTAACTATATTGAATTATTATTTTTCATCTAGCTTCCTGTCATTGTTCCGGGGTTCATGTTTTTGATAATTGCCTCCATCTATCTTAGTCATTCCATGTCAACTCTTCCATAATTTCTATCCATTGAATTACCATTTTCTAGACATTCTCCTTAACTTGTTCTACAGATTTTGTCTATATCTTGGTCAACCTCTGAAAAGACAGCATTAACATAGGCAGTAAGGTTACATCAGGCATAGCAAGCCATAATAGATAACTGTCAGCATTCAAAGGATATCCATATATATTGTAACTTGAACCCCAGAATGTGTATTTGAGACTGAAGACATATTAAATTAATGAAAACATAAAAAAAAGTAAAGGAAAATTTAATTCTAAGTACTTGTTTTATAATTTTTTAGTTTAGCAAAAGAACTGATATTTTTAGATGGGAGAATGTTTGTTTTCTACCAGTTCTTTTATAGCTTACTTTATGGTTATTCTGTTGAAAAATTATGTAGGATTTTTTGTATGCCAATATAACTGTAGTATATTTATCCTCCATAGTAATTCTGCCCGAGGGTAGGTCCTTCACTGCAATCATAGCATTTTCATGCTATGCTTGCAGCTTTACTAGGGAATTGTAGGTGTGGTATCTTCCCATCGCTTTCCACTCCGGTGAAGGATGATCATAATGATAAGGATGATGATGGCCATGATCGGGGACCATTTGGGCCTTAAAGGTTTCCTGACATTTGTCTTACAGGTGAGGAAAAACCCTGATAAAAACCTCACCCAGAAAAACTGCCCCGACCGGGGATCGAACCCGGGCCTGCTGCGTGACAAGGCAGCACGCTACCTCGAGACCACAGCGGTGGACATTATATTTATAAAGATTCAAAAAGCTATGTAGTGCCCATTACTGTATGTAATTTGTATAACTTTTTTTTCTCATTAAGATGTACAAATGCCCAGTAATACTACTTTTATTCTCCATCTGTAAAGGGGTCATTGATAACTGAATTCACCACCAATATAGTAAAATGAATGGTTTATTGTAATTTAATGCATTGTTTGATTGAGATTATCTTATGGTAATTTCAATAAGATAGTAAAATACCTGTAATTTTGAATGTACCTTTTTCATTGGGGGCCAGATTTTGTTTGCAAAATGTGTATGTAAAAAAATTTCAAAAAAGTAAATTAAATATGCAGTAAATTCCAAATCATTCAACAGATTGTGATAGTTTATATATTAAATTTGGGAATTTTTAACATTATGAGGTTCAATTAATAATAATTAAATGAATCGTGATTTCTTCTTACCTCATACTTCTGTTTTTTTTTAAACACAGCACTGCAGTATTGGCGACACGTTGTCGTCATCATCAGCTGTTTTCACGACTGTCAAATTTTTCCCTTTTGCCGGTAATTCTCTAGACTGCCATCTGGTGTTATTTTGAATGAATCATTTTCTAAACTGCTATCTGTTGTATTTTTGAAGAACTTTGTAATCAAGCTCGGTTTGTCCGGAATCTCAAAGTTGATAGTTCTAGTATGGTTTTTTTGAATATATATTTTTTCCCAAACTGTTAACCCATTGAAGACACGTTTAAAGCGCCTGGTACGTTCACTGGAAACCCATTTAAATCACCCCAGCGCTGCACTGGGTTTTAAATCAGAATACCCAGACCATGCGTTCTGCGTCCCAGAACTTATGAATTTCAGATAGTTTGTTTACCCCTGTTTTTTCTTGTAGTATTTTGTACTTTTAAGAATTGCAAAGGAATGTGGCCTGCTTACAACCCTCTTTTCTGTAATTTAACCGTTATTTATTGTTAGTTTGAAGGCTGTGAAAGTTGACAAACCTTTCAAAAACCGTCCTTTATTAACATTTCTTGGTCATTAAATTTGAAGTAAACATGAATCATATGTTCTAACAGGAACTGTAAAAATAACAACAATATACAATACAGTATATTATAAAAATAAATGAAATTAAATATATAAAAGCATAGACCTATACATTATCAAATCATAAAAAGTTCTTCTCAAATTATCAATAATGTAAAAAAGCAATTTTTCTGTATTGTATTCTAGAATACATTTAGCCTTTGTGAATTTTTCTTCTTGTTATCTGCCTTTATTCTTCCATTGCTTCTTACTGGTGACAGTGATGTCGGCATTTTCGTGTTTGGGTGATTATAATAAACGTATTTCCTATCTTTCCACTTCAATGCAGGAAATCTACGACTAGATAAATGTTACCTGTCCTTTTTTTTTTTTTAATTTGATGTTCACTAAATCCATAGGTATGTTTCTTCTGTTAGATTTTACTGTCCCTAATATGTCTCTCGTCTATTGAGCTCTAAAAATAAATTAGGAGAACACAAGTTGTCTAATTGTAATGTGTAACCTTTGTCTACGAACGGATTTGCTAATTCTAGGACTAAACTCTAATTTACAGTAAAATCTGAATTTTCTGGTGCATCTCGTTCAGTGTTTATTTGGATCATATCCCGAAGAGGTCTCGCACAATTTCTAATATTTTATTCCAAATCGTGCCGTTTTATTCCGATTAGAGATTTTGAACTGGTCGTAAGCCAATATCTTCGTAATTTCGTAAGAGATTTTTCAAGTGAAATGTCTTCACTTTGAACATACAAGGACAGAAATGTTGTATTCAAATACCCTACAGCAGGTCTAATTTTGTAAATTCTGTCATCTCTAATTACGGATTCATTGTCTTTGAAGTGAAGAAACATCGAAATTAGGAATAAACTTTTGAAAGGCACAGTTTTGCTGTAAATGGTTATTTATAAAATTGGTCTATTGTTCCAGAACCGTTTTATGTTAGGTTTTATATCTTGACTTATAGTGTAAAATAGGCCTTCACTTCATCAGGGGTGTTTCTAAAAAAGTTATATTACCAGCCATGATATTCAAAAAAAAAACATTGAAACTACATATATATATTACCGTAATAAGTATCTAAAAAGTAAATTATTCTATAAAATATTTCTATAATATACTCTACAATATACTAGTCCTACATATATGCTTTATATAAACCTGCAAAAAATTTTACAGATGGCGAACAGAAAACTTTAATCACTAAAGAGAGTGCCATCTTCTTATAGTGGTGGGATTTAACACGAGTGTAGGTCGTTGTTGAGCTGTTTGGCCTTTCTACCTGCTCACGAGGGAGACTCGTTAAAAGTCTCCAATGGGTTAAATCCAAAGGTTTAGATAGATGTTTTAAAAGTTTTGCTTCTTTTTCAATCCTATGATGCTCTAACAAACTATGTGCTGATATAGCTGATTTTTCAATTTCTCCATTCTTTATGTTTCTGAAGTGCTCTTTATTACGATTTTCAAAGTTCCTTTTTGTTTTTCCTATATATATCCTGTTGCGATCTTTGCAATCAATTTGATAAATTCCAGATTTTTTGTTGTCTGGGGTATTACATTTAATATTAGTTAACCAGAAGATTACCCAGGCTGAATTTGTTAATTGGAGCTAATGTTATATTATATTTTCTGAAATTTTTTTTGAAACTTATTATGAACTTCAGGATGGTAAGTGAATTTCTTTAATTTTACATCTTTCTTGGGACCATGATGTAAGGTGGTGTATTCCTGTAACCTTTTTTGTTGTTTGAATTTCTTTAATTTATTCTTTATAATGTCTTCATCGAAACCATTTATTTTAGCAACATGAACAATATGATTATATTCCTTGTCAAAATCTTCTACATTAAGTGGAACATTTAACAATCAAGGAATATAATCATATTGTTCATGTTGCTAAAATAAATGGTTTCGATGAAGACATTATAAAGAATAAATTAAAGAAATTCAAACAACAAAAAAGGTTACAGGAATACACCACCTTACATCATGGTCCCAAGAAAGATGTAAAATTAAAGAAATTCACTTACCATCCTGAAGTTCATAATAAGTTTCAAAAAAAATTTCAGAAAATATAATATAACATTAGCTCCAATTAACAAATTCAGCCTGGGTAATCTTCTGTTAACTAATATTAAATGTAATACCCCAGACAACAAAAAATCTGGAATTTATCAAATTGATTGCAAAGATCGCAACAGGATATATATAGGAAAAACAAAAAGGAACTTTGAAAATCGTAATAAAGAGCACTTCAGAAACATAAAGAATGGAGAAATTGAAAAATCAGCTATATCAGCACATAGTTTGTTAGAGCATCATAGGATTGAAAAAGAAGCAAAACTTTTAAAACATCTATCTAAACCTTTGGATTTAACAGTTTGGGAAAAAATATATATTCAAAAAAACCATACTAGAACTATGAACTTTGAGATTCCGGACAAACCGAGCTTGATTACAAAGTTCTTCAAAAATACAACAGATAGCAGTGTAGAAAATGATTCATTCAAAATAACACCAGATGGCAGTTTGAAGAGTAATTCCTTCAAAAAAACACCAGATGGCAGTCTAGAGAATTACTGGCAAAAGGGAAAAAATTGACAGTCGTGAAAACAGCTGATGATGATGACGTGTCGCCAATACTGCAGTGCTGTGTTTAATAAAAAAACATAGAAGTATGAGGTAAGAAGAAATCACGATTCATTTAATTATTATTAGATTGTGGTAGGTCATTGAAGAGACTGGCATATGAATTCTGAGGGCAGAATAGGCTATTGATAGCCTAAATCCTTGAATGCTTAATGATATACATGTACATTCTCCCATTTTATCCTTTAATGCTTGTTTGTATATTATAATTAGTAATACGTTTTTTTGCAGAGTATCTTAATGCATTAATTCTTCATAATTCTCTATTGTTTATTATTTTTGTTCATATGTCTAAATTAAATAAATAATTGTTAAATGATATCTCTAATTTTATTTGAACCTTTCTTTGAAAATCAGGGTAATCCTTTCTTTAATTCCAAGAAAATGTTATGCAAATAATAATGTTATTTCTAAGAACACTTTGGAAAAAATCAGTTAGCATGAATACTTTAAAAGAATTAATTGGATTATAGAATATTCTTCCAGTTTTCTAAGACTAATCATCTGTTACGAACATATTCCTTGTATTGGATAAAAACGTAAATTGGGGGTCTTGGAAATTGAGAAGATAAAATTCTATGAATTGATATGTTTATAACACAATGAGGAAGATAAGAATAACTATTTTTTTTGCTAACATAGATTTATGATTGATTCAATTATTTTGATTATCTTCTTGTATCTTGTAAGCCCATGTTTCCCTTAACAGAGATTTAGGCGCTCTCCCCCTATAGGGAAGAATTTGAACCATACTAATTTAGTTACACTTGTTTTCATATAGATGTCATTTTGAGAGGTTCGTGGTCAGCGTTCCGCCTCATACTGACATCCAAGGTAGTACTAGGACGGGAAAATTCAGTAAATTTTGCTTAGAGGCCATTTCATTCAGGCTTAAGGATTTTTTACAAGCCTGAAAATCTTCAGACTCGGGACCCATGGCTTAAAGTCCTTCCCGGAGGACTTGCTCCTTGGATTTCTCCATCCTAAAAAATCAATTGATCCCGGCCGGGTTTGACCCGCGACCCTTGGGACAAGAGGCAAGGAGCATAACCACTAGTCCACTGCAGATTATTTTGATTAAAAGAGTAAATTATTATTTGTTGAATAATAATTAAATTAATCAAATTTTCAGCTTGTCTCATACTTTTGTAAAACTGATTGAGAACTAGTTTTCGAATTAATTTTCCCATTCGGAACTGGTCCGGAGTTTTTAATAAAAGGAGGTGAGCTGTAAAATCTGATTAATTATTATTCATCATCATCATAGGCATCACTGGTTAGACCTATTGGTCTGTTTCGATCTCATGTTAGAATTGGTCTATCCATCTTTTACTGTGTCTTCCAACATTTCTTCATCCTAGTGGTTTGTAATGAAGAATCTGTTTTGGAATCCTATTGTTATCCATTCTAATGATATGGTCCATCCATTCATCTCTGTATTGTGTAATTCTATCTAACAGTTTGCATATATTCAATTCTCTTCATATATCCTCACTTCGCCTTTGATTCATTAATGTACAGCCAGCCACAGTCCTCAGAAATCTCATTTCTGACGTTTCTGTTCTTCGTTCCTGGTTTTTTTTTAAGACCCAGTGTTCCGATCCATTTAATAGTGTTGGAACCGCCATTGTTTTGTAAAATTTTAAAAGTGTCTCCTGTTGAGACTTCGTTTTAGGGTGCCACACATATAATTAAATTTATTTATTTTGTTTTCAATGTCTTCACTTTTTCTATATGATACATTGTATCCCAGGTAATTAAAATTGCTCACTTGTTCTATTATTTTATTCTCTAATTGGATGTTTACTCTTAGTGGCTCATACCTTTGAAAAGCTAAAACTTTTGTTTTTAGAGTAGATATTTTCAAGTTGTATGTTTCACATATTTTACTTAATTTGTAAATTGCCCGTTGTAATCCATCTTCTGTCACAGATATCACAACCTGATCATCTGCAAAAAGTAAAGTACAAGGGCGGATCGGAAAGTAACGCACAATAATTTTTTTTTAAAAAGTTTAATAGTAAAAGAAAGGAAAAAAATCACAAATGAACTTACATCTTTTACCTACTTTTCGACATAGTCACCAACTTTCTCAACACATTTTTCCCATCGTGTTACCAGTTTCAATATGCCCTGTTCGTAGAAGTCCGTTTGGTTGGAGTGTAGCCATCTGCGCACTGCTGATTTCACTTCCATATCTGTCTCAAAGCATTTGCCGGCCAGGAATTTCTTCATGGGACCAAACAGATGAAAGTCCGATGGTGCAAGATCCGGACTGTATGGTGGATGCTGGAGCACCTCCCAACCAAATTCGGCGATTTTCTGACGAACGACAGCAGCAACATGGGGGCGAGCATTGTCATGAAGAAGTTTAACGTTAATGTTGTGACGTTTGTCATGAATGGCACGACGCAACTTCACCAAAGTTTTAATGTAGGCCGCAGCATTCACAGTGGTCCTGTGTTCAGCAAAGTCCACCAATAAAACACCATGCATATCCCAGAACACTGTCACAAGCACTTTCCTGGCAGATTGAGTCACTTTGAATTTTTTCTTTACTGGGGAACCAGCATGTTTCCACTCCATTGATGCCTGCTTTGTTTCGGGCATGTAGTGGTACGCCCATGACTCATCACCTGTGACGATACCTTCCAGAAAGTCATGTCCTTGTGCGGTGTACCGCGTTAAGTGGTCCAAGCTTGCCATCATTCGCTGGCCCTTGTGGTCGTCTGTCAGGTTCTTAGGCACCCAGCGAGCACTAACTTTACGGAATTTCAAATTTTCATGAACAACAATCGTACACCGCACCATAGGAAATGTTGAACTTCTGCAATAAGGCTCACAGTTGCACACGCCGGTCGTTCAGAATTGCCGCCTCGATGCCTCTGACATTCTGCGGGATTGCTGCTGTTGTCGGCCAGCCGGAGCATGGCGAATCACTAAGGTTCACGCGTCCCTCTTGGAAGAATGTGCACCACCTGGAGACATTGATACGGTCCATACAATCATCCCCATACACACCACGCATGTCCCTGTGAATTTCACTGGGTTTATGCCCTTTGGCCCACAAAAACCGAACAACACTTCTCTGTTCCTCACAGGTGGACGACTGTAGCATGCGCGCCATCTTTGTTGCATAGTTCAAGCTTCTCTCACAAGAGGGACTCTAAACAAGGGAGTAATGAGAAAATAAGTAATTTAAGAACTAATATGTATAACATACATCTAAATCTAACAACTGAGAAAAAAATACCATCTGTAGTGAAAACTTCAAACTATATCTCTGTGAAATTTCAACATTCTAGCTGCAATACCAAGGCAGAAAAAAATTATTGTGCGTTACTTTCCAATCCACCCTCGTATCTAATGGTTGGTTGGTTGGTATCTAATGTCGAGCACTTGATAATGAAATCATTCGCTCTCTTGCACTCCAATATTTAGCAGAAATTGTATTGGAGTACAATAAACTAGTTGTAACCGTTTAGTAGTAGGCACCACATGTGGTGCCCTCGTATCTAATAAAATATTGTCAATTTTAAAATATTCAGTTAAAACAATTAGACAATTCTGTATGGCATCATCTATATATATATTAAAAAGTGATGGTGAAAGAGGGCATCCTTGTTTTCTCCAGTTTATTGTCACTGTTTTATTGTTTTGTGTTTTATGACCCATGCCAATTAATATTTTATTATCTACATATTAACTTTGAATAATATTAACCAAATATTGTGGAATGCCTCTGTTTATCATTATATTCCATAATTTCTTTCTATTCTCTACGTGTCTCTCTTATTTGTGTTATATACAGTCTGAACAAGATCTTCCTTTTCTAAAACCGTTTTGAATACTAAGACGGTGTTTTAAGATGGAGGCACTGATCATATAACATGTATTTAGAAGACTTATTCCTCTATAATTATTGCATTCATAGGATAAGGTGCAGAAACCGTCGCACATGAATTATTCTAAGTTCTACAGAATCACAGTGCACATGCATGAGTTGCTGTAATGGTTAATGAAGCTTCTGGTAGATGGCTCTGAAGTCGGCATCACGAACTTTGGGAATAAATTCCCAAATGCTAAAAAAATGGATGTAACTTAACTTCCCATTTCCTAACATAACAAACAATTTACATACATATTATTTAATAAACCATAAACTAATTTAAGTACACTAACACTAAATAAGTCCACCGCTGTGGTCTCGAGGTAGCGTGCTGCCTTGTCGTGCAGCGGGCCCGGGTTCAATCCCCGGTCGGGGCAGTTTTTCTGTGTGAGGTTTTTCCTCACCTGTAAGACAAATGTCCGGAAAACTTTAAGGCCCAAACGGTCCCCGAAATCATATGGCCATCATAATGATCATCATCATCCTTATCATTATCATCATCATCATCCTTCACCGGTGTGGAAAGTAACGGGAAACTACCACACCTACATTTCCCTAGTAAAGCTGCAAGCATAGCATGAAAATGCTATGATTGCAGTGAAGGACCTGCCTTCGGGCAGAATTACTATGGATGGAACACTGAATATGGGTTCGAATTATTTTCAAATGTTGGTAACTCCAATTTGAGAGCCACCTATTATCTGTCCAATGTAAGAAGCACACTTTGACATTTAACTTCCGAATGAATTACTCCGTGCAGCACGTTTAATAGTGCAGATGAACTCTGTCAGCTGTTTTTTTTTACAAGCTGATAAATTTATGCAGAACAATCGTTTTGAATTCTAATGTTGCAGGTTGTATTAACATTTAAAATGGTATGTTGAAAACTAATACATTTAACACCCTTTTTCATCACTCTTTAACAATTTTGCTTTTTGTGCTTGTAATAATTTTGATCACACATTTTATCACCGAGTTAAGTTAATATATACTACCCGACAGACGCCATATTTGTAACTGACATTCAACTTCCTTTCAAGAATCGTTCAGTTTCAAACAAATGTGAATATTTAATTAGTTTCCGATCTTCGAAGAAACATGTAGGTGTATACTGTATTCTGATCAACTATAGTTAACATAAATAGCTTTAAATACTGGTACATAATTATATTAATCGAGTACATGATCTATTTTTTTCGCTTCTGCTGAACTGTGCTTTGGTTATGAACGAATCACAGTAACTGCAACAGTCATGTGCTTCATGGATTACCTGCCCATTTATTTTCCTGAAGTGTATTTCTTAGGCTGGACAGAAAATAGTTGATGTTACATGAAGCATTTCCGTGTCTGTAGAACCCGATGCTCAATATTCGCATAATTTATAAATATTTAAAAATCATAAGAAATGTTTATAAAATGGTTCCAAAATGTTTAAAATAGTACTAAACATTATTATAATGGTTGAAAAGTGTTTAGTGTATCAGTGGCATAAGAATGTTAGATGGAAAATTGTGTGGGTCGGTTTATCAATCTCAGCCCATTCATATCTGTTAACTTTTTTAAATATTGGATTAAATATTATTTATTAATATTTTAAGAATTATTTGAAATGTATTATAAACATCGAAAATGAATGAGCCACGGGGTTCAATACAGATTAAATATACTTTTGTCGATATATGGCGCAATTTGTTTTGTCGATAATTACAGAAATCTTAGTTTTTTTTGCCAATGCTTGAGGGGTGGATTATCTCTTTATCTCACCTCAGGTCCATAGATCAAATGAAGTACAGCGCTGGGATCAAACTAGGAAACTAGTCATAATTGTGCAGTCCCTGAGCTATTGTGTTATGTGGCATGAACAGCCGACTCTCCTACGTGTCCTGATAGGTCAGCGGTAAAGCATGTGGTCGCTGTTTCTGTTAATGATGATCGCAGGTTCGTGTCTTCAATTACGCAGTTTTTTTGTGATATTTGTATTAAAATGTTTTATGAATTAAATGAATTTTATTTTGATATTTGAATTAATCTATACTTTTTAAGTTCATAATTGTTTTTTACACTGTTGAGGTCATAACAATGTTAAATTACATATTTTTACACGCTTTATATTAGCTTGATCTGTATCTGTCTATGTAACAGACCTGTATCTATGTAATGGAATCTTTGAACACGATTTTCACCCACTTAAAAACATTGGATCGACTTGAAACTTTGTATACTTGTAAAGGACCCATGACAAGACAATAATTTCATATTTTTTTTCTAAAATCCTGGCCAGAATCATCAGAAAATTAAAAAAAATATAAACCAGTGTAATAGGTTGCGGAGTTATCAATTTTTTAGTCAATCATTGTAAGAGCTCAGTTGGTAGAGCGGTGGACTGTAGTGGTATATAATTTCAGTAATCCATAGGTTGCTGGTTCAAATCCGAACCAGAGGATTTTTTTAGAAGAGTATTAAGCAATTAAATTTTCATGGGATTCCGGTTTATGACAATCAATTAAACTAAATATTTAAAAAATAAATAATAGTTAAAAAAAACTGAAACAACACACTTTATTAGAAAACCAAACTAAAAAATAAAAAATAGTTTAAAAAACTAAAACAACACGTTTTATTAGAAAACCAAACTAAAAAATGGAAAATAATTTTAATTTCCACCATGCTTGGGTTAAAATTAAAGTGGTCAACAAAAAAATCATCTCCAACACATATAGAATAAAACTACAGTTATCTACAAAAAAAATAATAATTTTACCATCAAAAGTATGGGATGCTTTTTACGTTTCCTTCTTAGAGACTTTACTTTTACCAATATCTGTTTATTATCAAATATATTAATTGATATAGAGCACCCCACACTTTTGATGGTAAAATTATATTTTTTTTGTAGATAACTCTGAATAAATAACAAAGTAAATCAATCATATATTTTCACCTAAAAGTATGGCTGTAATCATTCATCTGAAATGATTAATTCATGAATAGGTTAAGATTTTATGAACTGAAATTTGGTTATATCCCTCCACAGCTCCTACAAGGACCAAGGCATCCCTAGACGCGTTGCAAATGATTTTTTTGTTGACCACTTTAATTTTATCCCAAGTGTGTTGGAAATTAAAATTATTTTTCATATTTTAGTTGTAATAAAGCATGTTGTTTTAGTTTTTTTAAACTATTATTGATTTTTACCTTGTATACTACCATCTTTCCCAACTATTTAAAATTTTCATTGATTTCACTCTAGGCCTTTCGATGCAAGCTTTATCTTCTGGAGCTGTGGTGGTAGTATTGAATTAACTGTATGTCTAATAGAGGGTTTTGCTCATTAGGCATATTTTCGTTGAGAATGTTTGTATTCTTGGCCTTCATGAAAATTTTGATTTCTTCTAAAATGTTAATTTTGTGTCTGGTGTTTTCTCTGTGTATAATTGACATTGTATTATCGATATTGTTGAAATTGTGGCCACTTTCTGAAATGTGTTTAGCGAAATTTGATTTCATTGTTAGAGGAAAAGGCAAATCAAATTTTGCTGTTCACCAGATTTGAATCCAATCGAAAATGTGTGGGCTAAGATGAAAATAGAGATGAACTCTAATTGGCCTGCAGATACACAAAAGACAAAAGATGGCTTATTGGCACAAATTCAAGACACCTGGGATGCTCTAGCCGGTCATCCATGTCCCTGTAGAAATGATTGCATCAATGCCCCGCAGATTGAGGGCAGTAATAGATGCTGAGTATTCATGCACCTGATATTGATTTTGTTAAAGTTTTCATTTTAGAAGATATTACTTTCTTTCCTCATTTACTTATTAGAAGAAGGTTTTAATTTACGTTTTTGTGTGTGCATTAAAGCCATAAAACTCAAATATAAAATTAAATATGAAACTACATTACAGGCAAAATGCTATTCTAACATTCCATTAAAAAAAAAAGGTAGAACTATGTCTAATAAATCTCTCGACCACGGAAACACACTAAGCCAAACTCTCTCTTTAATGTTTCTTGAGTGTGCACTGCATTAAGTAGCCAACAACCCAGTACAATTATTGAAAACGTGTTGATATGAATACGGCTTTTGCGAGCACTCACGAAGTTCCCCGATTGATTGATAGTATCAGCGGATGACTCATTTTTTTGTCTAAGGGTATACATTATTCAAGATGAACAGAATTTTCTCAATGAAACTTAAGTCACATACATAGTTAAAGATTCAATATTTCAACAATATACCTAATTATTTTATATGTAATTTTATAAGAAGACTATTTGCACATTTATTTACTAGCTTCCTATTACCCCAAGCCCTATAATGGGATCACCTACCTTTACATTTTGATAAGAAAATCTATCATTAGAGAAGAAATCATGTATATTCTCCAAGGTGCAAAACAAGCTGAGAATGCCCTTGGCCTACCAGCTAGCTGCTGGCCCAATATCCACCTGCGAGAAGAATCCAAATTGTTTGACATTTTAGTCTTACACATCTATTTAAGCCTACCTTCATTACTACCAGGATATTGCTAAATAGTTGAATGTTAGGGCAAATTATTGTTGTTAAAATTGAAACTCAATTGACGGAACAGTTTTGTTCTCTAAGTAATTACCAACACCTCATATTAAGATTTTTTTGCACATGTTAAATAAATGTTATAAAAGGCATAGAAAGTTCTCAACGAGGTAGAAGTAAGGAAGAATTCAAATTTACATGACACAATATTAACATAATTTTAAAATTTGTAATTTAAAATATTTCCTATAATAGTTCAATTAAAAATTTGTTTTTAATAAAACACAACCACTTTTCTGTATAGTCTATAAATGTACTGGTATGTTCTTGCAATACACTTGTAGATATTCTTGAAGCGCAACTTCTTTACACCTACTGTAGAGCCTGAAAAAAAATATTAAAAAAAATATATATACACACACATACATATACAGTGAGTTTCACTCGACCTGCGGCCGATAGTGGAAAAAGTGACTGCAAGCATTGAGTCATCAACTCACGCTGCCAATGCAGTGTCTATGCTAGTGGCCGCAAGTCGAGTGAAACTCACTGTATATATATAATATTTGTCAATGTCCTTCACAATGAAGGTATCCCCAACTCTTATATATATTAACGATCTAGGATCATAGCTATGGGCATTGAAAAAAAAAGAATTTCATAAACCAATTTTCCAAAGGTGTCACTAATCAAAATATTGAATTCCTGATTTATTATCAAATGGCTATGAAAATGTAACATTCACAACAAGAATTGTAAAAAGATGAACTTCACACAATATGATCCTGAACCATTGTAGGCCTATATGTATTATGTACATGTACACACTTATATATTTTTAAGTTTTTTGTAATATTTTACAAGCAGTTAAAACTTACATTGAGAATTAAAATTACAATACCTGAAAATACTTGGTTTAAAAGAATGTAATACTAATACTATAAATAAACTAATAATAATGATTACACTGTCTTCATTATCAACATTCAGTGTTTATTTACTTTCTTTTTTAAGTTTAAATCTTCAATATTGGAATGTTTCTCCTCTGGTGGCAACGAGCATTCTAATATGATGTGAATGTTGGCAGCTCGTATGATTCAAAATTATATCCACTTCTATCTGTTGGCACATGTGTATGGATCTACTTAGACTTGGAATTTTTGTGGCTCAACTTTAGATTACCTTACCCTTCAGTTTCCATAGTATATTCTTTTAATACTGTACTTATTCTGCCTTACTAACATTTCATCATATTTTAAACATTTGCAACAATACTTATAACATTTTTTTTACAATTATTACATATTTATCTATGTATGCAATGATTTCTTCAAAGTTATGCAGATTTATTGTGAATATGCACAAATACTTAAATGAACTTCCACTAAATGGTGGAGATATCTGTGAAATTGGAATAAACCCAACATTCAAAAATATACTTTAAAAATGGATGTTCACTCATTTCATTTTGTTGGGTTCTGATGCTAAAAAGTTAGTGAACACTTAAATAATATGCATGTAAATTGTTTAGTTAGGTTAGGAAGGGGAATTTATTGCAAAGGTTAGTCATATCAATTTCACATCTATGTGGTTCCATCTAGCAATACAACTCTATAAACTTTTTATAAATGTTTGCACATGTGCACTATTATTCTGCAGGACTTAAAAATTATTAGGAAAGGTAAACGGGTTTTTTTTTTTTTTTTTTATTTTTTGTCACATAATAGAAAATTTATCCATAAATTTCTGTTATCTTTTAAGATTAATTTTTAGACTTCACGGGTGTTCTGAATAATGCTATCTCACTTTCATAACTTAACTTACACTAGAAATTTAATCTAATAACAAACACCAAATAAAAAGAATGAAACTTCAAAGTTAGTAAAATGAAGGTAGTAGCATTAGATCCACTCCAAATACCTCAAATTTACTTACGTAAAATTTTATACATGTGTCGACTTCCCAATCACTGCCATACGAAAATACACACATAAGATTTGATCTTTACAGCCTCGTTTATTCTGTGAAAGAAATAATGATGAATAAGTACACATATACTAAGAAATATAAATTAATGAGGTAGGCCTAGGCCTATAAACAAGTTTTTTTAAAGGGGTATTCTAATGTCATGATGCAAACAAAATATACGGCATGCCAATTTACACAATTCACAGTTAAGCCCATTATTTGAAAACCCAATTTTCAGAAGTAAAACATATTTGACAAAAAATATACCATATGTAATCATTCACCTACCTTCCATTAGCTGTATTTTCCAGCTTCACTTTATCCTTCGGATTGTAGATAATTAATTAATTTAACAATTAACTTCGATGCATTAATAATATTATATTATATTCAACCTCAAACTTCTCTTCGTACAGTACATAAATTTTCTACCTTTGATTTATTTAAATTTAATTCGATTTTACAACTCGATTTATTCGTACGTCATACGTCTACAATCGATAAAAATAGCGACCGTGGCGCATTCTTAAGATGACCACGGTACTTACTTACTTACTTACTCACTGGCACTATCGAACCCGTAGGTTCATGGCCGCACGGACATAAGCTCTCCATACATCCCTATCCTGAGCTAATGCTTTCCAATCATTCCCTGTATAATCTACTTCCCTCAAATCACAGATAATGTTGTTCTCCCACCTCATTCTCGGTCTACCAACTGGGCGTTTTCCTTCTGGCTTTCCTACAAGAAGTTTCCATGCATGTCTTTCATTCCCCATACGCGCAACATGTCCTGCCCATCGCAGTCTACGGGACTTAACTGTTCTTATTATATCTGGCTTCCTATAAAGACCATGTAGTTCATTGTTATGTAGTCTTCTCCATTCACCTGTCTGTCCATCTCTCTTTGGTCCAAAAATCTTCCTAAGAACTTTATTCTCAAATACTCGTAATCTCCTTTCCTCCCTAAAAGTAAGAGTCCATGTTTCGCACCCATATAATATAACTGGTAGAATAATAGTTTTATATATTTTCAGCTTAACGTTTTTGAAAGGAGTTGGGACATCAAAAGTCTCTGCAATGCATAATAGCATGCATTTCCAGAATTGAGCCTATGTTTAATTTCTTTGTGCATCTCATTCCTATTTGTGATTATTGTTCCTAGGTATTTGAATTGAGCCAATTCCTCAAAATTTCCCTCATTTGTCGTTAGCTGTCCATTTCCATTATATAATGTATTTCTACGTGTGACCATATATTTAGTTTTACTGATATTTACTTCCAGTCCTAATTTCTTAGTGTTACTCAATAGTGTGTGCGTGTTGGCCTTCAGTATCTCCTCGCTATCAGCCAGTAGTACTACATCATCAGCATAAACTAACAGCTTATTAATACCATTCAGTTGTAAGCCTTCCTCATTCTCTAAAGATTTAATGGCATGCTCTAGTACAAAATTAAATAGTAGAGGAGATAGTGCATCTCCTTGCTTCAACCCATTCTGGATTTCAAAAGTGTTTGAAAACTGTTTGCCTACACGCACCCTACTCGTTGAGCCATTTAAACACATTCGTATAAGTCTAACTAACTTTTTAGGAATTCCGAACTCCAGCAGGATACTATATAACTTCTCCCTCTTAATTGAATCATATGCTTTTTTGAAGTCTACATATAGTTGATGTACAGTACCATTATATTCCCCGGTACTACGTGGACAAAAAACTAAAAAAAAAATTGATTCCAAATCTCTTTATAATGATTCAATCGCCTGATCTCTGATAGAGAACGAATAGAGTGGCCCGGAGAAAACCCACTGGAGTGGCCTCTCTGTGTTAAATTTTGGAAGCAATTTCATACCGTTGCGCCATCTGAGGGTCTAGGGGGTTTTCGCTGGCCATAACATTAGTTGGTTGTCGCTGGCCATAACCCATTCTCTATGCATTGAAATAAGCAAATAGCTTCTTCCCAGCAGAGAGAGGGCTCTGTTACATTTCTGCTTAGAATCATAAAAATGTATTGGATGTTTTTGTGTTACCAGATAATATGTGACTCGTTAGGTTATGAAATGTAGCTTTGGAGCGTTTGACATTTTTCAAGTGACAAGAGTCAGTGTATTGTGCAGCGATTTTGTATATAAGGGAAATTTAGTGTCATTTTGTAACTTATTTAACATAATATACGAATGAACAATGGAGTTTGGCGATGTAGATGTTAGTTCGGCTTCAGGTATTAGAATGTTTGTTGAAGTTTTAACTGTCTCCCTATTTCAGTATTTTGAATGATTTGTAGTTTTAAAAATAGAAACAGTGCATATGAAGATGGGAACATTTTGGAGTAACGTCAGAGGGAAAATGACCATATTTTTACATGGAGATCGAAGTACGAATCATATTGAATGCTTGGTTTTCGTACTGAAAACTTAAATACTAGAAATAGTGGCTAAGGATTGTCTATACATGATATATTGTTTGTGCAGTGTCTTGTAACAAAATCGGCGATATTCGAATTTATTTATAATTACTTAGGAAACATAACCATTCATTATAGAATAAATCAGTAATATTGAAACGAGGCTGAGGTCCAGAATTGGGTGCACACAATTTACACTTACATTCTTATGCCACTGATGCACTAAACACTTTTGAACCATTTATAATAACATTTCGTACTATTTTAAACATTTTGGAACCATTTTATAAACATTTCTTACGATTTTTAAATATTTATAAATTGTGCATCGGGTTCAAGAGACGCGGAAATGATTCATGTAACATCCGCTAGGTGGCTCTCAAATCGGGGTTACCATCAATTGAAAATAATTTCAAACCATAATTAGTGTTAGTATACGTAAAATTAGTTTATAGTTTATTAAATAATATGCATGTAAATTGTTTTGTTAGGTTAGGAAATGGGAAGTTGGTTTACGTCCATTTTTTTAACATTTGGGAATAAATAATATGCACGTAAATTGTTTTCTTTGGTTAAGATATGGCAAGTTAGTTTACGTCCTTTTTTTTTAGCATTTGGAAATTTATTCCCGAAGTTGGTAATGCCGACATCAGAGCCATCTATCAGAAGCTACATTAACCATTACAGAAACTCCAACTCGCACTTGTGTACTGTGATTCTGTGGAATTTAGAAGAATTTGTAGGCACCCATTTCCAGACTTTTTCCTTGAAACGATGCAAGTCAAACTTTCACAGCTGTTTAAAGCGAAAATTTAATATTATTAAGTTCTAAGACCGAGCAATATTAACACCTAACTGAAATTTGGTCTAACTCTTAACTTATGATACGTAAAGGAATAAATATAGACTGTGACTTGGAAAAAAAATTTGGTTTACCAAACTCGGCTAACTGTAGATTAGTTCTACATATGCTACACCATGTAATATTCACCTGACACTGTTGCACTATTTACTTTTCCCTTTCTACTAACATCTCCTACTATTTTAACACATTTTATTGATTCTTAAAATATTTTTACAATTGTTAAGTATTTATTTATGTACGGGAAATCTCTGAATCATTTTTTGAGAGTTCTGTGCTAACGGTATGACCAACCTTCACAATAAGAAATTGTGCCACTAGTTTTTTTAATTTGTTAAAATAAGAAGGGGTAATTTAGTGTATACTGAATTAGTTGGAAAAAGTCGGGTACGGTATTTGGCAGACACAAATTTATCTTAAGTTCCACAGAATTGCAATGCGCATGCACGAGTTGCAGGAGTTGCTGTGATGGTTAATGTAGCCTCCGGTAGATGGCTCTGCAGTAGGCATTACCAACTTTGGGAATAAATTCCCAAATGCTAAAAAAATGGACGTAAACCAACTTCCCATTTCCTAACCTAACAACAATTTACATGCATATTATTTAATAAACTATAAACTAATTTTACGTACACTAACATTAAATATGGTTTGAAATTATTTTCAAATGTTGATAAGTCCGATTTGAGAGCCACCTAGCTGATGTTACATGGAAGCATTTCTGCATCTCTAGAACTCGATTCACAAATTTTGCATAATTTATAAATATTTAATAATTGTAAGAAATGTTTATAAAATGGTTCCAAAATGTTTAAAATAGTACGAAACGTGTTTACAAGTGTTTAGTGCATCAGTGGCATAAGAATGTAAGTGTAGAATCGTGTCCACCAAAAAACATACCTCAGCCAATTAGTTTATAGTTTATTGAATTAATACGTAAATGATTTACTTTGTTAGGTTGCAAATTATGAGATACTGTATGTCCATTTTTAGAAGCACGTTTGAGAATTTATAGTGAAGGTTGGTTGTACCGATAGCACAGATAGTATTCTGCAGGACTTAGATAAATTCATGGTGAGTCATAAAGTGCGGTTTCTCCAAAACTTCCTTAGAATTGCAGACATGTGTGATATTGGTATGACCAACCTTTGCAATAAATCCCCAAACATGTTTTTAAGAAATGGATGCATACTAATTTCCCTCTTCCTAACCTAACAGAATAAATATTACATGCATATTATATGAAGAGTGTACTATTCTGATGTACACTATCTTTCCCATCACAACATAACAAAATGAAGTGAGTGAACATCCATTTTTTAAAATATTATTTTTGAATGTTGGTATTTCTGATTTTACAAGTTTCATTAAGTTTCATTAAGTGTTCGCACATGTGCACTATGATTCTATTGAGCTTCAAAAAAAACATTTGAGCTAAATGTGACAATTTGCATGCGTAGATAAATATTTAATCACTGTAAAAAAATGTTATAAGTATTGTTGCAAAATGTTTAAAATAGTATGAAATGTTAAAAAAGGTGAAAAAAAGTATGTAGAGCAACAGTATTACAAGAATGTAGTATGAAAAATCATAGGTCAAAGTATTCTTAACCTGAGACCAGTAATTGTTTAGAATTGATAAAGCCATGATTTCTGAACTTTTTTACAAAAAATAACATGAATTTCAGCTTGATCTTCAAAAAGAGGATTCTATACCAGGATTACAATCAAAAAGTGGACATCCAAATTTTAATACAATTTTGGTTTTAAAATGAAGCCAAGGAACACCAAAGATGAAAACGTGAAAACAATATGTGGACCATCCAGAAACAAACCAGAAAAAAAACATTTTTTAAACACTATACACATTTTACTAGTTTACTATATGGGACATCCCAATTTTGATATAATTTTGGTTTTAAAATGGAGCTTTGGACCACCAAAGATGAAAAAACAAAAAAAATTGCAGATAGATAATAGATCATCGGTTGATTAATGTCTTTGACATCGTCCGATTCCTAATAGCCAATTTTGTCGGTCCATCCAATCTCCTGGTTGTAGATGTTTCTCCTTCATGTATAAACATATTCCCTGACTCCAGGAGGTTTTAGGTCTTCCTCTGCCTCGTCTTCCCTCAGGTTTCCATTCCAAAACAGATTTTGGAAGTCGGTCCTCTTCCATTCACTGGACATGTCCGTACCATCTTAATTGCTGAGTTTTAATATAATCTAAAATAGTGTCTTCAATCTTCATTTTCTTCCTTATAACTTAGTTCCTAATTTTTACTCTTGAAATTCTTGCTGCCCTTCGTATAAAATCCATTTCCATTGCCAAAAGATATTTGTTTTTGTTGTTAACGACCAAAGTTCTGCTCCATAAGTAATGATGCTTTTTAACAATTGTATGATATATATTCATTTTATTTTTAATACTTATATTTTTATCCCACAATATTCCATTGAGGCAAGCAATTGCAAATTTTCCTTTATTATTTCTATTTCTAATTTCCTCTTCATAACTCCCATTTTTATTTACTTTAATTCCTAAATATGTGATCTCACTACAAGATTTTATTGTTTCTCCAGACTCCAAAATTAAATTTTGTTCTGGATCACCAATTGATAAATATTTTGATTTTTTCATGTTCAAATTTAATCCCCATTTTTCATATTCTTCTATTAATTTTCTAGTCATATATTCTAAATCTTCATAATCTTGTGCAATTAACAATTTATCATCTGCAAAATGTAAGTTGTATAAAGTTTTGTTGTTTGAAATAGGAATTCCCATGCTTGAACACTTTCTCCTCCAATTTTTTAATATTTCATGTACATATATTTTAAACAGAGTTGGTGATAGACAACAACCTTGACGAAGACCTTTATTTATTGTGAAAATATGTGACAATTTACTGCCAATTTTAATTTTAGATATGCAATTATCATATAAATTTTGTATAGCTTTAATTATTATAGTCTTAATTCCCATACGTCTTAAAGCAATCCATAGTTTCTCTATAGGGACAATTTTGTATGCTTCCTCAAGATCTACAAATAGTAGGTGCAAAGGTTGTCCATATTGCATTTCCTTTTCTATTACCTGAGTAATGCAAAATAAACTGTCGGTTGTGGAACGACCTGCTCTAAATCCTGACTGTTCCTCTAATTCCATATCACTATAGTTTTTTTTCCAAATAATATTTTAGTATACATCCATAGAGTCTACTCATAGTACTTGTTACTGTTATACCTCTATAATTTTCACATTGGTCTTTTTCCTTTTTTATGGATTGTTGAAATGTATCCTAGTTTCCATTCTTCAGGAACTTTTTCACCATTCATAAATTTTGTAAATAATTTTCTCAGTCATTCAAATAACTGGTCGGATCCATGTTTTAATAGTTCTGCTGGTATTCCTCCTGGACCACTAGCTATTTTATTTTTTAGTGATTGAATATTGATTTTAATATCCTCTATGTCCAATTGTATATGTTCATCTTCTTTTATTTCTGGGATATTTTGAGCATTATCTAAATTAAATACCCTGTTTTCTGATAGTAATATTTTGAAATAATTTTCCCATTCAGTCATAGGTATTGTTTGTACATTTGTTTGTCCACTTCTTTTATTTCTCAAATTTTTAAAAATTCTCCAAGATTCAGTACTTCATTTTCCTCCAATACGTGTTTGAATTTTTAAACAATTTTGTTCCCAGCTCTGATTATTAGCTTCCGTAATTTTCTTTCTAACTCTTGCTTGAGCTTCTTTATATTGTATTTTGTCTTTCAGATCTTTGGTATTCAACCACATTAAATATTTTTCTTTTTTGTTTGTTATTTATTTTGCTAAGTGCTCATTCCAAAAATATTTGAATTTATTGATTTCTCTATTTGCTTCTAAAGCTTCTTTTGCCGCCTGATGAATACTTTTTACTATAAAGTTGTATTCTTCCTGAGCATTGTCAAACATAGAGATTAGTAACTGATCATCTAACCTTTTCTTATACAGATATGATGTGCTCTCATTTTCCAAACTCTCCAAGTTGTATAGAGTTGTTGACAAGTCATGGAAACTGTCCTCTTCATTTTTAGTTTTATTTAGTCTGTCATTTTTACTTTGGAATGGAAATATTATTTTTGCATTCAATAAATAGTGATCACTTCCGCATGATAATCCTCTGTATGCCCTTACATCCTGGGTCTTTAAAATTGAATGTTTCTTAATTATCACAAAATCTATTATCAATTGTAGTTTGAGTATCTTGGTGCCAAGTATACTTATGAATGTCTCTATGTTGGTGAAATCCATTTAGGATTTTAACTGAATATTGTTCACAAAATCCTATCAATCTTCTACCATTGTCATTTTTCTCCAATTCTCCATATGGTCTGACTACATCATTATCTATCTCTTTGCCGATTCTGCTGTTAAAATCGCCAGCTAATATAATTTCTCTTGTGGTCCCGATCTCATTCATAATAGAATTTAATGTACTATAAAATTTATCTTTTATTAAATAATTTTCGTCCTCAATAATTCCATGTATTCCTAATATAGAGCATTTTATACCAAAAAGAGATATATTAATTTTAATTATGTTTTCATTTATTACTTCCCAATTTGTGATATATCTCTTATATTTCTTCTTGATAAGTACTGAAACCCCTCTTTTAGCTCTTTCATTCTTTTTAACACCACTGTAAATATGAACATATGATCCTAAAGTTTCTATTCCTTCTCCTTTCTTCTTTGTTTCTGTCAGTATGATTATGTCCTGCTTCAAATCCTCCATCTGTTTAAGGACCTCCTCCATTTTATTCCTTATGCCTTGTACGTTCCATGTTTCAATTAGCAGAGTTTGTTTCCGTAGCTTGAATCGTCTTTCTTTTAATCTGACTTGTAACTGATTTTGTTAGGTTAGACATATTAGTATATACACCTGATTAGTTTACAGTAGAGTGCAATGTAGTATGTAACTGATTTTGTCAGGTTGGATGAGGATAAGTTAGTGTACACCAGATTAGTTTATGGTAGAGTATAATGTAGTATGTAACTGATTTTGTTAGGTTAGACATGCTAGTATATACATCAGATTAATTTAGGTAGAGTGCATTGTAGTATGTAACTAATTTTCTCAGGTTAGATGAGGATAAGTTAGTGTACACCAACAGATTTTGTTAGGTTAGACATGTTAGTATATACACCAGATTAGTTTACAGTAGAGTGCAATGTAGTATATAACTGATTTTATGTTAGTATATACACCAGATTAGTTTACAGTAAAGTGCAATGTAGTATGTAACTGATTTTGTCAGGTTAGATGAGGATAAGTTAGTGTTCACCAGATTTGTTTATGGTAAAGTGCAATGTAGTATGTAACTGATTATTTTAAGTTAGATGATGATGTGTGAAAATGCATAAGATTATGTTACAAATAAGTGGCTTCTATTTATTGAATATTTTTTAAGGATTAAATTCCCATTGAAATACATATGATTAAGTATCAATTATTATCGACAATCAATTCAGTTGAACAATTTTTTCTTAAAATTCTCAGTGTGTGGATGTGATTTTTATTAAATTTCAATGTCTTGCTATGTAATTTTGGGAACATAGCATTGCACTTTTATTACAATAAAATATTTATTCTATTTTGCCTCTGTATTGAAGAAAACATGTTTTCTCTGGACTAACATCTGAATATCGAATCTGACATCAAGACAATGGCTGCTACATTTTTCAGGCAACATAGAAAATGGTACTTTATAAATTTTTATTTTCCTGCTTTGTTTCTGGATGGACCGCAAATTTTTTTTCATATTTTCATCTTCAATGTTCCTAAGCTCTATTTTAACACATTGGTGACCAACAGCTGTGCATTCCACCCACCCCTGCTAGACTGGACATTTCTGTCAGTGGGGTGGACTTTTAAATTTTAAACCTCGCTAGCACAGTGTGGTTTTACATCAATATATTTACAGTCAATAACAACAATACATAAGTAAATCTTTATTAGCGTTCTCACCCAGACCTTCTAGTAGAAATTGAGGGTTGGAAACATTCTCCTTTATGTAAAAGCACAGTGCAAAAGGAGCATATGTAGCGAGTTTCTTTTATTGTGTTCACTGTAAATGAGGCAAGTTTTGGAGGGGTATTTTTTCTTTCCAGTCACAATTGGTGTTAATTTATGTTTCTTCATGTCTCCTGACAGCCTATCTGGTGGGTCTTGACGTGGTGTCCTAGAAGTGGTTTCCTTTTCTCTATGTCTTTCTTCCTCTTCCCTGTCATCTGTTTCTAATTTTACAACTGCCCAACAAGAGGCTGTTTCAAGCAAAAAATTTCTGCTTGACATTTTGTTGTAAGGGTTTTGAAATTTAGAGGCCCTGAAAGCATTAAAGAGTGCACAATTCAGAAGCCACCAACTTTCTTGCTCCATTTCACTGTTTTTCTAAGGTGAAACGAGAGTGGCATTTGTGATAGGTACTGGTCAGCCCTGTCTATGCCATTCACATACTTGTTATATTGAAGTATTCAATAGGGCATTTTTACAACTTTACCCCTCCCACTCTCGTGTTGCCTGATGCAATGTGCTAACCATTCTTAGTCTCTTTTATCTTTCCATGTTTAAAGCAAAACTTCCCCCTTACTACAAAATACACTTTCTCCTGGTTTGAGTTTATTTCCTGCTTCCACAAATGATTTTTGAAGCCTCCTGTTATTCCGTATTGTTCCACAAACTCTCGTCTTTCTTTTGAGCAAATTTTCAGCTATAGCCACACTATTATAATAATTATCCTGGTATACATGATGCCACAGATATAAATTTGGCTCCAGAATGCAAAATAGTGTTTCTTCTAATTTTTTCCCCTCTGCAGCATATATTTACAGGTTACATTTATGTATCCAGTAATCGCCTAACTACCTGCACTAAAATTCCATATTTCACCAGCCGTCTGTCTTGAAAATGTAAACTACTCTTTCTGTAAAAATGGAAATTTCATTAAAGAGAAGAGAGGGTACAAAAACAATTAAAATTTATTTCACAATGAGAAAAAACAAAATTGCATACCTCCTTCAAAAGCGAAGAGGCAGGGAAACCATACAAATCATAAAAATGGAAATCTCTGTGGCCGGTTGTCTAGTGCTGGGCATTTAAACATGGAGATCTCCATGGCCCATCGCCAATGTGTTAAAACCAAAATTATTTTGAAATTCAATGTCCACTTTTTAGCACCTTACCCCTATATGAGTTATTAGTCTGCATATATTGAATAAAAAACTGAAATGTGCACAAATTATTGTAGTAGTCATGTTTTCTTCATTCAAAAATTGACAGACTGATACCTGGCATAGATTAGTCCATACACCTACCCTCGCTTCGCTTAATCTAACCAACATTTTACCTCAGTAATCTGGAGGATAGAGAGACACCGCAGCTCTGAAAAATTAACACATTTTTTAATGTTGTGGATATATGCACTTGAACATGTATTCAGATGGCAAGCCTCATAATCTTGTGGTCAGAGCTTCTGACTGCAGTTCATGAAGTCCAGAGTTTGATTCCCTGTCAGACCATATGAATTTTTCCTTAAAGGAAAATGGTCTGAAATTTAGGTTAAGAACTCTCCTGGTCCTTCATTATGATTTATCATACTGCATTCTAGATGCTCCAAACTAAGAAATGGGTTACAATTATGCTGGAGCTGGGGGAGAAAGCCAGAAATGTCATAACTAGTGGGTGGATTTGTGCATATTTGCATGCTTTATTCCTTCAAAGATAAACATATGCATGGAAGAGGAAAATGTGTTTCATGTCATTTGGAATCAATTGGCAAAATTCTGTATTGCATATTCAAGGGATTAGCGCATATTTTACTAATATGTGCATATAGTATACTTTTCTTCTTCTTCTTCCTTCCAAGTATTAGGCCAAGGCCTGTTACGATCCTTTAGAAAATTTTCCCACCAGCATTTCATAGGACGACCCAGTGATCTTATATTATACTTTTTCTCCATTTAATATTGAAATATTAGTTTGTAACCCCATAAAATGACAATTTTCTGCTTTATTGTCATGTTTTTGCAAATGAAGACAATCTTGATTTCATAGAAAGCCAGAATCCCTATTTTGCATTTTTGCACAACAGGGACAATGTCGAGCAGGGGTCTACAGTTTTAAATCTCAACAGGTCAGTAAAGCAATCTGGCCTAAACCATTTCCTGAAAGGAAGATTTCGAAAGAGATGAACGTGCTTGCCAACAATGGACAGTTATTGGTGGTAATTTCCTTGTTTTCATTTTCAACCAGCGATATTCTTTGAAGTTTGAACATCAGCTTTATTGAGACTGTCGGCATACATGCCAAAAACTCAAAAATCATTCCTGAAATGTACTTTCATATGTATAAAATATACTTCATTTCACACAAAGGAAGCCTGTTGCATATTATTGACCACGGTGACAAAACAAATAAGGAATCCCAAAGTTTAAATTATTTTCTCAAATACCATTTTGTGAGTGTTAGTGGACCAAGGCAAGTGTTTTCAATGCCGAAGGTAAAATCCAGTAAAATATCTTTGCTTCATCAATGGATTGGTGGGAATCCTACATTAACAACAAATAGAAAAATTGTCCTATGTCAATTCTGCGACAAACATGTGAGTATTTTAAATAACTTCCATCCATAGTAATTCTGCCTGAAGGCAGGTCCTTCACCGCAATCATAGCATTTTCATGCTATGCTTGCAGCTTTACTAGGGAATTGTAGGTGTGGTAGCTTCCCGTTGCTTTCCACACCGGTGAAGGAAGATGATGATGATGATAATGATAAGGATGATGATGGCCATATGATTTCAGGGACCATTTGGGCCTTAAAGTTTTCCTGACATTTGTCTTACAGGTGAGGAAAAACCCAGTAAAACTGTCCCGACCGGGGATTGAATCCGGGCCTGCTGCGTGACAAGGCAGCATGCTACCTCGAGACCACAGTGCTGGACTTAAATAACTTATTATCAGTTTATCACATTATTAAATTAATATAATTCTTATTCTGTGAGTGATATAGCCTCTTTGCAATACTGCCCTGTGACCTCATGTGAAGTGGAGAGATCATTCTCTTCGTACAAACACATTTTAAGTGACAGAAGGAAGGGCTTTCTTCCAGAAAATATAGAAAAATATTTGGTTATTTATTGTAACAAAAATTGATAAGTGATCGTTAAATGAGTGTTGACTTATATTTCATAAAACAGATCAGATTAATGAGAATGATACTATAAAATACAATTATAAACTTCAATTAGGAGCAAAAATGTAAAATATTACAATTTTTTGCTTCATTAAAAAAATTTAAAAATGATGTGAGAAAATAGTGTATATTATTACTATAAGAAGCAAATTTAATTTTTGGTGCATATTTTTTTTAATTTTAAGAGCATATTTTCAACTTTTTTGCTGCATATGCATATACAGGGTGGACCGCTCGAATGGACCTAATTTCAATTGCTTGTTACTGGCAAACGGTTGAAGATAGAAACTTAAAACAACGTTCATTGTACAGAAAAACTCACCAAGTTTCGAATCCTGTCGGTAGATGGCACAAAGATACGTTTCTCGTTCTTAGATTTAATTGTTTGTGAAAATGGCGACTCCGCAGATGAAAGCGCAAGCTGTTTTGTGGTTTGCGGAGTTTAAATCAATCATTAGAGTTCAAAGGTAGTTCCGGCGTGTGTTTAACCGTGATGCTCCAACTGCTAGAAGCATAAAGAAGTGGCGTGATACATTATTAGCTACAGGATCTGTGTTGAAGAAGCATGGTGGTGGTCGCAGAGCATCCGATGAAATGGTAGCAAATGTTCAAGCCGCATTTGAGCGAAGCCCCCGGAAGTCATTAAGAAGAGCTTCGCGGGAACTTCAAATACCAAAATCGACATTACAACGGATTGTCCACAAACGCCTCAAACTGCACGCATATAAAGTGCAGTTAGTGCAACGTCTGGAGCCGAATGACATGCCGAAACGAGTGGAATTCGCCAATACGATGCTGGACCGTCTCGGCGCTGATCCTGACTTAATGACCAAGATTTTCTTCTCGGACGAAGCCACTTTCCATTTGTCAGGCAAGGTAAACCGGCATAATGTGCGGATCTGGGGATCGGAGAATCCTCACGCTATTCAAGAGCATGTTCGTGATAGTCCGAAGATGAATGTTTGGTGCAGTTTGTCACATAATAAGGTCATTGGACCGTTTTTCTTCGCCGAGAAAAACTGTTCGTGGTACCACATATCTTGACATGCTGGAGCAGTTCTTCTTTCCACAAATTGAACAACTGCAGCCTAACATCGTTTTCCAGCGTTTTCCTCCCCACTGGTCCAATGAAGTTCGTACGACTTTGGACAACATTTTCCCTGGCCGTTGGATTGGTAGGGGAGGACCAATCGCGTGGCCCCCGAGATCTCCCGATTTAACACCACTGGATTTCTTTCTCTGGGGCTATGTCAAAGATAAAGTTTACACCACCCCAGTCAAAGACCTTCGTGATCTTCGTGAGCGCATCATAGAGGCTATTGAGAACATTCCAGAAGACATACTCCAACGTACTTGGCAAGAAATTGTTCATCGCTTTGATATCGTCACAGTGACTGCTGGGGCTCATATAGAGATGTGGTGATCTGGATATCAAAACTTGGTGAGTTTTTCTGTAATATGAACGTTGTTTTAAGTTTCTATCTTCAACCGTTTGCCAGTAACAAGCAATTGAAATTAGGTCCATTCGAGCGGTCCACCCTGTATTTATAGTTTTTAGTGCATATAAATCTGCCCTCTAGTCATAACATAAATGTTTGGTGGCATTAGACAAAAAATATTCTGATGAGTATCCAACTAAATATACTTTCCTCCTTCCGTACTTCGGCATATTTTTTTGCACTTCTCTTCACTATCATTCAATGTTTTGCAGAAGTGCACCAGTTTTTAGATCCACAAACTTTAAAATATGAGTCACAACTAAATCTTTATAACCAAAATCTTCAATTCTTATGTACAAAAACATGTCATGAGTTTCTATAAAAATCTACTGGCCCTCTGTCAATTTACCTCTATCAAAATTATGATACCCAAACTTCACTTCCTCCATTTCTACAGTATTTCTGTTACAATCAATGGAAGTTCCTTCTCCGCACATGAGGTCTGACAACATTGCATGCACAAACGAATACCAATCTACTATATTTTTACTACTAACTTTCATTTTTTCCTGAATTATTGACCAGCTGCTTAATATACAAAATAAAAGCTGCAATCATAAAAACGTTCATAACTGTCAACTTTTTCTGCCCAATGAATGTACCTGAGGTTGCAGACTACAAAACTTAGACTACACTGAACTTTCAGGAATTCTGTGCCAGTAGTCCACCTAAATAAATTGAAATAAAAAACCCACAAATTATTGTTGTGAGAAATACCTTGGAATTGAAAGAGAAGTTGAGGTAATTTTAACCTAAAATGGCCATATTTACAATGGAAACCATGCATTAGTCATTGTTCAGACAGAAGAGCCAATTTATTCTTATGGGGTGCCAGGTTGTCCAATAAAATGTTAAGTAATCTGGTGTATACTAACTTGTCCATTTTCTACCCAACAAAATAAAATGTGTGGTACAAGGACTTAGTAATGAATAGGGCCTGAATTTTTTTGACCTATAGAATACTAAAAAAATGCCTTAATATGCTGAATTTAAGATTTTAAATTTGATAAAGGATTACCTAAAAGAAGATTGACTTAACCAATTCACTTCAGGTTTAAATGCTCAATGCATTTCCCCAGAAACTAAATTTAAATCACCGTAAATTATATTGTCTCTTGACAGAAGAGAGATCTCAATAAGCGTAAAGGCCAAAACACATTCTTCTATTATTCATAAATTTTAACAAAAGATTACCCTGCCAAGGGATGTACAAAATATGAAATATATAAGGGGTAGAGTTAAGCGAGTGTACCTCATCTTCTGAATTGAAGGCCATTTAACAGCCAGCAAGTGTACCTCATCTTCTGAGGCGAATGGGTTAAAATTGTCTTTATTTTTGTCATTCTCCCTAGCACATTATCACTTGGGCCTACACTTTACTGCTCAATACAGTATTACAGTAGGTTACAAAAACTTTTCAAATTTGAAGGACTGTTGATTGTCAACTAATAGGGACTTGTATATTGAAAAGCTTCTTTCAACATCGACTGAAGATACAGGGCATACTTAAAATTTCACTTGTTTCCAGCTCTTCTTCGTTAAGGGAATATTTCTTGCTTGACAGTACATCAGCAGTCTTGTGCATTGTTCGTATTCACTTTTCTTCTTCAACACGTATTCCATTTTATCAAAGACAAGTTTACCCACTTCATCTTCCATCCAACTTTGATTACTTATAACTGATTTCACCAATTCTATTTGCTTCGACATAGGACATTTACATTGTTCCAGGAATATGATAGTCTGCAGCACAAATCCAAAACTAGATTTGATGTAGGGCTGTTGCCCTTGAATTTGAGAGTTATAGAGAAGGTTCAGGGATATTTTTATGGATGTTGTACTGTCACTCTCAAAAGAGTGAATGTTTTCAAAATGTTGACAGTAATAATTACAGGCATGTAACCAGATTCCCCACCTTGTCAGAACTGGGCCTGATGGAAGAGGTATCCCATGGACATTCACTTTGGAATGTTTTCACACAAAGTGACGATTTCAGATTTTTTTTTTCACATTTCTGATTAATTGATCCACATCTGGAAAATGACCCCTTTCTATCTTCTGCAACTTGATGGTGAACATGCACCAAATAGATTACATTTGGGCCTACTATCTATGAGTACAGTAACTTAAGGGAGTTTGCGGCTTTTACCATGTATGGTGCTGCATCTGTGAGAAAGATTAGCACAGAATTATGGTTTCTGTTAGGTCATAAATAGTTCATTGCACTGTCAAATAATTCGCCTATGGTGGAAAAATTTGCTTTTTCCAATATTTCACAATTTAGAAGAAGTCACCACTGTTTTCTTCACTCATTTCCCCAACAATTACATTTGTAACATAGTGTGACCCAACAATTCTGTAGTCTTATCAGTTGAGACCAAGATTTCTTCTTCTCCAATTTTGTTTGACAGTTTTGTTATAATGCCTTTCAATATAACTCTAATTGTTGATTCATCTGGGATGGATTTTTTTAGTGTATTTCTACAGGAAACCTTGGAACACATTATTATTGAGTTTGTGGAACAATGTTCGCTGAGACAAAAGTTTCACATAGCTTTTCATAAAACAGTGGATTTTCTGAAGTTACACTACTACACTGCCCGAGAAGAGCATTTGTTGCAGTTTTCTTTCTGCCCCTGCTGTTTGTGTTTCCCTCTATTCACATGTTGCTCCATGATGAATTCCTTTTCTACTGGAATTTTCACTTCATAAATTTTACAATATAATATAGAACCATCACTAGAGAATACAGTGTCACTGTACTCCGAAACAAACTGTTTTAATTTTGCAGAAGTACTTGTTTTTATTTTTGGCATGTCAAAATAAAAATATCTATATAACTTTTTACTTGAAACACTGGCTTCTGCTGTGTGAATGACTGAATGGTGTAAACTAGTAGAGAGATATTCAGGTCGTAGTGCTGGGCTGAGAACCATGGCCCATCCTCTGTCATCCAAACAATATACAATGGACAACCAGTAGACACAACAACCCATGATGTGACCATCAAAAGTAGCAGATACTGTATGAACTGTTTAGTTGGAGAAGTCCAAATGTTCAACAAAATATAAATAGGGGAGACCACACTGAAACAGATTTCTATGGGTTTTTAGATTTTGAGGTTCTGAAAATTGATTTTACTTACCAGTATATTATAAGAATAATGCAACCAAACTTGCTAAAAATGACAAAAACTTGGATTTTTCTTAAAAATTACTTTATAATACTTATAACCCATTAAAAAGCCCTATGAGAGAAAAATGCCTAAAGCGAAGAAAAAAATACCCTTAAAAATTATTTCATTTTTACTCAAGATGGCATAAGCTATGTTTATTTTCCATTGAGCATGATACCGGCATCATCAGAAAAAAAAAATTGAAACTCATCGAAATCTTGGCCCTAGCAATGAGTGAATTAATGTACAAAAAACTGTAATCTGATAGCAGAAATTAGTATTATTATGTAGGCTAACTTGATGCTAACAGTCACTTGTTCTGTTGAAACATTCATAGGTGGACTCCTGGCATAGAATAGCCTAACTTTCTTCCTATTTTTAGTCATGGTACGCCAACCTCCATTAACTTCTTTGATAGAACGAACAATCACTCAAAATTTCTTCTTCCAAACTTTGCAATCATGGGACACTATCCTCTATCAGCTCCATTGCTTGAATGAACAATCACCCATACTTTTCTTCTTCTTAATTTTTCACTCACAATGCAGCAACTTCCATCAATTCCTCAATTTCATCGCTCAAATGAGTGATCATTTGATCCCATAATCGCACCCACACAAATAATTCTCAACCAATCACAAAAAAATAATCCAGCATTAAATGTCATGTCATCATTAAAACATCGTCTCATAATGCATGTCATGACCTCATAACCAATCTCACTCTTCATGTATCCAAGGAAGAATTTGCATCACTTCACACTATCTAATCACTTTTAATAAAATTCCTTAAACATTTTAAAAACTGATAACATTGAAACTAATACCTCATGAAACACAATTTATGCATATAAATGATAGGAATTTAACATTGAAAAATACAAAATCATGAGAATTCATTGGCTTCATTTTTGTAAATAATAAGACACATAATTTGATCATTTTACCACTTCACTTATTATAAAAAAAAAGCTTGCTGAAAGATTTCAAGTGAAGAGTGGGTTATTTTTTGTTAACTTTTTCTGTTAAGTTTATTGAATGTTTAGCTTTCTTAAGTAATTACTAATAGGATTTTAGCTGTTTAAAATTATCTACATATACATGTACAAGAAATCCTATTAAAAGGCAGTACACTAAGAGATCCCTGCAGAAAAATGTGCTCACATGTGAATACATCCATCCTGTCTTGCACAGACAGAATACAGCCATCAGACAAAGATATGACAAACTACCAAAGTTCATAAGTTAATGACTGGAAAAACAAAACACATGACATATTATACCTTGCAGTTGTATAGAATGCAAGGCACTGGGAAGAATAATTCTCATTGCAAAAGACATAAGGCAGACCTCACAATAGAAACTGGAGAAAGTGATAACAGTAAATAGTCCTCAGCTCCACAGATATTATAGCTAAGTCACTTCACTTAGGTTATAGATACTGAATCTACATTATGACATACACTACATTCAGTTTCAGGTGAAGGCAGTTACTAATAAAGTTTGTCAAATTATATGGAACGTAATACAATTTACAGAATATGAGCACAATCATAAAACCTACACACTTGCACCCCATTACAGTGATTTTAAAATAATCAACTATTATTAATTAAATAAAAATAAAACGTAGTTTTATTTGATTTTCATATTTATTATATAATTCAGTGACAGCTGTTTCTGTACACTGTACCTTCTTCAGACATGTTAACAAATTATGAATTGTGTTCCAACTGATCTAAGCAACAATACAACAATATTTATTTAAATTTTTAAATTTAACAAAGGGGATTCATTCAAATCAAGTTGAGAATTTAACAGTTTTTTACTACTTTTAAACTTATTAATTTCTACAGCCTCCAAAAGATCTAACTTCTTACCCTTATCACAAATATGTAAAATTTCAAAATTTGGATCGAAACAATGATTAAATTGGAATAGGTGGTTAGCATAGTTTGAATTTTCTAAATTTCTGTTATATGCTCTCATGTATTCCTTTTGTTAGATCTTTTGGAGGCTGTAGAAATTAATAAGTTTAAAAGTAGTAAAAAACTGTTAAATTCTCAACTTGATTTGAATGAATCCCCTTTGTTAAATTAAAAAATTTAAATAAATATTGTTGTATTGTTGCTTAGATCAGTTGGAACACAATTCATAATTTGTTAACATGTCTGAAGAAGGTACAGTGTACCGAAACATCTGTCACTGAATTATATAATAAATATGAAAATCAAATAAAACTACGTTTTATTTTTATTTAATTAATAAATATGGATTTTCATCAAGTAAACACCAACTCAATTGATTATTTAATCAACTATTATTTGATTTTATCCATCCAGGTCTTTTTTTTTTTCAATGTTAAAACTCATGATTGTGGTACACCTAGTGCTACAACAACATAATAATAATAATAATAATATTAATGAAACATTGTGTTCTTGTGACCAGTATAATGCCAGGTTTAGGGGTGAGATGAAGTCTAACATGAATGTCTGTAATACACAAGGATGCTGGCTGACCAAGCTTGTCACAACTTCACAGAACCAGATGAAATGAAATGGAATGATATGGATGGCAGATGAAAACAAGAGAAACTCAGAGGAATAACCAACCTCGCTCCAAATTTTTCATCAGTAAATCCCACATTAAATGACCAGGATATGAAATCAGGACCCAGAGGAGGAGAGCAAATGGCAAGGGAATGATATCTTGTAGTCTATACTGTGCCATCAGTGTAATTTGAATGAGGCATTACAGTATAGGGCTATTTCTCATGGAATGGGCTTGGTCACACAGTAAAATTCTGTGATAGTCTAAATACTAACGATTAAGACGTTCTGAATGGTTTGTACTGTTTACCTTAGAGTAGCAGTTTGGTGTTGATCGCTGTTTGCACTAACTTGATAATGATTCTTGCCATAAAAGGAGGTGATTTCGGTGATGATAATTCTAATGAAATAGGCTGGCCAGTACACAGTTCCAACTTCAATCTAATCAAACACCCATAAGATGAATTAGAATGTAGACTTTGCTCTGGACACCATCAACATTCTGTTTTACAACTCTGCTAGAAGAATGGGCTGCTACTCTTCCACAAACATTCAGACACCTCCTGGAAAGTCTTCCTCCTGGAGTTAAGGCATAGGTTTTATCAACCGTGAGCACAATTGTAGTAGTAATTCCCCAGTTTTCTAAGCACAGTACTTGCCATTTATATGCATGCAGACACACACAGACTCACACTTTAGGGATAGAGATTACCCCTAGACCTTCAGGCTGGGGATTGGGGATGGATTGACAATCCTGCACTGTAAACATTTTGTATTGTCTTCAACTTTTCAAAACAAGCCAATGGATGCATCAAGAAGTAGGACTATTGTTGATGCAGGATACTGGTTCCAACAAATTGACCATAGCATTACAGGGCAAGTCAAAATGTTGTGCAGGTTTTCAGAAATGTATTATGTGAAATGTAATGAACATATAATATTGTGAGACATATTGTATGAAAGGTAAACTCTCAAAGTTTTTTTTTAAATATTCACAGATGTTCTATGTGAGCGCCTTTTGTTACACGACAGATGTGAAGCCGATATTCAATCTCCTGCCAAACTTTCTGTAGCAGTCCGCGGTCGATATCAGCAATGGCTGCTGTGATGCGGGCACGCAGTTCATGCAGTGTTGTTGGAAGTGGTGGTACGTAAACATGATCCTTTACAAGACCCCACATGAAGAAATCACACGGGGTTAGATCTGGTGAACGAGGTGGCCAATGAATGAGTTGTTGATCACCCTGAGATGCACGGCCTATCCAGCGTTGTGGTAAAGCCGTATTCAAATGGTCTCGAACACTGTCATGGTAATGTGGAGGGGCACCATTTCAACTGCAGAATGAAATCTGGACTATCCGCTTCAAGCTGCGGAAGGAGCCATTGTTGTAGCATATCAAGGAAAACATGTCCGTTCACAGTACGTTCATGAAAGAAAAAGGGCCCATAAACCTTTGCATGGAAATGGCAACAAAAGACATTCACTTTCGGAGATCGCGTTGATGTTCCAGAGTTGCATGGGGGTTACCAGTTCCCCAAATCCTTACATTGTGTCTATTCACTTTTCCTGAAAGGTGGAAAGTCGCTTCATCACTGTAAACTACCCTCTCATGGAACTCATTCTCTTCCATTAATGCGAGAAAATCAACACAGAAGGACGCTCGCAAAGCATAATCGGCGGGTTTTAAGGCTTGAACCAGTTGCAAGTGGTAGGGTTTCATCTGTAAACGTTTCCGGAGAATCCGCCATACAGTTTTTTGTGGTAGTTGAAGTTCTGTCGCTCCCCGGTAGGTGGATTTCTGTGGACTCCGCACGAAGCATGTGCGAACGCGTTCGACTGTCTCTTCACTCGTCGACGGACGACCAGTCGATTTTCGTTTACAGATACAGCCTGAATCCCTAAATTGTGTGTACCACTTACGAATGGATCTCCCATCCGGCGGGGTCTTTATCGTATCTGGTACGGAAATGTCGTTGAACACTAGTCACAGAGTTGTTTACATGGTAATCAAGCACACAGAAAGACTTCTGATCCCCAGTCAACGTCATTTTCCTTTACTGCTCTGCTGTTGACATCTTGCGGGTGAACGCGGAACTTTAGAAGTGGACAACTAAACTTTGAGAGTTTACCTTTCATACAATATGTCTCACGATATTATATGTTCATTACATTTCACATAATAAATTTCTGAAAACCTGCACAACATTTTGACTTGCCCTGTACTTTGGACCCCACTGCCTTGGGTTTAGGGCAGAATTCAAATATTTTAGGTGAATCTCTTACTTTCTCATGGAAGAGAAGAAATGTTTTTGAGTGACCATAAAATCTAAATTTTTTTTTTTTTGCTAGGGTGTACCAACTAAATTCTGTTTTTATGTCATGTAAATTACAAATGATGGTTAAAGTCTCAAGAGTATACTGCATGCTAGTATTTTCAGAGAATTGGAAGGATTGATTGGCAAGATCTGGTCAATTAATAGCAAAAAATGGAACTTTGCTGCTGGATGGTTTGACTGACTACCAAATTACATAGATTTTGTCTATCAAATGTATAGTCAGCCTGCGGGTCAAAATGAACCTCCTCACTTGAACCTCAGCAAAGGAGTATTAAGCCACTATGACTTTGCGATACAGTCAGAAGAATTGAGGGCCTAATTCATATCTGAAGGTGTAGTTCATATACATAGATTGTAAAAGAAGGTCGATGAAAGATCAGTCCCATTGTCAACTTTGTTTAGAGGCTTCTTATAGCAGGTTTGAATTTCATTTATATCTTGTAAATTTGACATATTACTCATGTATGGTTAGAATTTTAGCCACTGCAGCATCAACGTCAAATTAATTTTTGGAATTTTAAAAACCAATATGTTTGAGATTATAGGGAGTGGATTATTTCATGGCACATGCAACTGGAAGTCATTAATGTTCACACTAATTCGAGACTTCTGCCACTTCCTATCTCTCAGTTTAACATTTAAACATACTAGTATGCAGACTCATCTGTTTTTAAAAAAGTTTATTCCATATCAAATTTATATGATCCTTTCATCTAAACACTCTTACTGTGTAATATGTGCATACTGTAATATTCCTTTTTTCATTTAAAAAGTGCATTGTAATATCTCTGGGACTTCAGCATCTAAAACATGAAAGTTTCGCTGTTATGAAGATAAAAGTGTTCTATCTCTAGAACATATCCTAATCAATCATATTATATGAGGAGCAACTAATTAAAATAAGAAAAAATTCAGGTTAGGGCAAAAATTGCATATTTTCTAAATTATTTTCAGTAGAAAATCAAATAAAATAAGGTGAAACAATGACATACATTAATAAAAAAACATCATTTAACTTGAACGAATTATGTTTTGATGCAATTTGAGTGATAATTTAGGAATGAATGCGGTAAATGCTGTTTTGAAAGAGTAGAATGATTTTATTAAGCAGTCTGACATTCTCTGGAAAATATAATGTCTGACTGAAAGATATTTTGTATGTCTAGTTCACTTGTTATGCAATATAGTCTGTAAAAATATAAATATTGTAGTATTAAACAAGTGAACAATTTTAAATGGGCGATGATGCATCTGTTATTGGATGGAATCCTGACAGTGTGACTTTGTCTCTAATGTGGCTGTCTTTTCTGAAGTCTTACCTGGGATCAGATACCACTTGCCTATTGGACCATGCGAAATATTTAATTTCCCTCCTACCTTGCTTATTTGCAGGGCATTCCCCAATCTGCCACCTGGGAATGCACCCTCTAGGGGTTACAGGCTCCCTTGAGGGAGCCGATGTGTACAAAATGCAACACAGCTCACATCCTGACATGTATAGGCCTCACTCTAGACCACATATATTCAGGCCCGAAGAAAATGATACATGCACTGAAGCAACAGAACCTAATGGACTTAGATTAAGGACTTTAGGATAAGAAAGAAGAAAACAAGAATGCAATTTTTACCAAATAGTTACTCATAAGTTATAACTTATATTCAATTCTCATTGTAATGGGATACAGACTGATTCTTTATTTATATCAGTTCCTTCTTCGTTTGTCACATTTTCATCTGAAGATTTCAGTACTTCAAATCTATTAGCAATTACTTCATGATTTATCATACCCTGCAAGATATTTGAGTGACAAATTATGATGTTTTCAAAATTTTGTAACAGTTCTACTATCTTTCTTTAAGTGCTAGTACTGTTGTAAGATTCAGACACAGTGTTGGATCAATTGCTAATTTAGGAAGACATAAATAGGGAAGATCAAAATTTCCATCATTTTCTCTTGGCTATTTTGTTCATATATTTTATGCATCAGCCAGATATTCTTCACTTCTCTCTTCATCTTTGAGGGAAGTTTGGCCCCTCTTAAATTCTGTGAACCAACTGAAAACTGTTGTAAGGGAGGTAGCAAGGTCCCTGAAAGCCTGCCTAATTCTCTCAAGACAAAACAAGAAATGGTTTGATGAGGAATGTGCCGACACTGTAAATAAAAGAAAGCTAGCAAAAATGAAATAGTTACATGAGCCAAATGAGATAAATTTAGAGCAATTGGGTAGTATTAGACAAGAAACCATGAGGTTACTAAAGAGTAAAAAGAGGGGATATTTGAAGGAGACGATGAATGATCTTGAAATTAATGCCAAAAATAGGAACATTACAGAATTATACAGGGATTTAGGATAGAAAAGAAAGGTTTCAGACTAGAACAAACATAATTAGGAATGAAAATGGGGATATGATTGCAGACTCCAGGATTATATTAAATAGATGGAAAAGTTACTTTAATCAGCTATTAAATGTACATACAGAACAGGATATTGAAGAGGATAATTTACAGACAGCAGAAATGCTAATCGCAGAACCAAGTGCATTAGAGGTTGAAATGACGATAGAAAAATTGAAGCTGTATAAAGCATCAGGTTCAGATGAGATCCCAGCAGAACTGATAAAATCAGGGGGAGAAAAATTGATGGACAAGATGTAAGATGATAAGTAAAACACTGAGTACAGCATGTGGTCAAGCACAATCACAATCACCACTATACAAACATGTTCGTCTTCTTCACCAAGTACAGCTAGAATAATCCTCGATGGATTTTTCTTCTCCTCCTTCCAGCAGTGCTGCCAACCTGTCTCACCCACCTTCCGCTGCCACCTGGTGGGTAGCTTCCTGCACTCACTGGGATCCAGCCTGCCATCTGTCGAGCAGCCATGTGTACTAACTGAAATCCCAGCGCTGCTCACTGCTGCCGGATAATCTCTGCTTACAAAGATATTCCAGTTGCTTAATATGATTTGGGATAAAGAAGCTCTTCCAGATGAATGGATAGAATCAATTATCGTACCAATTTATAAGAAAGGAGATAAAACTGATTGCAACAACTACAGGGGCATCTCATTACTTTCAACTTCATAAAAAATTCTAACAAATATATTAGTAAGCAGACTCACTCCTTATATTGATGACATTCTAGGAGATCATCAATGTGGATTTAGAAGAAACAGGTCTATAACAGATCAGATTTTTAGTTTAAGACAGATTTTAGAAAAGGAATGGGAATATAATGGTACTGTACATCAACTATACGTAGACATCAAAAAGGCATATGATTCAATTAAGAGGGAGAAGCTATATAGTATCCTTCTGGAGTTCGGAATTCCTAAATAGTTAGACTTTAACTATTATACGAATGTGTCTAAATGGCACAAAGAGTAGGGTGCATGTAGGCAAACAGTTCTTTGATACTTTTGAAATCCACAATGGGTTGAAGCAAGGAGATGCACTATCTCCACTATTATTTAATTTTGTACTAGAGCAAGCCATCAAATACAGGGTGTTTCAAAAGTCTCGATTCATTTTACTGATATACTCATTTATTAAGGATCAAACCTACATATACCAGTCTCTAACATTGTTTACAAGAAACATCAATACAATTCAACATGCTCCCCCTGCATGTCTAGACACAACCCCCATCTTTCAACTGTAGCCCTGAAGACTCGCTCCAGCATGGCTGGCGTAATGCGTGCCACAGCAGCGAAGATGCGCTGTCTGAGGTGTTCGATGCTCTGGATTTTTACCCTGTACACCTCCGCCTTGATAAATCCCCAAGCAAAAAAGTCTAATGGCGTCAGGTCCGGGGATCGTGGAGCCCACATCCTTACGGACCCCCGTCCTATCCAGCGCCCTGGAAACACTTCATGAAGGTAGTCACGTACAATGCGAGCAAAATGCGGAGGTGCACCATCTTGTTGAAACACAACAGATCCTAGGATCCCATCGTCTTCCAACTGGGGCTGAAGAAACTGTTGCAACATGTCCAGATATGTTGTTCCTGTAATGGTATTCTCCATGAACATGAAGGGCCCATAAACTTTATTTTTGGTCAACCCCAACCAGACGTTAATCTTTGGAGTGTTCCGCTCCCATTCCTGTGTTGCATGCGGCTGTTCGTCTGCCCATATGCGACTGTTATGTCTGTTGACATGTCCACAGGTGTGGAAGATGGCTTCATCACTAAACAACACGTGATCCATCAGGTTCTCACCTTCCACCTGGAGTAGGAGGTCATCACACATTGCCTCACGTGCTGCATAATCTTGTGCCTCAAGTTTCTGTACGACTTGCACTTGATATGCACGTTTCTTTAGCCTGTAACGCAGCACTCTCCAGACAGTTGTGTGGGCAACCTCTGACTCTCTGCTGAGACGACGCGTGGATGCACGAGGACTCCGTTCCACAGCTTCACGCAATTGTTGCACAGTTGCTTCAGGGGTGGTGGGTCGTCCTGATCGTCGCTCATCGAGGATACTGCCTGTTCGAAGGGAATAAGGAATTTGTTAAGCAGCAGCCGAATGTTTGTTGGGATAGGTGCGGCTTTCTGAAAACGTGCCTGGAACCGTTCTTGCACCTGAACATACGTTAAGTTTCAAGTATACGATGGCGATTCTTTCTTCCTTAGAGAACATATTTCAAAATATCTGCAACAGAAATGCACCAGACATCAGTAACGCGAAAATGAATCGAGACTTTTGAAACACTCTGTATTTAGAAGATGAAGGCCTACAACTCAATGGTATTAATAAGCTGTTAGTTTATGCTGATGATGTAGTACTATTGGGCGATAGCGAGGATATACTAAAGGCCAACACACACACACACACTATTGAATAACACTAAGAAATTGGGAACTGGAAGTAAATATCAATAAAACTAAATTTATGGTCACACATAGAAATACATTTTATAATGGAAACAGACAGCTGGTTACAAAAGAGGGAAATTTTGAGGAGGTGGCAGAATTGAAATACCTTGGAACAATAATCACAAATAGGAATGAGATGCACAAAGAAATTAAACATAGGCTCAATTCTGGAAATGCGTGCTATTATGCATTACAGAAACTCTTGACTTCCCAACTCCTTTCAAAAAACGTTAAGCTGAAAATATAAAGAACTATTGTTCAACCAGTTATATTATATGGATGCAAAACATGGACTCTTACTTTAAGGGAAGAAAGGAGATTACAAGTATTTGAGAATAAAGTTCTTAGGAAAAATGTTTGGACCAAAGAGGGATGAACATACAGGTTAATGGAGAAGACTACATAACAGTGAACTATAATGGTCTTTATAGGAAGCCAGATATGAGAACAGTTAAGTCTCATAGACTGCAAATCGCAGGACATGTGGCACAAATGGGGAATGAAAGAGTTGCATGGAAGCTTCTAGTAGGAAAACCAGAGGCAAAGTGCCCAGTTGGTTGACCAGGAATGAGGTGGGAGAATAACTAACTATGATTTGAGGGAAGTAGATTATACAGGGGATGATTGGAAAACATTAGCTCAGGGTAGGGATGCATGGAGAGCTTATGTCTGCACTGCCATGAACCGCTGGGTTTGATAGTGCCAGTGAGTTAGTTATGTGACCATTTCATACCAGAGGGTGGATAATGCAATAATACATGACCATACATTGAGATTTAGGGCACTAAAAATTAAGAAGAAAATTGACTCCCACAATTTTATGTAGATCAAAGCTTCCAAATCGTGGATAAAAAATTTAAACAAAATAATAAGATTGTCTCCCCAGATATACATATGTCCCATATAAGAAACTTAATCGTGAATTCCGAGATTATATATGTATTTTAGTTCCTTTTTATAATTGTCTTAGTTTAGAAGTAATTTTGTTCATTCTGTTTATGAGGATGATAAATGTACTGGCTTTTTGTTGTAGGGAATCTTGATTTTTTGTGGATGACAATTGTATTACTAGTGGGATTTCTATTTATGCTAGTGTCTAAACTGTTAGTGTTTAGATTTTTTGTTATTGTTAGATCTAGATAATTTATGGAATTATTATTTTCAGTTTTTGATTCATATTCTATTTTTTGTGAATTTTGTTCAGTTCTGTTAATATATCTTTTTCTATTGCATTATCGTCATAAATTACTAGGTCATCTACATATCTTGTTATAACAAGGAACTAAAATACATAAAACTTTCAACCTACAAAATATATACAACAAAAAAGATTGATGAACTAAATAAAAAACAGAAAAAGAAAGGAGAAATAACAAGTGTAATGAATTTAAATAGGAAAATTGATGAAAGTAATGTTAACCCTGAGTGGTGGCATGGACGATTTTCTGACCCCACATGATTTTAAGTTCTAAGAATTAGCATTATTTCTTGGAATATGTCACTCTGTGTCCACATACCTTTCACTGCATTCTTCCCCTTTTGTTTGATGTCAGTAACCTCAACCTTGAAGCACAAATTCTAACGATATGAATAAAAACATCCAGTAGTGCGGTGACTGAATCACATTCTTCCCCAAGTCAACCATTATATTTGTATAGCTTATAGAGAAGTTTTTGCAAAAACTGTATTTCATGAGTGCAGTATAATGAGTAAAATTGTCAGTTCATAAACAGAAGAGTTTTTGTACTAAAAAATGTGTTTGTTACAATAATGTAACTACCATAAACAGTGACTGACGATATAGATTCAAACAGGCAAACATCCAAATCTAACAGCTGGACAGTACATCAGTAACAATATATGATAATAATAATAATTTTTTTTTTTATTTATATACAGAGTTTTAATGTTTACACATCTTTCTGTGCTAAAGTTTTATTTTTCTTCTCCACTCATCTCTGTCCATCCACTCCATGTCCTCCAGTCATCTTGTTCTCATTCCAGTTCTTATTTCTTGCATCCACGAGTTTCGAGGTCTTACTTTCCTTCTTCTTCCAGGTGGTCACCATTCCAATGTTTTCCTGGGTAACCTTTCTTCTTGCATCCATTGTATGCGCCCATACCAATAATAATAATAATAATAATAATAATATAATAATAATAATATAATAATAATAATAATAATAATAATAAAGTCTGCCAGAACCAAATAGAAATACCATTGCCATATTATGTTTTTATAATAATAATAATAATAATTATTATATTATTAATACATCACCATACAATTTAAAGTTAAATTATATGTAGCAACAATATTTATAAGATAATTATTCATAGGGCTAACAATAATTTGAGACAACTATTATCATCGTACATCAAGTGAAAAATTTAATAAAATAATTCTAGTATCCATTTAATGCCCAAAATTAAATTTGATAAACTTTTTAAATCATTATCTTTAATAAATATTTTTTACTTATAAATTTGTTAAATTTTTTTTTTAAATCACATAACTATTTTGGTAGGCCTCCCATTTGTGTTATTATTATTATTACTTTTATAACATTACTTTAATTTTAGTTTAATTAATGTAAGAACAACTTGTACATACATAAATAAAATAAAAATTTAGTTTGTAGTGAACACCACTTTTGTTTTATTCCTTTGGGGTTGGAAAATCTCCTGCGCCACTCCTTATGCCTGTAGTTAAGGTGCCACCTCTCCCAGGTTAAGTAATTAACATATACAGGTATTGAAACAGAGAAGATAGCAAAAACCTTTAAAAACCACAATGTAAACTTAAGAATTGCACATAGAACAAACAATAAATTAAATAACATAATCTCAAATAAAATAGAAGAAACAGTCATTTAATAAAGAAAAAGGTGTTTGTAAACTAATATAGAATAGCTGTGAAAAAATAAAATATATTGGCAGAATAAGAAATTTTAGTACAAGATTTAATGAACATTTTAAGGGTTTTAAATGTAAATGTAATAGATTCAGGTCACGAATTTAAATTACAATCAATTGTCCACAAAGAAAACAACTTGTAAATCAATATCCTTGAAGAAATTGAGATAATAAAAGAAAGCCAAGAATGTACAATTACTAAATGTGAATGCACCCTTGACCTGAACCCTCTATACAAAATCCTGACCAGCAACAGTTAGTACCATTCCAGAAGCAGAGGATGAAACATATTTTTCAAAAGGCCTCCTGAATAATTGATAGCATTTAATAGTTGAGGATGACGGAGTTCTCAGGTACCAATTTTTAACATAAAATCTAATGATGCCCAAGACTGTAGGTTTTGGAGGTTTAGCACGGGAAGACGATAGCAGCTGTAAAAACCCGAATATAGATAGATAGAAATCTAATGATCAATTTGAGAAGCTGTGAAAAAAAAAATTCAAGGTCACATAAATTATCATACATTTCATAAAATAGTAATCATTGTTGGCCAAAGAATTGAACAACTGCAATTAGGCATTTTATTATGATTCTTCAGTATTGAATTTCTGAATTGAATAACTTTTGTTTGCATTTGAATTAATTGTCTATTTTAATCTAAGCTTGGACAATAATTCAATTCAGTGTTTATGGAACTCCGAATAGTTTTTAGATTTTTTATGTTCAAAATAATCTCAATAATTATACTCACCAGTAGTAACTGATACTTTATTACAGGAAAACAACTTGCAATGGAAACAAAGTACAGATTATTTTTCTTTATATTTTAATCTTGATAAATTTAAATACAAAAAAATGTCCTATCATTGGAGCTACACAAAAAGACACTGAGTTACTGGCATCCCGCTTTGTTTCAACCCCCACTGTTAAGGGAGGAAATTATGTGTAAATACAGGTAAAAGTATGGGCTATCACATGGTATATCTGGCTTAATCTTATCTCAAACAGATTACTTGAGTCCAGAAACTTTCTGAGTGAACCTCATACTTATAACAAAAATAATTATAGGTGTGCATAAAAGCAATGGAATTAAACAGATAAAACATGCAGAAAATTAAAACTGCGATTAGAGAAAGGGAAAGATCTCTGTATATTAATGCAGGATGTATATACAGAAATTGCATGGAGTCCCAGACAAACATTATGAAACATTATGGTTGACAGTTCTATGTAGTGACATAGACTTTGGTAAGGGTTAGCATGCCACTGATTGAAGTTAAATATGATGACACAGACATGTCTTGCAACAAAGCTTGATTTCAGTGTATTGATCTCAGTTATCTAGAGGTTTGTATCTAGTACTGAAGTTTGCAGGTTCAAACCGAGTATGGATTCCTCTGGATGGGTAGTAAAGCCATGATTTTTGATTGTACATTCAAAGAATATAAAAGAACCATAAATCTGAAATAAGGCACCTCTTAAGGAATAATTGTCAGCTTTTCATGTCCTTACATTTGGACTTACACACTAATGATAAAAGTTGTTAAAAAAATCTTAGTTAACTAAACGGCTAATTAACTACTAGTTTATAAAATCATATTGACAGCATTTAAAATAAATGTCAAATTTTTATATTATGTAAAATGATTTAGATATACATTTAATACTTGGTCTCAAGCAGGTCTGCATTACAAGAATTAATTATTTATACAATATATTTAATTTGATAATTGTACAGCCTTTGAAATAATTGATGGCACACAGATAATTTTCAAGTCTCAGAACAAAACCACTGCTCATGATCAGAGTTCAGCTATTTGGTTCACAAGTATACAACTATTTGAGAAACTAAATCCGTTCTATTTCATTGCGTGTCGTGCAATCGAAAACAATTTCATATAAATAGTGTAGTAAATACTGAAAATAAAACAGATCAAAAGAAAGAAAATTAATTGAAATAAGGACGAGAGAAAAAAAAGCATGACAGCACGGTCGTACACGCGACCACTTGTATGGGAAACAGGAGCTCCCTCCACTAGAACACAACCATCTCTCCTAGAAATTGTCTCTATGAAGCGATGCAGTACTTCAGGACTTACTTGTACTGTACAGTGAAATTAGATATTATCTTAATTTAAATTAATCAGACGCATTTTGTACTAGTAATGGAAATAAATAATTTTATTATGCCATGTGTTTTGTAAACAAAGTAATGGGATGTTAGAAACGTTATTCATTTTCTATATATATATATATATATATATATACAGGGCAAGTCAAAATGTTGTGCAGGTTTTCAGAAATTTATTATGTGAAATGTAATGAACATATAATATCGTGAGACATATTGTATGAAAGGTAAACTCTCAAAGTTTAGTTGTCCACTTCTAAAGTTCCGCGTTCACCCGCAAGATGTCAACAGCAGAGCAGTAAAGGAAAATGGCGTTGACTGGGGATCAGAAGTCTTTCTGTGTGCTTGATTACCATGTAAACAACTCTGTGACTAGTGTTCAACGACATTTCCGTACCAGATACGATAAAGACCCGCCGGATGGGAGATCCATTCGTAAGTGGTACACACAATTTAGGGATTCAGGCTGTATCTGTAAACGAAAATCGACTGGCCGTCCGTCGACGAGTGAAGAGACAGTCGAACGCGTTCGCACATGCTTCGTGCGGAGTCCACAGAAATCCACCTACCGGGGAGCGACAGAACTTCAACTACCACAAAAAACTGTATGGCGGATTCTCCGGAAACGTTTACAGATGAAACCCTACCACTTGCAACTGGTTTCAAGCCTTAAAACCCGCCGATTATGCTTTGCGAGCGTCCTTCTGTGTTGATTTTCTCGCATTAATGGAAGAGAATGAGTTCCATGAGAGGGTAGTTTACAGTGATGAAGCGACTTTCCACCTTTCAGGAAAAGTGAATAGACACAATGTAAGGATTTGGGGAACTGGTAACCCCCATGCAACTCTGGAACATCAACGCGATTCTCCGAAAGTGAATGTCTTTTGTGCCATTTCCCATGCAAAGGTTTATGGGCCCTTTTTCTTTCATGAACGTACTGTGAACGGACATGTTTTCCTTGATATGCTACAACAATGGCTCCTTCCGCAGCTTGAAGCGGATAGTCCAGATTTCATTCTGCAGTTGGATGGTGCCCCTCCACATTACCATGGCAGTGTTCGAGACCATTTGAATACGGCTTTACCACAACGCTGGATAGGCCGTGCATCTCAGGGTGATCAACAACTCATTCATTGGCCACCTCGTTCACCAGATCTAACCCCGTGTGATTTCTTCATGTGGGGTCTTGTAAAGGATCATGTTTACGTACCACCACTTCCAACAACACTGCATGAACTGCGTGCCCGCATCACAGCAGCCATTGCTGATATCGACCGCGGACTGCTACAGAAAGTTTGGCAGGAGATTGAATATCGGCTTGACATCTGTCGTGTAACAAAAGGCGCTCACATAGAACATCTGTGAATATTTAAAAAAAAACTTTGAGAGTTTACCTTTCATACAATATGTCTCACAATATTATATGTTCATTACATTTCACATAATAAATTTCTGAAAACCTGCACAACATTTTGACTTGCCCTGTATATATGGTATGATAAAAATAAATGCCTGGACGGGATTCGAACCCGGAACTCTGAGTCTGTACCTCAGCATGTTATCCAGTACACAACCAGGCATCTAGTAATAATGGAGAATATAATACATAAATAAGAAAAATAAGTGTTTGAATTGGATTTGCCTGGTTGTGTAATGGATAACATGCTGAGGTGCAGACTCAGAGTTCTGGGTTTGAATCCCGTCCAGGCATTTATTTTTCTTATCATACCATATTAAGCTTGCATTGCTCAATGTTAAACATTTAATTATAACATCGATAAAGCATCACTGCTATAAAGTAAAAAAAAAAAGAAAAAGATATTCTCTTTAATTTGCTTACTTGTTATAGTCAGCTACTAGATGGCAGTGAAGACCAAGTTCTCGCGACATCGAATAATAATGGAGAATATAATACATATATAAGAAAAATAAGTGTTTGAATTGGATTCGCTGTTTTCTTTAGTTTATTTATTTCCATATATTCCATTAAATAGTAATTCTGCCCGAGGGCAGGTCTTTCACTGCAATCATAGCATTTTCATGCTATGCTTTGCAGCTTTACTAGGGAACTTTAGGTGTGCTAGCTCCCTGTTTCTTTCCACACAGGTGAAGAATGATGATAATGATAAGGATGATGATGGCTGGATGATTTTCGGGGACCGTTGGGCCCTAAGCTTCCTGACATTTATCTTACAGGTGAGGAATATCCCCAAAAAATCTCATCCAGGAGCCTCTCCCGACTGGGAATATTTCCATATATATATATATATATTTCCATCCATAGTAATTCTGTCCGAAGGTGGGTCCTTCACTGCAATCATAGCATTTTTATGCTATGCTTGCAGCTTTACTAGGGAATTGTAGGTGTGGTAGCTTCCCGTTGCTTTTCACTATATATATATATATATATATATATATATTTATTTATATAACGAAGCCTGGTAACATGAAGGCATTATGAAACTTAACACATTATTAAATAATAATAAATAAAAAAAATACCTGGCCAGAATCAAACATGGGCCTGCGTCGTCGGAAACGGAGCATCTTACCGACTGCTCCACTGAAGCGAATGATATGAATGCTCCATGAAGAGAGACTTACGCTGTCTGCTTGTGAATCACTCTTCAAAACTCTTAACATTCCATCATCAAGAGTTGCGCCATCATTTTTTTCAAAGGCTGTACATACCCGTATGTTCAGTCCTTTTATTTAAAAAAAATTTAGAACATTTACAGTGAAAATACTGTCACGACATTTAAAAATCCAGTCATTTAACTTGATATATCAGTTTAAATTTTAGTTTAACTTAAAATTTTTTTTTGCATGTTTTTGTCTATTATATTAACAAATATGCCTTTTAATATATCATATGTAGACAGTCATTACACGTAAGAAGGTAAATTCATGATTATTATTCATGAAAGATACTATTACATGAATTATATAAAATTGCAAAATTTATTCTTTGTTAAAAAATTGATTGCTCTTCACATTGTTAAAAAATGATTATGATTAAGTTTTAGGTTATCCCTTATGTTTGTTAAGAAGTTATTTGAAGTTAAAATAAGTCAATATCAAAAATAGATCTGTAATTTGTCTAAAAAAATAATTATGTTGTGTACCTTACTTTGGTAGACTTCTTCATGAGAATAAATATGAATTTGAATGTTTTAAAATATCAGTGTTGGTTTACATAAAATTTATAACACTTCTTCTATGGAAATACATTTAATTTTAATTTACACAGTGAAGCAATAAAATACAAAGAAATTCTCCAGAGAAATTTTTGAATCAAGCACACACCTAATGCTTCATGTATCTATATTTTAGGTAGAAGTGTTTTATTCACATCCTCAGCAAATAAAGGAGAGGGGATTTCCCAAATTAACAATTTTGTGTGACTGGTAATCAATGTCCACCACTGTGGTCTCAAAGTAGCATGCTGCCTTGTCATGTATTAGGCCCGGTTCGATTCCCGGTTGGGACAGGCTCCTGGGTGAGGTTTCTTTGGGGTTTTCCTCACCTGTAAGACAAATGTCAGGAAGCTTAGGGCCTAACCACAAAAATCATCCAGCCATCATCATCATCCTTATCATATTACTGTAATAAACTCAGTTATAAATGGGTCTTGTCACACAAATGAATAATCAATAACATAACTGACTTAGGCTTTCATGGCAGGAGTTATTATGACAGCCTGGAAATCTTAATAATCATAATAATAATGATAATAATAAAACTTCTTCTTCATCCAACCAAGTTTTGGCCTATAGGCCTGTTATGATCTTACTGATGAATTTTGTATCCGGCATTTCCTTGGATGGCACATAGATCTCTTCCCTGTTGGACAATTACAAAGCATGGTCTTGGGAACTCTATCTGAACTCATTTGTCGCAAATGATTTATCCAGTTGTTCGAACAACATAACTAAAAATGGTATTTATTTTAGAGAAAATAGTCATGATCTAAATTAATACAAATAAATACATATTGCTGTACCAGATATAAAGAAGCAAATAAAGTTAATGAACATATTAAGTCTTTAACCAAAGTTTCTTCGATATAAGTTACAAATAATGATAATAAGACCTGACATACCATTTAACATACGCATCCATCATTCAGTCATTTTAACAAATTCCATCCTTTTACAGCTTGATGCATACTTGATGAAACAAAATTAAACAACTTGAAAGTAATGGTCGAGGGACTCGGCTTGAATCCCTTGGCTGAAACAAATACCTCGAGACTTCAAAGAACTGTTTGTGTTTAAGTTTTCTTGTTGAGGGATATCGCCTGCCGCACAATGTTGATGCGTAGACAGACGAGAGGGGATGGGTTCATTCAGAAAAGGAAGAAAAGTGAAGGAGGCACAGATATCCCAATACATTGACGAAACAGATTTATAGCAGAGCAACATAGAGAATATAACTCTTGCACAGTTCAAATAGATCATCTTTCCATTGACAGTGTTCCCAGTTGACATGATTCTAAGCAAATTGCAGCCCGGCTTCTTTGTGCTGATGTGTTAAACAAGGGGATTCTAGAGCTCAACCTTGTATTTCTCAATCTATTTCTTATAGTCTGAATAGAAATTGCCACCCTAGTTGCTGTTTGCAAATAGTTACGTAAATAGTTATGTAGATCTCTGACTGTAGATGTTCGTTTGCGCAAGGCTGATAGGACAAGAAATATATCCTGTACCTCTTTAGTCTTCTTCTGACAGCCTTCCCCAGGCTGCCTCTTGTATCCATATATCTCTCTATGTTGCCTCCATAGCCTATGGATGCCAGAAGGGCTGTTATCAAGAATCCTAGAGACATGGCGAATAGAACGGCCATATTCAATCAATGAAGATGTCAACTGATGTCTCATTCTGAATTAGCTTCAGAGAACACAAAATAACACTTTTCTACCACTGATTATTCTTGAAACCTGTTAAAAAAAAAAACTCAATGAGCACTCAATTTGGTTTTAGCAACTCGTGGAACTTCACTAACATATTCAGAGAAAAGTTAATAAAATCCAGAAGATCTTCAATCTTGTTTTTAATAATACCTCAAATCAAAACATCAGACTCTCAAAAATTAAATTGTTTCGATATTTATTTTGTGGCTTTGGTTTAAACATGTGTTCCTCTAATTTTTTTGAGTAGTGTATAATGGGGAGAATAACAATTTTATATGTTATCAGTTTAATGTTTTCTAAGAGAAGTTGGGATGACAAGAGTCCCTGTAATGCATAATACCATGCACTTCCAGAATTAATCCTATGTTCAATTTCTTTGTGCATGTCATTCCTCTTTGTAATTATTGATTCTAAGGTATTTGAATTCAACCACTTCTTCAAATTTTCCCTCATTTGTTATTAACTGTTCATTTCCATTATATAGTGTATTTTTATGTGTGACCATATATTTAATTTATTCAAGTTCATCTCCAGCCCCAATTACTTAGCATTACTAATTGACTGTGCAGGTTGTTCCTTAATATCTCCTCGCTACTGTCTAATAATACGGTATCATCAGCATATACTAACAGCTTATTTATAGCATTGAGTTGTAAGCATTCTTCATTCACTAAATATTTGATGGCATGTTCTTGTACAAAATTGAATACTAGAGTAGATGGTGCATCTCCTTGCTTTAACCCATTGTGAATTTCAAAAGTATCCAAAAAATGTTTACCAACGTGCACCCTACTATTTGTGACATTTAGACATGTTCAAATATTTCTAACTTTTTAGGAATTCCAAACTCCAGCAGGTTACTATATAATTTCTCCCTCTTAATTGAATCGTATGCCTTTTCGGTGCCTACATAGAGTTGATGCACAATGCTATTATATTACCTTTTTTCTACAATCTGTCTTATGTTAAAAATTTGATCTATTATGGACCTATTTCTTCTAAATCCACATTGATGAGCGCCTATTGTATTGTCAACATAGGGAGTATGATTGGATACTAATATATTTGTGAGGATTTTGTACGAAGTTGAAAGTAATGAGATGCCCTTGTAGTTGTTGCAATCAGTTTTATCTTCTTTCTTGTAGGTTGGTATGATAATCATACTAAGCAGCTAATGTATCATGTCCATCAATTTTCTCTCCCTGATTTTGTCAGTTCTACTGGGATTCCATCTGAACCTGATGATGTACACATCTTCAATTTTTCCATCATCATTTCAACCTGGTTCTGTGACTAATATTTCTGCTGTATATAAATCATCCTCTTCAATATTCTGCTCTGCATATACAGCCTTTGAAAAAATTGATGGTGCAATTCTTGATGATGGAAAGTTAAAAGGTTGGAAGAGTGATTCACACCAGTAAGTTGTTACATGTGCTGTCTCCTTTAAGTTCAAACCAGGCAGTGTAAGTTTTTCTTCATGCAGTATTCATAATGTTCGCTTTAGTGGAACAGTTGGTAAGTTACTCTCTTGTGACAATGTGGGCCCAGGTTTGATCCCAGTCAGCAATATTTTTTTTAATAACAATAATTTTCATAATACTTACACATTAACAGACTTTGTTAAATAAATAAATAAATTTGTATACATAGGGAAATAAATTAGTTAAAGGAAACATGTCATATATAGAAAATGAAAAACAATTATAACATCTCTACTTCATTTACAAAATACAAGGCATAACAAGATTGTTTATTTCCACATATAATGCAAAATGCATCTGATTAATTTAAACTAAGTCAAATTAATAAGCTATCTAATTTCAATATACAGGGTGATTCAAAAGGTTGCACACCATTTCTGGAGCTTATAGAGGATTGGATATACAACAACTTTTGATTAGTGACTTATGGTCTGGAAAGTAATCCTGGGCCAGTACAAGCCTGGGAATATCAGGATGGGTATGAAATTATTTTGTGCTCATGCTTAAGAAAATCTACATTTATTCACCAATTTGGTTTTACAACACTAGGTGTTCAAAATGCCTACCACCACATTGAATACAGGCATAGTACCATCATAGAAAGTTCTGATGCACTCTACCAAGTACATCACGGACCTCACCAGATGTTGCAAATATTCAGGTGAGATGTTCTTCTTGATTGGAACTGGTCTCACACACAAGGCTTTTGATATGCCCCCAGAAGAAAAAATCAAGAGGTGTCAGATCAGGCGAGTGGGGTGGCCATGCAATTGGACCTTACCTTCCAATCCAACACCCAGGATAAGTGTCATTGAATAAGTTACACTTTCCTTAAATTGGCAAAACACAAATTTCTTCTGTCAGTTATTTGAATGTGGCGGACCGCAGTGTAAACGGAATCTTGTGTAACTGTTATTATTAGGCATATTGTATAATTAAACATACATTTAAGTGGTTTCTTTTCGTTCATTTTCTACCGATTTATTTAAAATATTAAATTAATTGAACCAACTGATGTATCCAAAAGGATACATTACGAATTTAAGGGTTAAGAGTGAAGTGTGCTGGTGCTCCATGTAGTTGCATCCACATCTGACGATGCCCGATAAGTGGTACATCCTCGAACAGTTCTGAAAAAACTTCTTGGATAAAAATCTTGTACCTCACTCCATTCCAGGTTGGTGGTGGGAGGAACAGTCTGATTATGTGATTAGATCACCAATAATACTGGCCCATACATTCACTGAAAACTTACTTTGGTGGTGGTGTTGGAATGCAGTGTGGGGATTGTGCTGCACCCAAACATGGCTGTTAAGACAATTAAAGAACACATCTCTGGTGAACTGTCCTTCATCTGTGAACAACACATTGCTTAAAAATTCTCACAAAGGTCATTAATCCATTCACAGAATTGAAGTCGTCGTGGGAAATTATCCACACTCAAACCCTGAACTTTCTGTGGATGATATGGGTGCAGCTGGTTATGTAGGACACGTCAAGCACTACTTTGGGAAATTCCCATGGTATGAGCGATTGCATGGGTGCTGAATAGATGCATGTTCTTCCACGTGAGCAAGTTCCTTCCTCTTCCATAGCGACTGTTCAAGTCTACGTGGCCGGCCTACATGATGCAATGAAATGCAAGGAACTTGTCTCCCCGAGCCAGTTGTGAATCTTTTGAAACTTTCGAGGTACAAGTGCTGTACTGCACTAAATGGTATGATGAGTGTCCTCATAAATTCATACAGCGAACTCAGTACCCCTCTGAAAAGTAAACTTAGATCTGCATTGTAGTTCCTGACTTTCCTACGCTTGTACTAACCCAGAATTACTTTCCAGACCTTAAGTTACCAAACAAAAGTTGTTGTATTTCAACCCCTCTATAAGCCCCTGAAATTTGTGCATAACCTTTTGAATCATCCTGCATAAATATGTCCTGGAGTATTGTATTGCTTCATACAGACTGTTTATAGCAGGGATGGTGCTGGTCTAGTGGAAGGAACATCTGTTTCCCAGGCATGATGTCGCATGTTTGATCCCCCTATCATGCTTCTCTCTCTCTTGTCCATATTTCAATTGATTCTATTTGTTTTATTTTGTTTTGCTTTGTTTTATTTACAGCAGTACTTATTTATGCAAAATTATTTTCTCTTGCACAACACAATGAATTGAACAGATTTTAGTTTCTCAAATAGTTGTGCACTTGTTAACTAAGTGGTTTCATTCTGGGACTTAAAATAATTTGTGCGCCATCAATTATTTCAAAGGCTTACATTTAATAGCTGATTAAAGTATTTTTTCCACCTATTTAATATATTCTTGGAATCTGCAATCATATCCCTATTTTCATTCCTAATAATATTTGTTCTAGCCTGAAACCTTCTTCTCTGTCCTAATTCTCTGTCTGATGTTATCAAATTGTTCTAAATTTACTTCATTTAGTACATATAATACACATCTTCAATAATGTAATGAGCTTCTCTGAACAAAATATTACAACCCACCATGGTAACGGTTGAGAGCAAACTGAGTGGAGTGGTTGTTTAGAGCAGGTAAAAAGAAAGAGCTACTCGGATGTCCAGTCATCAATGCCGTGGAAGGGGACAAAATTGACAATCTGTGCCCCTCAGATCAGATGCGCCTGATGGAAGGTTAAGGTTTTCTTTGCCAGCCACTTTTCAAGAGATGTGAGTAATTTTCATTCACACCCCTGAATAATTAGTGATTAAATTATGAACATACTAGGGTATTTATTGACTAAATTAGTAAATTAATAAATTATTTTTTAGTATCAGTACCAATATTTGTTAAACTTTACTCTGTTGTTTAATATTAAAGAAATATTAGTATTTACACCTAGCACAAGAGCATTAAACAATCTTTTAAAAAATAACTGAGGTTGCCAGAAGAAGAAGGAATGTGTCATTGAATTCAGTGTAAAAATGTACAAGATAATCACCTTATTTAATGCAAAAAATTACAAAAATTAGCTGTTTTTTAGTAAAATCTAATGCAGCATTTTTTGAAGCTATGGTCCACAGATCATAAGTGATTTTCAAGGTCTGCATTTGTGGTTCTGAAAGACTAAACATATATTTGAAAATGAAAGCGATTTTAATTGAATCAGCTACAGCTGAATTGGATTAAGTCGGATTTGGTAATTTTCATTTTTCTTTGACATTATGAACTATTTAAGTGAGAAACGTCAGTTGGGATAAGAAATAATTAAATTAGCCTTTTCCTGTTGTACCAAACTCCTGCTATTGATAATGTAATTGGAGGAGGATAGCATTAAGTCAGTGGATTGTTGCTTTTCATCACCACTCCATGATTTTATATTAGCTACACTATTTTTCAAATCTGCACATTTATCATTTAAATTCATCATCATCATCCGGTATCATGGCAGCTGCCGCCGTCTTCTGGAAACAAAATGCCATTCCTCTCTGTCCATACATTGATCTTCCTCCAATCCTCTGATATTCATAGCTGCTTGTACCCCTTCTATCCAAGTTTTCTTCAGTCTTCCTCTCTTCCTCCTTTCTATTGGGATCCATTCCTTAACAATTTTAGGAAATCTTTGCTCTGGCATTCTTTTGACATGGCCATACCACTGTAATCTTTTCTTTAAATTTAATTAGTGAATAATAAATTTCCTGGTACTATGGTAAATAAGTTATAATGTGAAATTGAAAGAGCTACAGCTTTCAATTAAATGTGTTGATTAAAAATCTGATGATCATTAGGTTGATTTAACTACTTTTTTAAATGTGGGTATAACATTGGAGTTGCCTTCTCACTGTGACATGAGCATGCAAGGAAATTACTTTAGAGAACAAGATTTTTATTAAATGTATTTATTTGCTTTCCTTCAGTATTTTTTTTCTATTGAAAATTTGCAAAAACTGACTTTTTGGTAATGTCTTTCAGCTCTGACCGTTTCAATTAATAGGGATGTAAATTTGTTAACATATAATTAAAAAAATAAAAAAAAAAGATTGTACATGGCAGACAGAATATTTCAAGTTATAGAAGTGGTTCTCCACTTAAAAAAATTGAGAAATACTGTTCTAACGAACTATCAAATAAATTTTCATTTAAAACATAAGGTGTTTTTAATTGTAGGATATCCTGCCACATTTTCCCAGATTTAGGATTGAAATTCGGTCATATTTGGGAAATGTAGAATGTCTGGTCATCCTACCCAGAATATCCTTACACCAAGTTAACTGTGTCCAACATTGTAGATTTACATATTTACTTCAAGTAAAAGTAACTCAAACTTGAATAAAGAGACTTCTGAACAAAATTTGTCAACTCTTTCATACAACCTTTGAATTACGATGACCTGAGTCATTAAAGAGCATCATTAAATAAATTTCTAGTACCACTGCCACCGCCTCTGCTGCCACCACCACCACAATAGAAAATTAATGAGGAAAATTTATATTCTGTGATGCCCAAAAACTATCTGGTGTATCTAATTTATGTGTCGTATTTTGATAAAACAATGTGAACAAAAATTTTGTATATTAATAAAAAAATTGATTTCTTAAATTTTTTTTGGCAATGTAAAATGATTCCATACCAATAATATGTGTTGTCCAATAGCAGTGGAGCATATTTGATCTGCATCATTTCCCCCGGCTTACCAATATATGTGCTACTAGGCTGCTGCTTGTTAGGCTCCTTCATTTCTCTAGGTGGTTGTACATATGTGTAGGTAGGAAGTTCTTCTTGAACAGATGTTCGGCTAGGCAATCATGTCCAGTTCCAGTCTGAACATAACCACTACAATTTTCTTTGCCATGATGAGCAAATCAGCTCTGTCCTTGATAATTGGTAGACTTTGCCTTCTATGAGTTCTTCATTTACTAGTCTTTGTTGAGCTGCAACATGGTGTTTAATTGTAATAATCTGTTTAGCAATATATGTCAGTTGCACATTCTTAAGTATTGATATTGATGAAAAGTATTAAAATATATGTTAATATTTTAACATTTTTACAGATGGTGGTGGTGACTCATCCTCATCTAGTGAGAGTGACAGTAACTACCCAGGAGGAGATGAGTGTCCACACATAGATTATGATACTGGACTTCCAGTTACACATAATGTAAGTTCTTTTGTATTTCAAGCTCTCATATTTGTAAGTTTTAAACCAATTCCCATTATGAAGAGAGAATGGCAGTGAAATTAGAAGGTAATTGGACTTCTAATAGCTACAGCTGGAGTTTAGAGGAGACATACAATGTTTCCACTCATACATAGAATGAGGCAGTGTTGGTGGGAGCACTAGCTTGCCAGAATTTTTAATTCAGACTTGATACCATATTACCATGAATAGTAAAAAAAGGCATAATTATTAACAATTGAAGAGGAACACTCAATAATAATGTTATCTGAATACTATTACACAAGCCTGCATTTTAAAACTTTTTCTAAATGTGTTTCTAAATCAATTTTTTACGCTGATCTCAGAAATGATTTCCATCAATCACGCCAGGTTTTTACACAAAATAAGAATTTATATTTTCACGATTTTAACTACTGTAAGCACAAATATATTTAAACTTCATTTCACATAAGATAATTTTTTGTTAAAAATACTGTATAGAACTGTCATATAATTTTGTGACTACCTTGTAACAAAACAGAAAGCAAATGGTGTTCCATTAATTTTGAAACCTTCTCTTCTTTGACTTGATTGAAGTTCCTCCATTTTTAGTCTTCCTCTTCAACATCTAACAGTAGTCGGCCATCATAGTTTCATTCAATGTTCCTTGGTACCTTCTCTCTATCTCTTTAATATCCTGGTGAAAACATTCACCTTGCTCTTCACTATAATATTCCAGATTTTTGGGAAAGTAGTTGATATGGGAATATAGAAAGTGAACTTTCACACTTGTGTTACAACTCAACTTTTTGAAATTTTCCAACATTTTTTCCACAATTGCCTTATAGTTAGATCTTTGTTATTCCCTAGAAAGTTTTCAGTAACAGATCAGAAAGTGGTCCATGCTTATTTTTCTCTCTCATTCATTGTTTTTTTCAAAATCTTCATCCTTCATCAGTTTCTTTATTTGCGGACCAACAAAAATTCCAGCTTTCAATTTTTCTTGTGTGATGGATGGAAATTTCTCACGAAGGTACTTGAAGGAAGGCCCATCCTGTGGTAGAGCCCTTACAAACTGCTTCATTAAGCCCAATTTGATGTGTAGTGTTGGATGCAGGACTATTTGAGGGTCTACAAGTGGTTCATGTAAGATGTTTTTAGTTTCAGGCACAAATTTTCTCCACTGTGGCCAAACGTTCACACTCCAATGTTTTTGCTTTGCCCGACTGTCCTATTCACATCGAAAGCATGGCATTTTTGTGAAACCAGCTTGTTGCCCTAATAGTATACCTGTAACTTTAAAGTCACTGCAGATTAGCCACCTGTGTTCCTCAACTGGATACTTGTTAATAGCAAATTCATGTTCTTGAATGTCTCCTTCATCTCAACTGAATGGGCATTAGGAATGGACCCATACACATTCCCATTATGCAGTAACACACCTTTCAGACTCCTCTTAGATGAGTCAAAATCTCCATTGAGTAGGATCATGCTCAATGTCATAGAAGTGCATTAACTCGTTTATGTTAATGCAGTAAACCAAGCAATCATTCTGTGAGAATGAAGGAACTAGTTATTTTTCTCTGTGTCTGTACAATGAGTAACATGTTCCTGGTTCCAGAAGATTCTTACTTTTAAGCTGTGAGCCAAGTAGTTCTGCAGATTCCTTTGGCGAATTCAGATAATGAACTACATCATTAAGGTCATTTGGAGAGAACTGTTTTGGTGTCATCCTCAGGCTGATATACAGCATCAGTATTATCATCAGTCATTGCATCAAGTTCACTTTCAACATCATCTTCTGTACAGTTTTTTTCACAATGGACCTAATCTGTTCTTTCAACATCATCAGGTTCTCTAAAACAGCTGGAGGAAGAGGAACAGGCAGCTCTTCTTCTAATGGCTTAAGGGATGCTTGGATATACAATTTGGTTCTCATTATTTGAATTGCACCCCTGAACATTTAGCAAACAGAAGTAATAGTTATTAAGGTGGTCTATAGGCTCCCTCCACACCATAGGAATAGCAAATGGCATGCATGTTTTCTTTCCTTTTGTCCACAATCTTAACCTCTCAATGCAATAGTGGCAAACAACAGCACAATAGCATTGCCCATGCCTTATCCTGGTCACCAAGTTTCACTTTAAAATAAACTTTTTTTCACAAAGTCTGTAATATCCGTTCTTTGCTTAAGCACTGTATAATTTCCACAAATATAGAAGAAAACAGGATTATTCACACACACTTGTGTGTAGACATTGTCATACTTGCATTCATACTAGAGAGATAAAATGAAAACACCATTCATAATGCAAGTGTCTGAGATGAGCAATACTTCCAACATCCCCCAATATCAACCTCAGCAGCAGTTGTGCCAACCTAAAGGCTTAGAGGCCTGAATTGACAAATTTCCCTCCAACAATACTCATTATCTTATGGCACATATTATGCTCTCATCAATAAATATTTGAAAACAGATTAGGTCAATTGTGAAAAAACTGTACATGATAGAAGAAAACTAAGAACAGCATAAAAAAGTTAACTATCATCATCATCATCCAGGGATTAAGCATGTTGGCTCGTTCCGGTTTCATGAAAGCCAGAATTGTTAAAATTGTTCAGACCATCTTCTGTGTGGGCGACCAACATTTCTCCTTCCGTGCAGTTCATAATTTAGCAATAATTTTGGAAATCTTCCTTCTGGCTTTCTATCAGTATGTTCTTTCCAGTCATTCCTATATTTAATTATTCGGTCTGTAAGTTTGAAAATATTTAGTTCCGTTCTTATATCTTCATTTCTTTTCTTATCCAGCAGAGTATATCCTGCTATATTTCTTAAAAATCGCATCTCAGATGCTTCCAATCTTTGTTCTTGTCGTTTAGTGATCGTCCAACATTCTGATCCATACATCAATACAGGAACAGCCATTACTTTATAAAATTTCATTTTGTTTCTTTTCTTGTGTTTTTAAGGGTTATTTTAATAGTGCCACACATTAGATTAAATTTATTTATTTTGTCATTGATATCTTCAATTTTAACATATGATAAATTGAAACCTAGATATTTAAAACTGTTCACCTGCTCTAAAATTATATTATCAATTACTATTTTTTGCTTTTAAGGTATCATGTCATTTAAATGCTAAAATTTTAGTTTTATTCTTTGAAATTTTTAAATTGTAATTGCCACTTATTTTTTCCAAATTAAAAATAGCTCTTTGCAGATCGATCATCTTCTGAACTGGAAATCACTACTTGATCATCAGCAAATAATATTGCATCCAACAGTTTATTATTTATTTAAAAATGTGTATTTAAATTAATCTGCCACTTTAACATAACTTCATCTATATATAAATTAAAAAGAGAATGTGATAAAGGACACCCTTGTCTGACACCACAATTTATTGTTACCATTTTCTGATGTTTAGATTTAAAACCCCTGTCTATTACAATTTTATTATTTACATGTAAATTTTGTATAGTCATCAAATGTTGTGTAATATGTTTATTTGTCATTATATCCCATAATTTATTTCTATTTACCATATCAAAAGCTTTTTCATAGTCTATAAATCCTATATATGTTGGGATGTTAAATTCTATATGCTTTTCAAATAATTGAGTCATTGTGAATATACAGTCGGATTAGGAGCTTCCCTTTATGAATCCATTTTGAACATCCAATATGATATTTTCTATAATTATGTTTAAGTGGTTTTTTAGAATATTGGCATAAATTTTATAGCACGTGTTCAATATACTTATTCCTCTATAATTAGAACAATCTTGTCTGTTTCCTTTTTTATATATAGGGTATATTTTGGCGATTTTCCATTCTTTGGGTATATATCCAAATTTCCAACATGTATATATATATAATCTAGTAGACGAACGTTTAGAGAAAATGTTGCATATTTAATTAATTCTATGTTCATATTATCGGTACCCAGTGTCTTTTTGTTATGGAAATGATCAGTAGAAGTTGTTAATTCCTCTATGGTTATTAAATCTACGTGTTCATCTGCTTGTATTATTTCTTCTTTATTTTCTTCTGAATTTTTTTCTGTCCATAATTCTTGATAGTATTCTATCCATTCTTCTTCTGGAATGTTATTTAATTTAAGTGTATCTCTTGTTTCATTATTTAAATGTTTAATAATTTTGTATGCATTTTCTTGTTTTCCATGTACATCGTGTTCGATATCACTTATATATTTATCCCACATTATTCTTTTAGTTTTTCTAACTTCTCTACGAACTATTGCGCTTCTTCTTTTATTTTCAATTAATTATTCATTTGTTTTCCTATTAAGATAATTTAGATATGCCGTTTTCTTTTCATTTATTAGATGTTCTAAGTCCTCATTCCAAATTTTAATTTTTTTTATAATATGATTTCTTTCTCATACCTAAAGATTCTTTTGCAGCTTAAGTTATTATTCTTTTAATCTCATCCCATTCTTCATTTATATTTCTACTTTTAGGATTTTCTGTAATATACTAGTCCAATCTCTTTTGATATAGTTCTTTAATGGATTCTTGTTGTAATAGGTGAACTTTAAATGTTTCATTATTTTTCATATTATCATAGTGTAATTTCTTCCATCGGGTTGGAATAGCTATTTTAGACATCACTAAAAAATGATCAGAATTAATATTGGACCCTATATATACTCTAGTATGATGAACTAAATTTGAAAGTTTTTATTTTATTTACAATTACATAATCAATTATACTTCTACTTCCTCTGGCACTCCATGTATATTTGTGAATATCTAAGTGTGGAAAAAAGGTATTCGTTACTTTAAAGCTATTATAGGTGACGAAGTCTATTAAAAGTTTTCCATTATTATTTATAGTTATTTCACCATGTTTGCCTATGGTTTCTGGTATTGGTTTATTTCCTATGCATGCATTGAAATCTCCCGTTAAAATAAGGTAATCATTTTTATTTGTTTTATTTATGATTTCTGGAGTTCTTTGTAAAACTCTATTACTTCATCTCTATTTGTCCTTCATCTGGGCTCTATATTCCTATAATTGTAATATATCCTCTTTGTATACGCAGTCTTAATTTTATCATTCTTTCATTTATAAACTCATAGCTATGTATTCTTTTTTTCCATTCTTTATTGATCATTATTGCTATTCCAGCCGAGGCACATTTAATTTGAGGTACTCCATGATAAATTAATAAGTTATTTCTCAGTTCTATTGATCCTTTTAATTTCTTTTTAGTTTCGGTGATAACTGCTACTTCTATATTCATCTTACTTAATTCGTTTTCTAGTTCTGGTTCTTTATTTCTAATGCCTCTTGCATTCCAAGAGCCAATTTTCATTATTTCAGATATACCTAAATCTGTAGTCCTATTTCTTGCTTTATTGTCTTCGTATGGTCATTCCGGTTGCTTTTATGAGAACATTTAGTAATATAGATTGCCCCCTGAAGGTGTTACTGGCACCTCACAGGGTGAGACGATTGAAGGGACTGCCTTCTTAAGGTTCATCATCATAACCTCCCATTATATCAGCCCTAGTGTGAGGGTTGCCTCTTCCGCTCTTCTCAGACCGTTGAGGGCTTTCTCCTTGTTTCCCCGGAGATGGGTCCTTATATTTTGCCCTAAGGAGAGGGTTGCCTCTTCTGCCAATTACAACATTTGAAAGCTTGTTCCATCTTGTTGTTCTTGCCATTAAGGTCTTCGCCCGTATCCCTGGGCAGGAGCTAATGTGAACTAATGCCACTTATTAGTAGAGAACGGAAGTTCATGCACTAAAAACATGAAGAATATGTATGCATTTATGTCGTAAAAAATAGCTAAATATGCCACAAAATATGCTGTAAAAATAGCTAAATATGATACAAAATATGCATAATCAATCTGAGATTATTTTAACAGAATAATACGTTATAGGTTTATAGGTAACTTACGTTTAGTCTCTGGATTTTGGAGTGCTTGTCTCATTGCTGAATGCTCCATTACTACTGTTGCAGTTCACAACTAACCAGTGACGTATGTTTTCTGTTGTAAATCTTCACCTGTTGTCTCTCAGCATAGCTTTGTAGCGCGAAAAACTTCGTTCTACGTCGCAAGAAGTAAGAGAGGCTTGCAAAAAAACTGTGAGCTGTTCTATAGATAACTTTGTTGGTTTGTTTGGTGTTTTTCCTTCGAGAATATCTCGAATTTCTGCAAGTTTATAATAGCCAGGGTTTTTGGAAAGAATATTTTCTGTTTGTCTTTCCCTATATCTCTTACATTTCCTGGAACTGATATTAAATTGGAGATCGTTCTATCAAAATCTGCTGAAGACTGCAGTAAAGGAATACTAACTGCTTCCAATGACCTAATTGCTGTAAGAATAAAATGAAAATGAGATGATATGAATACAAGGTTGATTTTTAATTCATTGTCTGATACAGTTTTCTGTGCTAATTCGATAGATGCTGCTTCACTTGAATCAAAAATATTTATAATTCTTTAATTTTAGAAAAATGTTCTGAATAGTATAGAGCAGCTTCCAGCCATGTGGCCCAATGGGTTAAAATTGGCTGTGGTGGGAGGGGAACGTCAGGCGCTATTGTTCTGAACTTTTGAACTCTGGACGGAGCTTTCTTAAATACTTTCTTAACAGACGACACTAGCTTGTCCACTAAAGGATAACATGTTCGAATAGTCTCTGATATACGATGAAGGCCGTGTGCAAGACATGTTAAGTGAATCATATGAGCGAAAATACCTTTCAGTGTTGTACCTGATTTTATCATATAACTAGCAGAGTCCGTTATCAAGAGGAGCACATTATCGTACTTAATGCCATCAGGCCACAATATTTTCAGCGAATCAATAACAAACTGAGTAATTGTTGCATTGTTAGTAACTTCTAACACTGCAACATTCAGAAGATACGGAGTTGTGGGATTTTCTTTACAAAGGGCTCCAACTATAAAATTCGCTATGTAACGACCTTCACAATCCGTCGTTTCATCAACACTAATCCATACAAATTGATTCCAAAGAGTATTCTGAATATTTGATATTACACTGTTGTAACACTGGCTTACATATGTTTTTCGTAAAGTACTTTCATCTGGTACATGTTCGTTGGTGTATTTCTGAAGAAAATTTCTTAGCGTTGGATTATTGAGTTTAAAGAGGGGAATATCGCATGCTATAAAAACCTCACACAAGTCTGAAGAAAACTGAGTTAACCTACTACCTAAACACTCCGCAAGTTGTTTTTGCTTTGGATTATTTTCCGTTTCACGTTTTTTAATTACTAATTCCTTATGTTTGGATGTGTTTATATGCTGCAACACTTGAAACCGTTTCTCACTGCCTACTTTTTTCTCACATGCTTTACAAAATAAAATTCTATTATCCGTGGAAATAAACTCGTTATGAAATGAATTTACAAATGATTGAAGTCTACCTGAATTACTTAATTTAACTTTGGGCATGATTTAATAGTGGTATAGAAAGCCCCCTTAACAATTTACATCCACTTCACCACACACAAAAACTAGACACTTGTTCAATGAACGAAGACACAACTGCTCGTGAGTCCGATTTACATAAGCGTACGTAAGTGCGTTACTGTTGACCTTCGCTGCACGTGGAATACATACAGGGATTCACCAACGAACCGTGTGAAAAATTGATGCCATCTCATGAAAACTTGAGGGGCTCCCAATGGGTGTGCCATTTATCGTTAAACAAAATTCATAAACATAAATTAATCATGTTTACTACGTTACATTTTTAATTAACTATTTAATTTAAATTAATGAAATTTTAAAATTTAAAAACCTTTAAATATTTGAAAAATACAAATAAATATACCAAAAATATACAAAATATGCATCTTCCCTGCATAAATGTTAAAATATGATGCATTTATAAATAAAGGTAAAATATGCACTTTTATGCACAATAAAAGCAATATTATTGCATTCAGAAATTTGTGATTCGTGTAGATAATCTTTCGGCATATTTGCACAACGAGAGAGAACAAATATGCAAATACATGAACTTCCGTTCCCTGCTTATTAGTTTCCAGTCATCTGATATCATGCAGACTAGTGTTATTCATAATAAAAGTGAAAACCTAACACAAACAAAAAAAGATCTGAACTAAAACCATGTAGGGGACATTCCATGCGAAATTGTCAAAAAAATCGTGAAAATTGAACTCACATCTCTGGAAGTTTACAATTTTTTTACAGTGAAACGTTGATATATTGAACATTTTAACTGAATTTCAGGTCTTCATTTGATATAATTAAAGAGTGACAGAGCTGTCAATTTATCACATTTTTTAAAAAGGTCTCTTTTTTTTAAATAAATTTCTCGAAGTATAACTACTCCCTCAACTTGAAAAAATAGTCACATTATAGATGATTTTAGGCTCTGTTGCTTGAAAATTAGTATGTTAATATTTATGTTTTTCTGAAGGGCGTAAATGCAATTAATATGCATTTGACCTTTTCCACCACAAAGTTTATACAATTAAAAAATACCATATTATTATTAAAATTCATCGGAGAACATATTGTTTAAACAACTCACCTCATAGGATTCATGCTTCCATGATATCGCAATTTCAAACATAGTCATGTTCATCATCAGCCATAACTCCGAGTCAGAGTTATGGCTGACGATGAACATGACTATGTTTGAAATTGCGATATCATGGAAGCATGAATCCTATGAGGTGAGTTGTTTAAACAATATGTTCTCCATATTAAATTAAAAGATTCTTACCTCTCCTCACATTATTCTGTTAAGTAGATCGCGATTTCAGGCCTATAGCAGGCCCATCTTCAGTACACTGTTGTTGACCGGTGTTATGTCATAACACCGGTCAACAACAGTGTACTGAAGATGGGCCTGCTATAGGCCTGAAATCGCGATCTACTTAACAGAATAATGTGAGGAGAGGTAAGAATCTTTTAATTTAATATTGAATTGAACCTCACAGTGATAATTCCTATATAAAAAAAGGTTAATATGTTCTCCGATGAATTTTAATGATTATACCTCATAATGTTTACTTCCCAACATTAATTAAATACCATATTATTACCTGATGACCAGTTAATTGTTTATAATTAAAAGTGGTTAGAAGAAAGGAAACTACCAAAAATTATTATTTTTCCCTAAAATCTGCTATGTGTAGACTGCCTGCAATGCTGTTCGTGTGGTTAAAGTTCACTCACTTGTACAAACATGACAGAGCTAGTTGGTAATCGTCATTTGTGCACTTCCAAACATTTTTATGGTTATTATTATTATCAGCATTACATTATTCTTATTATCATGATTACTATAATTATATCATCATCGTGGACTAATGGTTACTATGCGTGCCTCCCATTCTGAGGTTTGCGGATTCAAACTCGATAGGAGGCAATGGAATTTTAAGGGCTTAACAATATTCCGAATGTAGCTTTCTCCAGAGGAAAGAAAACCATGAATCTCTTGTCGTAGATTTACGGTACATAGAAGAATCTCGTGCTTGAAATAAATTGCTACATAATGACCTGACATGTGAGAGAGAGTCATCAAATGTAACAATCTTTATATATCTCTCTAATAGGCGATTAATTTTATGCTGCTTTTGGCAATATATACTTTCATTTAAATTTCTGTACACCTACAAATTCAAATTTGTAGACCTATTAAACAATTATTTTCTAGAGAGTAGTTTTGTAATGCGTTGTAATATTCTTACACCAATGTCTGATGTTGAATATTGCAAGGAATGTTAAGCTATCGATAATAATTAATTGTTCTGCTATTACATGCGATATTTAAGAGGTATAAATATATTTTATTGACCTTGACCCCAAATTGCCCACAAATCCATGAAGTGACAGATCAAAAACTTTTCTTATGGTGTTGTCCGAGTGGATTGAAGCTCTTTCCATTGACATAACTTCAGTTAGGCTTACTCATATTAAATGGAATATAATTATACTTTAACAAATAAAATAAAACACTTAAATATGCAAACTTGTTAATGAAAATTATTTAAAAATCATTTTAAATTTGAATGTGATACGTAACACGAAATGACGAGGTACTAAACACATGCACTTTTTATAGAAAACTGTCTGGTGACAAGTAATCTGAACTCGAGAATTGTTGACGGAAGAGCAGATGTTTCAAGACATGTTGTCTGTACATTATTATCGTTTGGTAGAAGTGTTATTACACATTCGGGTTTATTTGAAAGTGATGTCTCTTAAAAATTATTACTATTTCATTATAGTTTGCAGGGTACAATATAGTATACTCAATGAAAAGTTATTTTAAATTGGAAATTGTTAATTATTATTAAAATAAAATCAATATCAGTTTGTTCATTTAATAATGTAAGAGTTTTTATTAATGTTGCATTTGACTTGTAATGAAAAAGTTTCTAACAAAATAAAGAGTTTGATAATTCACAGTAAACTCGAGTAACAGAGCCCCATACTTCACGCTTCAGCAATTAAATTCCATAAATGTTTCAACATTAAAGTATCTACTGCGTAAGAATTAAAATATGGCCACTCTTATAAATTAGCGGTACTGTTCCACTGAGCTCATATAACTGATGGGTACTTTTGAAGGAAGAATGTTAATAGTTTTCATTACATATTTTGTTATTTTTGTTTTGTGTGTTTATATATATATATATATATATATAAGTAGCAGAAAAACAATACCGTATTTATGCATGTATAGGCTGCAACCAAGTTTTGCGATAATAAATCAGGGAAAAATATTTGTCTTATATTTTTGCTAAGAGTCGGCGCAATAGACAGAAGTAGGCCTACATAACTTTTAAATCTGGCAATGTTGTAAATTCTAAAGCTTTTGTTGCCGGCTATGTAACGGTACATTCGGGCTGCCGCTCAGTCATTAACACAAGGGTAAAAGGAGCGGTCAGTTGGTAGGTACGGTATTCATTGTCATTCCTGTTCACTGTGTGTAAACATGGGTTGGTGCAGAATAAGTTATACCTCCAAATTCAAGCTACAAGTGGTGTGCTATGCAGCAGAACATGGAAATAGGACAGCAGGTAGAAAGATGTGGACGAAAATAATGTGTGATGATGGACCCAAACAAAACATGAACTTAAAAACACGTCACAACATCAACAATCTTTCCGCAGAAAAAATGCGAAATATCCACAGTTGAAAAGAGTTCTCCTGGATTACGTATGAAAAACAAGGGCAGACAAATTTTCTGTATCCATTGAAATGATACAGTTCGAAGGCCTTAAAATAGCCAAGAATATGGAAATCCTGTGCAATGAATTTAAGGTAAGTTACGGCTGGGCAAGGCAATTTATTACACGTCACGACCTTGTAATTTGGCAGTGTACATAAATAGTGCAGTAACTTCCGATATGTACCAGGAGAAACTGCTCGCATTCCAAAAACATGTCCTTAACTTAAGAAAAACACATATTTATGGTGTAGGAGCAATAGGGAATGCTGATGAAACGCCTGTTTCCTTCGACATGCCAGCAGACACGACTGTGCATAAGGCTGGCGAAAAAACTGTGCAAGTGCGAATGGCAAAAGCAGAAAAGCAACAGTGCACCATATTGCTTGCTGATGGACAAAAACTTCCACCTTTCGTTATTTTTAAAAGAAAGACCTTGCCAAAAGAAAAACTGCCTCCAGAAATTTTGGTGAGGGTGGATGATCAAAGAACGTACATGGATTGGTTGAAGTCAGTGTGGTTTCGGCAGCCAGGTGCACTCTTATGTCAGCGATCCATGTTGATAATAGACAGTTTCCAAGGTAATTTAATGGAAAGTGTAAAAAACAAAATGAAACGTGAAAAGTGTGACATGGTAGTGATACCTGGAGGAATGGCTGGCATGTTACAACCACTTGATGTTTCAATTAACTGCCCCTTTAAAACGCATTTGCGACGTTTCTACCGCAAATGGAGATGCACTTCCAAGGAAATGACGTCCAGCGGACAATTGTAGAAACCTTCCCTCACTCAAATATGTGAATGGTTTGTCGCAGCATGGGACTTTATACAACAAGACATGGTCACCAAAAGTTTTAAAGTGACATCTATTTCTAATGCCATGGACGGGACAGAAGACGACGCATTGTGCACTGCCTCATCAGGCAGTGAGGACTCTAGTGGATGTGGTGATGAAAGTGACATGGACGCAACAAGTGATGAACAATAAGTGCTGACAACACACATATTGGATACATTTGTTGGAGTATTTGTGAGGTATGTGTGCCTTGTAATTAATTAGATAAAACTGTTCTAAAATGAAGCACGTTTTCTAGTTATTTCATGAGAAGTGTACAAGGGAAAAACAATCAAGAGTCCACTTTTTAATATTTTGCAGTAATTTAATTTGAAGTTTAGAAACTCAACAGATTAAGTGCTTTAGACATACAGAAAACTTTTTTTTTTCCTGGACTGTTCTCAAGGTGTTTTTCTAACAGACTCTTCTTTCAAAATAAGTGCCATGTATTATACAGTCCTGTTTTTCAACAATGAAAAGCCAAGGTGCACATGTTTGTAAACAAAAACAATCATAGTCCACTTAATTTACAGAATGTTCAAACTGTTACATTATACATAACTCTTTGCCTTATAAAATGTAAACAATAAAAACAATAAAGAAATTAATTTATTCTCTACACCAAGTTACTCATTGGTGATTATGGGTAATCTTGAAAAATAGGTTTGAGCATTTTCGGAACAGAATTTCTTTAAGGATTGGAGGTCATCGTATTTTTCCTTGGAGAGTGGAATTAAACTTGAATACGAATGTTCTGGCTGATTTTCAGTCTGTGCATAGCACTTTTTGTCAACAATAACATACGACTCCCAGGAGCCATTGTAAGAGGTGTGACTGTTGATAGTTCTAGAAGAAGTTCTGTCAACTACAATTTCTTGTATTTCTCTTATTTTCATTGGACTTTTTTTCCTGTATTCTTTGCTGAGAAATGAAGACCATGACTTGAACACTCAATGACACTGAAGGGAGAGGTTTCACATGGCAACTTTTGATGTGCTCGTTCCAATCGCTGGTTGTTTCAATGTGGGCTTTTTTATTTATTAAACCCATATCTTCATCACATTCCATGTAACTGTGGCTTCTAATGGGAAAGGTTACTTTGATTTATTCAAATCTCTTGTATTTATGAACCATAGCATGGATGAGGCGAATAATGACAATTTTTATTTTGCCCGGGACAAGAATCACAAAAAATGTGCAAATATCGAACTGAAGAGTCCAGATGATGAAAGCAAAAGTCATACAACATTGATGCAACTTCATCAGCTCCTTTTTTTGTTATGGTCTCATCGTAGGTACTTCTCCAGAAGCGAGAACATGCACATTAAACATGTAAAAAGACAGCTGTCACTTGTAGTATACACCATTTGTGCTGATATTAGGTACTGGAAGATTTTTCATGAAATACATGCATATTACCGCAGGTTCATGACTTTGCCTAGCTTTAATTTATGCTTCACATTTCCGTTGATAGAAGACTTCAGTTTTCTTCTTATGTAATAAACTAAGAGTTTCTAGCCGCTTAATTTCTTTATTTATTTCTTCAGCTGCAGTACTGCTATCAAATTTCCTTGCAAGTACAGACTGCTTTTTTGCTTTGAATTCATCACATGCAGAGCAAGATTCTGACCTGGGATATCCAAAAGCAATATTAAATTTTGTCTGAAATAAGTTCCAATAAAATTCATAAGACACTGGAAACTCTGGAAATGTCTCTGTGTACATTTGATGCAATGTTTTGATGTTTAATTCTTCAGGTAGGTACATTTTACATGTTTTGTGAAAATTGTAGTGAGAAGGATGGCCTTGAAGGGAACTGATGTGTTTCATAACATTTTCAACAGCCTCAGTTGTCTTTTTCATGGGTCTATTAGAGTGAGTACCTCTCCGGCCAATAGGAGCATGCCCAGTAGTAGGAAGGGATTTCTTGACTGTTAACATATTCTGGTTTGTTATACCATGCACACTCATTAAGGCTTTGTAACAAACTGGAATTTCAACAGCTTTTCCATCCCTCTGTACATGTACCTTGTAAGAGTAAGAGTGGTCTCTGAGATTGCTTTCTTCTTCTGGTTTCCGTGCGCTTCTTCGTTTCACTGGCATAACTGAAATTGGTGAACACAAGTGTGCACTCTGTATATCTTATCTCCCAGTAAATTGAATTCACGAATTAATACATTACGTTCATGGGCATAGTGAGGTGGGTGCAGGAGGGTGCAGTTGCACCCCCTTCATTTTCGACCAATTAACACTAGATAGAATGAGATTTTCTTCTATCCGAATGTAGGTGTATAATGTTAAAAAAAAATGTAAAAAATAAAAAAAATCATATTAAGCCCGCCAAACTCAATTGATGTGATATATCAATTTATGAAGTACCCGTCCCAGTGGACATAAGCATCGCCAGTATGCCAGGAAATTCTAGATCTCTATTATGAACGGCTAAAGCAGCATTCGCTTCTCGAATTTCAGATGAGTACTTGAGTTTGTTTTTTGATGGCTAGAGGATCTCTTATTGGAGATGATCAAATTTACAATGTTATTGTAACAGCTCACACTTTTATTATAATTTTCATTATAGTGATACCAATTTTAATTGGGGGGTTTGGAAACTACTTGTAGAAACTTTGCCTGACCTTGACCATTCATTGCCCGCAAACACTTCTGTAATTAATATTGTGTTTTATTCTCCCCACATATTGAGAGGGGTGTTATAGAGTCGTTCATAGTGAAGCCCTTCCAGAAGTTTTTATGAATTCACAAAAACAAAAACATCGTGAGAGCCACTGGCATGTGGAAGCTGCGCAATCACATGCTTGTTTTTAAGTGAGGCCCCTGTTAGGCAAAAACTCGTAACTGGCTATAAGAAGATTACGGATCATTTGAAAAAGTTGTCTTCCATCTCGCATACCATTATCTTCTGTACCTTGCATGACTTGCCTTTAAGGGGTAAAACCCTGGACGAAGGCATCTTCAGGGATTTGATTCAGTGGAGAATTGATGCCAGTGATATAAGCTTAAAACCTCATTTAAACACTAAGAATGCTACCACCTTTCTCCACAAATTTAAAATGAATTGATTAAATTATGTGACTTGAGGTAAAGAAAATGATTGTGGATTATGTAAAAGATGCCAGCACTTACAGTGTTTTAACTAATGAAAGCTGTGACATTTCTGGAAAGGAGCAGTTTTCCATTGATGTGCAATTTTTCTTATGAGAAACTGAATAAAATCCGAGAATAGTTTTTGGATTTTGTTGAACTGAAAAGAATGGACACCCAATCAATTGCTGCAGACAAAGTTTTTTTTTTCAAAGAGATAGATATTGACCCGCACAAATGTGTCGGCCAGGGCTATGACGGCTTCTCAACAATAGCAGGAAAAGACAACAGGCTCCAGAAATGTCTGTGTGAGTTTTTTCCCCCAAAGGCATTTACTTTCACTGCACGAGCCACAAAATCAATATTGTGGTAAATGATTTGAATAGTGTGCCCGAGGTGAGAAACATGATAGCTTCAATTATGGATATTATAAGCTTTTTTCGAGAATCACTGTTGAGAAGACAGCAAGTTCCAAGCATCTCCACACTCTGCAAAACAAGTTGCTCACAAAAATATAAAACTATTGGGATATTTAAGAAACACTTTTTGGAATTGATGAACGGTCAGAAATTGATTGCCGTAGAAGGAAACACACAAAGCCGAAAACAAGCTGATCAGATGAATGCTGCTGCAAGTAGAAATACTTTCACCTTTTGTTCGAGCTTGATAGCAAAATATTCTAGATATTTGTAACCTGTCGCTAATTTTCTGCAAGCCGTGGTTGTAGATTTAATTAAATGAACGGCTCATGTACAAAGCAATAAAAACTTAGTAATATATCATCGCAAAAAAAAGGTAATGAGATCTACGAAGGCATCATGAAAGAGATGGAGACCATTGCTTCTGAACTAGGTGTGGAAATCACACTATCAAGAATATCCAATAAGCAGACACATCGAGCTAATCCACAATGTAATCCCAAAGATTACTTTAAGGTGGCCATCTTAAATCCCTACTTGGACTCCTTTCACACAGATTTGTAGAACTACAGGGTCCTGCTTTTGAACTTCAAATGCTGCACCCTAAGAAACTAAAAACATCTCTGAAAGATGTCCAAGCAACGGCGAGCAAAATTTTAGAGTATTATAAAATCAAGGGTTTGTCCACCGAAATTGAACTATGACACCGTATGTAGATGAAACGAAGTGACAAGGATAAAGAAGGTATTTTCGTTAAGATCGTGGGTGAGTGTCATTTTTTCCCATCCATCAAAAAACTATTGTAATATGCCTGTTTTTACCATGCACTACGGTGTCGATTGAACACACTTTTAGCATCCAAAGAAAAGTGAAGACATGGTGCCATTCTACAATGACTGAAAATCGCCTTAATAGCTCCTGTATGCTCTGTGTGCACAAAAAATAAAATAAAACTTGTTAAAAATTGTATAGAAAAAATCAAACAAAATGTACTTAAAACATTTTCTCAAATGAAAAGGCGAGTTGAACTGTATATATTAGTAGCTAAATTATAGCTAATAGTTTCAATACAATTAAGTGTCACAATTAAGATGTAATCTTGATAAAAATCCAATTCACCAAGCCTAAAAATTCTGCAATTATTTCACTATTATTCAATATTTCCTCTTCAATAGCACTGTAATTTTTTTTTTCAAAATATATTACGGTTATGCTGATTAAGACTTTTGCGGCTATCATTAGTATTTAAAAATACCTTTTTGGGATTATTGGGGGTGTCTTGTAGTGTTCTCTTCTTGATGTTTCATTATCCACAGTAAGTCATGACACCTCGAGAAGACAACATTACAAGACATGGCCAAGAATCCCGAAAAGGTATTCTAAAATTATATTGAGGTTAGTTTAAAAAATAAAGGCATTTGTACCCGGAAGGTATACAGTCGAAAAAAATGTTGCACCCCCCTTAATCTGATGCTAGTTACGCCCATGATTAAGTTCGTGTTTTGAAATTTTCGTGTAACACTGTTTCTTGCATTTGCAATCTTCACCAGGAACATGACTCATCGCACCTATGAGTTTACTCACAACATGAATTCTACCATGTTTAAGGTATTTTCTTTCCTCTACTCTGATGAACTGTAACATTAAAACTTGATTCCATGTTGAAAAATAAACTGCTTGCCTACACACCAGTAAAATAGGCTTCATTGAACAACAATGCAGTTTGCTACCAGGAAAAATAAATGTCACAACAATGCATAGGTATGTAACAAATTTAAGAAACCCAAGCTGACCAACATATAATAAGTCCATACTCTCCAGAAGCAGTACATAATTATTCTCATTTAAATTATTTATGGACTCTGATTGTTTTTCCATTTCACAGTGGACTACAAAGGTTTTTCCCCTGGATACTTTATTTCAATGCTGATTTTTAATGGACTACGAGTGAGTTTTTCCATGTATGAACCTCTTGGAATATATTACTGGGTACATACAATACATTGGTACCAGAATCTCAAATTTCACCAAAAGTGGACTTTGATTGTTTTTCCCCTGTACTCTTCGTATAAGCCACACCCTAATTTTGAAACTTATATTTTAGGTAAAAAAAGTGCGGCCTATATGCGCATAAATATGGTAATTTGTTCATATAAGCACAACAATAGAACATTTCTAATCTATTAGATTTAATGGCAGTTGAAAAAGTCACTGATGAAGTGTCGTCAGCTGTTTCAATAACTATGCGCCCAACCTTGGTCGCAAAATAAACCAGCTGTTCTTTTGATCCACCAGGTTTTAACGAAAATAGAATAAAAAACATTTATATTGTCCGAACTATTCATCTAACCAAAAAAGTAATTGCTGGAAATTAATCCTTATTAAGTGAATAACATCCTGTATTTTTTTTTGTTTTCATTGGATGTTGTGTACTGCTGTAAACCACCATAAAATAGAAAATTGACACCGAAAATAAAAATATCCTAGTTATAAAAATAACACCTTTAAACTACATGATGTCACCTATGTAAATGCATTTGAAACAAATTTTTGCTGTTTACTGTTTCAGAAATATTAGTAAAGGTTTGTTTATCATATTTACGATAATTTTAGATTGTCATAACTATGGACCTATAAATGATAAAAATTAAATTTTGTTATTAGTACATTTATAAATGTATTCACTATATTTAGGGATACGTGAAATTAAAAAAAAGAATTGTATTTATTTATTTAATGCAGGGCACTTGAAATACAGATCATTCACCCAAATGACAGACCTTATTAACATATTTACAATAAGTATACACAATTGAAACAATACCATAAAAACACTATAAAATTATAAATAGAATAATCAGTAGATTAGGAGGATGAAATTAAAAAAAATAAATTGCAAGATTTTTTGCTGTCTGATTTGATATGTATTATCCCTTAGGTGTATCATGGTGAACTTGCAGTGTTTTAAAAATATTTTACAAAAGTCTTTGAGTTTGTGGGCAGGAGGATAAGGCACTATTGTCAGGCTGAATGTGTCTATGACCCACTTTTATTAAATGTCGAACTGTCAGAAGTCCAAATATTCATTAATTCCACTGTATGTTTATATAGAATTGGATAAGAAAAGTTGATTTTTTAAATAAAGTAATAATAATAATAATAATTCCATGGTGCGACAAGCCTAGCCTACCAGCTGGCTTTTGTCCTAACATCCACATGTGTCAATCACAGAGATAGATGATCATCTGGCCAGTGTAGGAGTGACTTGTGGCTAGCATCTTGAGTCCGCCAGCCATTATAGGTGGTTTTCTCAACCTGGAACCAGTACTTATTGTAGCTACCCAAATGACTCACGATGCTAGACGGGCACAGGTCCCATATAGGCCGAAATACCATAAGAAAATTTCTTCCCCCATGGTGACTCGAACCAGCGCAAGTCCTGTAGCTCTGCACCAAGGATTCCTGCCTTAACCACTCGGCTACGGCACGGGACTTTTAAATAAAATAGTGAGTAGAAAACTTTTTGTGACCTGCAATATCAAGTGTCAAATGTTAATTTTGATAAGAGTATTTTTGCACAAATGCCCATCAGTTCTTCCTCCTTAATGCGAATTCACTTTAAGTTTCCCCCATGTTTCAACATCATTACCTAATGAATTCATGATGGCACAATTTCCATTAGTATAAACAGAAAAAGTCCCGCGCCGTAGCCGAGCGGTTAAGGTAGGAAGCCTTGGCGCAGAGCTACAGGACTTGCGCTGGTTCGAGTCTCCATGGGGGAAGAAATTTTCTCATGGTATTTCGGCCAGTATGGGACCGGTGCCCACCCAGCATCGTGAGGAAATTGGGTAGCTAAAATAAGTAGCGGCTCCAGGTTGAGGAACCAGCTATAACGGCTGGGGGACTCGACATGCTAACCACATGTCACCCCTACACTGGCTGTTGATCATCTACCTCTGTGATTGATACATGTGGATGTGAAGGGCCAGCAGCCGGCTGGTAAAAGGGCAACCGCTGAAAAGTGGAAATACCCTCAATCGGATAAACAAAAAATTCCTCAGGAATATGAGGTATTTAGTCTGATTGTTGCTAGGTATAGTTCAGTAAGATGCTAACTAATTACCCCAGTCAATACATTAATAATTGAATATATTTGATTACTATGAACACATGTAGATAATCATATTTAATAAGTTTATCCATGTGTCTTTGTATTTGTACAAAAAAAAATTGTTAATATTTTATTTACTATTGTCACATTAGATTACTGAGATCTAAAATATCTTAGATAATAGTGTTAATAGTATAATTTAGTTAAGGTCTTATACATTGGTGCTGGTGCAGTATGTCCACTTTTTTCCTTTTATCGTAAACTAAACACAAATTCAACAAACTTTGATGGCGAAATTCTAGCAATTTTCTTAAGTTTACAAAATCTTTTATATCGCATCCAAAAATTTTCAAAAGTTGTAATTCTATGTGACTCCAAAGCAGCCATTCTCGCTATAACACGAGACACAACACCCAAAAGCATCAACATTATCGAATGTCACAAAATGATAAAACAGTTATCCCGTCTACATAAAAATGTTGTACTTCAATTGATTCCGGCCCATTGTGGAGTGACAGGCAATGAAATAGCCGATTTTCTGGCCAAGAAGGGTAGCAAAATTATTTCAAACCCAACTTCTACTCCAGTTTCATTTCACTCTATCAAAAGAATTATCTCAAATAAATACATCAATAAACTTAGAGAAGAATACACCACCAAAACATCTGGAAAGGAATGGGAAAATCTACAAGCTTATGACTTACTACATTACAAAGAAAATCTGCAGTAGCAACATTCAGACTGCTAACGGGACATGACTGCTTGAATAAACACCTACACAGAATTGGCATAACAGATTCACCTAAATGCCCTTTTTGCAATTTAAATGAAGATATGGAAAGAAACCATCTCCTCCGTTGTCCAGCTTTTGTGGAAGAGACCAGCCTTTCTGCTAAATATTGGAGTGCAAGAGAGCGAATGATTTCATTATCAAGTGCTCGACATTAGATACCAACCAACCAACATTTTTATAATAGTGTTATATTAATTTATTTACATTATTTTAGATTAGCATGCTATCAAATCTTTTATAGAGGTTGAAGCCATACAAGTCAATGGTATTAATAAACTGTTAGCTTATGCTGCTGATGTAGTATTATTAGACGGTAGTGAGGGGATACTTAGGACCAACACATGCACTTTGATGAGCAACACTAAGAAATTGGGCTGGAAGTAAATATCAATGAACTAAATATATGGTCACATATAGAAATATATTATGTACAGGAAATGGACAGTTAATGGCAAATGAAGGAATATTTGAAGAAGTGGCTAAATCCAAATATATCTTCTTCTTACTAAGGCATTACAGCTTCAATTGGAGAATGCTTTGGCCTTCTCAATGAGTTCTTTCCACACTTTTCTGTTCTGGACACAATAGTTTCAATTTTTTATCTTCATCAATTCTATATCATTTACAACATCATCTTCCCACCTTTTTTTGGCCAATCCAGCTTACAACTATATAAATATCCAATTCATCAGTTCCAGTTAAAATGCAGAAGATGAAACATTGTTTAGAAAGGCCTCCATATTAGAATAATTTGAAGTTTAATAATTTAGTTGAGGACGACTGACTTAACAGGTAAAAATCATATAATTAACATCTTATTACATAACCTCAATGGTGCTTCAATATGAATTTCAAAAGTGTTGGTTTTCATTTGAATTAACATTTTCAAATCCTGGATAAAATCATATTTAAGAAAGAAAAATTAATGTTTGAACCCTGTACCCCTAGTTCTATGTACTTGTGTGCTGTCCATTACACCATTCAAACAACTATACAAACATTAACCTAGGCTTACAAGGCAATGAAAGTCCCTACTGCTAACCAGTCAGTAGGCAGATATAACTTACAAAGGAATGGAACGCGTTGAGAACACATTGCGGTGAACAGTATAAATAGGACAGGCAGTGGACAAAATTTCCAGTCTCAAAACAACCCTTGAGGATGCCGGATGCAGTCTCTGGCAAAATGTCGGGAACTTCAAGCCTCAAGACCATGGCCTACAGCCCGGAAATATTATTCACGATCATCCTAATAACTCCGGCCATGACAATACATTAGTCACCTCTATGGGGAGGAATCTACAGATATATACGTGAAACTGTGCAAGAAAAGGCATGACTGCTCTCGTCCCTTACATTTCTTCTACGTCACAGAGATAATAAGATGATTCCTAAATTCATTGGGGTAAAAAGAATATTAATATCTGTACAAGTGCAAAGAATTTACCAACACACTGAGATATCATTATTAAGAGAACACATGCACACAAATCGCAAGAACCTCGCCATCACGGACACTATTCTTCTAGACCTTCACCTTCTACTCAGCAACATACTATCGGAAAAAGACTAGAACAAAATAGATGAGATCACCTATTAATCCATGGTGTCAACATGGGACCAATCCACCAAAACACAGAAGAAAAAATTCGAGTCTATGTCAAAACAAAAACCCATTACAAACTTAGACACTTCACACACCATAGTAAATATCAGCAACCGTCCACTTTCAGATGCAGAAATTTCAGTTCTGACTAAAGGAGGCAATTTCACAGTTACACCTTCAGCTATACGTGTCGAAGAAATAATTTCTAATGTCGAATCTACTATAGGAGTGTTACCCATGGAAAAGGCAGAAACTATCTGCAGCGTAGTCTCTTGCATTCTAAGAAAAGCTCCGAAACCTAAATGCAATTTCACCATCAAAGAAAGGAAGGCTACAAAGACCTTAAAAACAGATGAAACAATTATTATTCTACCAACAGACAAAGGCAATTCTACAGTTATTATCGACAAAGAAGAATACAACCGAAAAATTGAGTTACTCGATCCTGGTAACTACCATAAGCTGTCAGATGACCCAACTAAACGGATACTCCGAGAAACTAACAAATTAATGAAGGCTTCCTCGCTTTCCGACGATGTGAAGAAAGAACTTCAGAAGAACGAAGCCCAGCCATTCAGACTATATGGACTGCATAAAATTCATAAGGAAAATACACCTTTAAGACCGATCGTCAGCCAAATAGGATCACCAACTTACAACTTGGCTAGATATATATCTGCTTTATTCAAACCACAAACTAATAACAGTGACACTTATGTCAAAGATTCAATGCATTTCTTAGAAAAACTAAAAGACATAACATGCAACCGGAAAATCTAATGGTTAGTTTCGACGTGATCTCACTATTCACCAAAGTTCCAATAAATTAGACTATTCACCTCATTGCTGCTATTTTCTATTCAAGGACCTCTACGAGCTAACAAATGGAGTAGCTATGGGTAATCCCTTGAGCCCAGTAGTTGCTAATTTCTTCATGGAAAACTTTGAGCAAATATGCTTGAATCTGACCCCTCTTAAAACCGAGATATGGCTTTGCTATGTAGATGACACCTTTGTAATCTGGAACCACAGGAAAGAGAATGTAGACAAATTTCTCACACACATCAGTAACATAAACTTCAGTATACAATTCACTGTAGAAAAAGAAACAGATGACAGCATAGCATTTCTAGACATCCTTATCAAAAGAGAAGACAGCAACATTTATCACACTATCTACCGAAAACCGACTCACACTGACAGATATCTTCATAAAACCTCCAATCATAACCCTAAACAAAAATGTGGAATCATCAGAACATTGACAGATCGAGCCAAGAAACTTTGTCATCCTCATTTATTAAAAACAGAACTTCCAACACCTCCATACAATATTCACAGCCAATGGATACACCACAAAAAAATCACCAGAGATGATACAACAGCAACAGTAGCAAGGAATCAGAAGAAAAAACTTCAACCAGGGCATTTTTACTGTTCATTAAGAATGTAACAGACCACATTGGAAAACTACTGAGAAAAGAAGACATGAAAACAATATAGTGCCTACCAAGAAAATCAAGAACCTCCTCAGACCTATAAAGGATCAACTTCATCCCCATCATACAGCAGGAATATACAGGATCCCATGCAGTTGTAGCAAGTGTATATAGGCACCACCAAACGCAGCATCGCAACCAGACTAAAGGAACATGAAAGATACAGCCGTCTTAAACAAGTGGATCGGTCGGCAGTAGCCGAACACTCTTTACTTGATGGCCACATAGTAAAATACCAGAATACTGACATATTACCTAACTGCACACATTATTTTACCCATCTACAACGAGAAGCTATTGAGATATTCAAACATAAGAACAGTTTTAATAGAAAAGAAGAATCATTAAAAGTATGGATACTGGCTCTAAAAAAGGCAAAATGCAAACCTCTACAAGAACAGACCATCAAACAGCAACCTCATTGGAAGTCCCTATCGCTAACCAATCAGAAGGCAGATATAACTTACAAAGGAACGGACCATGCAGAGAACACATCACGGTGAACGGTATAAATAGGACAGGGAGTGGACAAAATTGCCAGTCTCAAGACAACCCTTGAGGATGCCAGACCCAGTCTCTGGCGATATGTCGGGGAACTTCAAGCCTCAAGACCACAGCCTACAGCCCGGAAATCATCTTCAAGATAATCATAATTACAAACATTAACATTTCTTTCAACTTATACAATTCTCATTCGTCTGATGGCTACTAGCTCTCACTATCATCATGCCAGCTGACGTCTTCTCTTCAGAAGTATTTATATTTATTATGAATTTTTATACACTACTTTTTTACTGGTAAAGCTTCATATATTCAATGTTTTTATTTGAATTAACATTTTTCCAATCCTGGATAGAATAAAAACAAATTAAAAATCCATGTTTAATTCAACATTTTGAAGCCAACATTTCGATAATTCAAAACCACAATTCAATTTATTGATAATGGAAAAAGTAATCTGAATTCTATAAATGTTGAAATATGGTTAAAAAATTCCAAGAATTCATCTAGTGCCCACATTCCTAGTTGCTTATTTTTAAAGTCCCATCAGATGGCAAATAAACTGGACCGTATTGTCCAGCGCTTTGTATCGTCGGATACAGTACATAGACACCCACCACTCACTCATAGTCCAGAAACTGAGAATATTTACTTTCACAGTGCAGGTATATGTACACATACAGTGCAATGCAGTTAAAAACTTTAGTCAGAATGAATGTGTTAAGTGACTCAATTCACAATGTCGAAACACGGATTGTACACCAGTTTAACATTAGCAAAAAAAAGTTGAAGTGCTCAGGGAAGTAGAAAAAGGAACAAAGGAGGAGTGTGATATTGCCAAGGAATATGAAATACTGCCGAACACTTTATCCACCTACATAAAGAATAAAGTAAAAATAATGGGGAGTTGGAACCTACAAAATGGTGGAAGTAGGAAACACATAAGAGGATGTGAATTTCCTGAAGTTGATGAGTATGTGTTCAAATGGTTCAAACAATTGCATGATCGTAACATACCATTGTGTGGCCCATTAGTGCGTGCCGGGGTCGAAGAATTTTCAGAAAAGTTGGGCATTAAAAATTTTAAAGCTAGTGGAGTTTGGTTCAGTGGTTTCCAGGAAAGAAATGACATTTAATTTAAAAACGTGTGCGGTGAGAGTGCTTCAGTTAATAGGGAAACAACTAATGAGTGGATTAGCAGATTACCTGAACTCACAAGGAATTACAAATCAATAGCATCTTTAATGTGGATGAAACTGGAATTTTCTTCAAGTATATGCCTAACAAAACATTTATATTTAAGGGGGAGCAGTGCAGCAGCGGATAAAACAGCAAAGGAAGAGTAACAGTGCTAGCTGGTGCTAACATGGATGGATCTGAAAAGTTGCCATTACTAATGATAGGGAAAGCTGTAAAACCAAGATTTTTAAATTTGTGTAAAGTCTTCCTGTACAATATGGGGCTAACAAAAAAGCATGGATGACAGGCAAACTTTTTAAAAATTGGCTCATGTCACTAGAAAAAAATATTCAGGGCTAATAGGAACATTTTATTGTTTATTGATAACAGCATGGCCCACAATAAAATTCCCAAACTAAAGGACATTAAAATAGTGTACTTTACACCCAACATGACGTCAGTGCTGCAACCTATGGATCAAGGTGTTACACATAACTTAAAGCACGTGTACCAATGGCAAGTGGTTCTAAAGGTCATAAAGGAAGACGTTGGAAAGTGTAGAATTGACCTATTGGATGCCAGTAAAAGTTGCACAAAGCTTGGAAGCAGCTTACTGTGCAAACAATTGCAAACTGTTTCCATAAGGCTGGTTTCAACATTCCAGAAGTAAATAAAATTGTAACAGAAGCACCAGATGAACTTATCTCTGAGTGTTGGCAAGAAATAGCGCCTGACATTAGTTATGAAATAGATGTAAATTTTAATGATCGGGTTGCTGTATGTGGAGAGCTGCCAGAAGAGGAGATTCTACATGAAGTGGCTAAAAATCATATTTCATCCGATGAGAATGATGGTAATGATGACGAGTTCAGTGACACGTGCAGAAGAATTACATATATATATGTATATAAAGATAATTATATAAATTGATGATTTGAATGTGTAATTCTTGTTTGATGCGGTGGTTTGTAAACATTAAGAGTTCTAAAAGATCAAATTTTACAAACACACGTGCAGAAGAATTACATATATATGTATATATATATGTATATAAAGATAATTATATTATATAAATTGATGGTTTGAATGTGTAATTCTTGTTTGATGCAGTGGTTTGTAAACATTAAGAGTTCTAAAAGATCAAATTTTACAATTGTCACTAAGAATGTCTCTCTCATATTTTCTGTTTTTGATTGTTATTGTTGAAGTCTCACTAAATAATTTCTTTTCCTAGGTGTAATTTGGGAAGAAATGCCCATGATATTTCAAACACTTGCAACTGTTTGAATACCACTTTAATATAAGTACTTTCATTACGATTCATTATTTTAAATTGTAATCAAACAATTATGTAACTTCTACATTATCTATTATTATATAAATAGTATATAGTTATTTGAAGTAACTTTATACCACTTTTTCATTTTCGGTGAAATGATTAATTAGTATTCTTTGGTAAAATTATAGTAATAATTACACATGTATGATTTTGTTTACTGCTTACATGGACTTCTATACATATTGCATGAATATTAGCATTAGGGAGATGGTTGAGCATCTTCAGTTGCATTTGACCCATGATAAGTAGTCAAATTTTTAAAGTTCAATTAAAATAAACTACTTGGTGAAGAAGTGTGAAATTTACACACACCTTATTTAATTGTAATAGCTGTCCCAGTGATATATAATTTACTTAAATTATATAATTGTACAAACCCCATTATGATCGCTTTAGGAATTGAGATAAAATATTTATGCTTTGAAATCTGTATTGTTTCAGTACCTAGGAGATAACCTTGATGAAATGCGTGGACGTACCGTTCTTGATGATCTCTCTTATCAAGTCTTACCACTGTTACCACAGCCTGGAGTTGTATTGATGCCAGGACAAACTCTTCCACTCATGATATTTTATCCTCCAACAATCAGTATGTTGCGGAATTTGACAACAACTAATGGGACATTTGGAGTTGTGTGTGTCAGGTGTGTGAAAATTAATTTTTCTATTAGTATTATTAAGGAATTCGTCAAGTAATTTTATCGTGACTGTATAATGTACACTTAGCGACAAAAAGAATGGGCCGACTCTTGTTCTCGAATGTTTCAAGTTCTAACGCGCGATTCACATGAGTAAACTAATTGCACAGTAGTGCTACATTTTCCTTCTTCCCTTGAACAGTATTTTTTCTAAATGCAACAAGGCAGCAAAAGCGCAGCTTAGTGCTTAGTTGGCTTGATTCGTATACAAGAGGTTGCAGGTTTGATTCCCGGTAAGTTAAATTTTTGTAATTGTTAAAATGCTTTCTATTTTATTCTGTATATTCATTCTTAAAAAAAAGTACTAACTATTTGGAAGTATTAATATTTTTATTATCAATTTTATTATTTACATATTTATAAACAGGTTTACAGTGTAATGAAACATCTTCCTATGCCCAAAGCTTTTTAAATTTTTATCTTCTTTCTCCATTCTTCTCTATCTTCTCATTCCAATTCTTCCAGACCTAGCTCCCTCATATCTCTTCTTACATCATCCATCCATTTAAATCCGGTCCACCTCTCTTTCTTTTTCAGGTGGAATCCATTCCAATGCTTGTCTGGGTAATGTTTTCTCTGGCATCCTACGTATATGACAATACCATTCTAGTTGTCTGTATATCATAAAATCTAATATTGAATTTTGGACTTCCATTTGAAGTGTGTTGATTGTATTTCTGATTTTTTTCCAATTTAGAATGTCTAGTTGAGCATCTGTAAGAATCCATTTCGGTAGACATAAGCTTTAAACTCAAATTTTTATTCAGATGCCAAGTTTCTGCACCAAATGTTGGCGTGCTTTGAATTATGGATTTATAAATTTCTAATTTGATATCTATTCTTATGTTCCTACCCCATAAAACTCCGTTTAACAATGTTATTACCGATCTGCCTTTTTGAATTCAATATTTTATGTAATTTTCTTGGGTACATTTTGAGTTAATTTTGATCCCCAGGTACTTACATTCTTCACATCAATTGATACATCCCATTATTTTTAATATCATTATTATTATTAATATTATTTTTATAGATGACGGATAATAATAATAATTATTATTATTTTTTTATTATTGTCCATCATCTATGAGCTATTATGATGATGAACTTGACATATATAAACTAAATATTTTAATTGAAGGTTGAAACCTTTTCCTCACTAATATGTAATAAATAAATAAACGCACAAATATATCAAGCTATATTATATTTTATTACATAAATTTGTAGCATTATAATTAAAATGTGGTACTGCACGCACAATTAAATTTATACCGGTAGCTAAATAGTGTTATAGAGGAATAATACTTAAGATAGTGTAAAGTGAACGTAGATTATGTCGCAGGAATTAAATATTATAGGATGTATTTTGCAAAAATACAAATGAATAAAAAAAATTGTTGGAGGATTTGAACCCTGGCTTTCTCATACATTTCATCTTGTTGTAAGTAGTTAAACTATCTATGCTATTCAAACGTCTGATTACTAGTTGCCGTGTTTACTTTTACACTATGAACGAGAGTTGAGCTTTATTTAATGTCACAATTTGAGTAATATTGCATTTGTCCAACACTCTAGAAACATGTCTCCTTCACTGTTCTTTAACTATTCAAGACCATTAAAACCAAATACAGCATATTTAAAGTATTTAACAGTGCCTCAATGATTATACCTCATAATGTTTACTTCCCAACATTAATTAAATATAAAAAAAATATATTTAACAGTGCGTTATCTCGTGAACCTCAGCTATGGTTTTTCGAGTATGCGCAGTGGGCCATAACAAGAAATCTGCTTTTGAAGTGGCTCATTCTTTTTGTCGCTAAGTGTACATTTAGAAAAAAAAACAATGAGCAGCTTCAAAATGCAGAGACCCTGTTATGACCCACAATGCATGCTCGAAGAGCTGTAGTTCATGATGTTACACATTGTTAAATATTTTAAAAGCGCTGTATTTGGTTTTAATCATCTTAAATAGTTAAAGAGCAGTGAAGGAGACATGTTTCTAGATATTTACAAGTATTTGACGTGTACAATATAACTCAAATTGTGACATTTCAAATAAAGTTCAACTCTCGTATATGGTATAAAAGTAAACAAAACAACCAGGATTTAGACAACTATTATTCGAGTAGCGTAGATCATTAAACCAATTATGTAAAAATGAAATATGTATGAGAATCAGGCTTCAAATCCCTCGACAATGATTTTTTGTTATTTATCTGTATTTCCACTGAATACATCCCATAATATTTAATTTCATCCACATAATCTATGCCAACATTATACTATTTTAAGTAATATTATGGCCTTTGTAAACTCTATAACACTATTTAGCTACCAGTATAAATTTGTGTGTGCAGTATACCATGTTTTAATAATAGTAATAACGCTACAAATTTATGTAATAAAAGAAAATATAGCATCATATATTTATTTATTTATTACATATTAGTGAGAAAAATTTTCACCCTTCAATTAAATATACTTATTTTATATAGGTCAAGTCCAGCCTAATAATAGCCCATATGTGATAGACAATAATAATATTAATAGGAATACTTCCAAATACAGTGGACACTTTTTAATTTGAACTCACGGGGGAATTTTTTAAAAATTTTGTATAATCGAATCTTCGAATTATCAAAAGACACTATATTTTACATAGTACTGTACCCTGAAATAAATTTATTTCATGCAAATACTGCAATTAGCATGCTCTGTAACCTTTTAATTCCCATATTTTGTCATAAAATGTGTAGTCTTACTAGTTTGACACACATTTAAAGCACTTCAGTACAGGACTGCTCCCCCTTAAATGTGAATGTTTTGTTAGGTATACACTTGAAGAAAAGTCCAGTTTCATCCACATTAAAGATGCTTTTGATTCATAATACCTTGTGAGTTCAGGAAATCCACTAATCCACTCATTGGTTGTTTCCCTATTAACTGAAGCACTCTCACCGCACATGTTTTTAAATGAAATGTCATTTCTTTCCTGAAAACTACTGAACCAACCTCCACTTGCTTTAAAATTTTTAACGTCCAACTTTTCTGCAAATTCTTCAGTCTTGGCACACACTAATGGGCTACTCAATGGTATGTTACAATCACACGATTATTTGAATCATTTGAACACACACTCATCAACTTCAGGAAATTCATCTCCTCTTATGTGTTTGCTACTTCCTCCACTTTGTAGGTTCCAACTCTCCATTATTTTTTCTTTATTCTTTATGTTGGTGGATAAAGTGTTCGGCAGTATTCCATATTTCTTGGCAATATCACACTTCTTCTTTGTTGCTTTTTCTACTGCCCTGAGCACTTCAACTTTTTTTGCTAATGTTAAACTGGTGTACACTACACGTTTAGACATTCTGAATCGAGTCACTTAATAGATTTATACTGACTGAAGTTATTATTTGTAATGTACTGTATGTGTACATATATACCTGTACTGTAAAATTAAGGGAGGGTACATGTGTTATTCTCTGTTTTTTGGCTATGAGTAAGGGGTAGGTATCTATGTATTGTACCCGACGACACAAAGCACTGGACAATATGATCCTGTTTGCTTGCCATTTAACGGGACTTTAACAATAAGCAACTAGGAATGTGGGTAACAATAAGCAACTAGGAATGTGGGTACTAGATGAATTCTTGGAATTTTTCAACTGTATTTCATCCTTTATAGAATTCAGATTACTTTTTTCATTATCGATAAATTGAATTGTGACGTCCAAAGTATCCAAATGTTGGCTTCAGAACAACGAATTAAACATGGATTTTTAACATTATTTTAAATAGGAGTTTCAAGGGGATTGTACTTATATTCGAATTAACCAATTATTTTAATTATCGAATAACGAATTAAGCGGTGTTCACTGTCATTAGTTCAATTTTTCTTTAAGAATGGACAGACAGAATAAAATAGAAAGCATTGTAAGAAATAAAAATATTAACCTCATCTAGAATCGGACCTGTGACTTCTCACATGCAAAGCAAGTCATAAGGCACTGAGCTAAGCGTTCTCAGGTTTGCTCTGCATAAAAGAATGCTTTTGATTGGAGGAAGGGGAATGTATTGTAGCTCTACTGTGCAATTAATTTACTCATGTGAATCACGCATTAATATTTTAAGTGTTCGAGATCAAGAGTCTACTCATTCTTCTTTTTTGCTAAGTGTACATTTTACTCCATATAGTAGACTATTATTTAAGTACAAACTGACTTTTTTTTTTAATTTCAAAGAATCATTTTTTCATATTCTTACTTATAAGGAAATTTTATATGATTTATGTCACTTGTGTATTTCATACTTTTCTAGAGTGTGTCAAATATTACAGGTAAGCAAATAATAATATAAGTATTATATTAAATTCCCAGCATTGGCACTCTATAAAGACAGAGGTAAAAATACGTACATATGAATAACAGCGACATATGTCTTCAATCCATTCCATAACAAATGATTGCCTCATCTATAAACACGTGTGTGTTATTGGCCATTTTTCATTGTACTGATATGCATATGCCTCTTGAGAATTGCTAGCCACTTTTTACATATCTTTGAATACTCAACGTAATGCTTAAATTATTTTATTACTGCACAATTTAAAATAAATTGTAGAATATCTACTTTTTAGATTAATAGGAACAGTTTTTTAAAACATACTTGAATGATCTTTTGATCGCGTCACAGATAGGTTGAGTACTATTTTAACACTTTTGAATCTGCGCATCATAACTATACCATGACATTTAAATCACCAGGAAGCTGTGCACCACTTCATTCACAAATGTTTTTGTTTTGAAACTAGCTGCATTATTGACAAGATCCTTGCAGTGTTTGACAGCTTAAATCTTGTGATATGTATGGATATATGTTAGATGTCTCTATTTCACTTCACTAATTTTTACTGCCAGAGGGCAGAGGGAAGAAAACCTTCCACTTACAAACACAGCTTATATTTGTACATGAGATATGCATTAAAATTGACATCCAGTGTTCCCCATTCAAAGATATATGAAACCTAATCATAACAAACATGGTATGAAATGTCTGATTCAGATTATGTCCCAGTCAGTAGCTTTGAGAATATTTTCAGTGCGAGATGGAAAATGCTGGACAAAGATTGAGTTGTGTTACACATCTGCGTTCAAAACTGCTAACTGACGAGAAGAAATAAATGAACTCGTAAACAAACTTAATGATTTTGCATCAGATAAAAAGAACAAGATAATATATTACCTGAATTATACTGCCTACGGCACATACACAAAGTAAACGACAAAAAAGAAAACATCAAAATGTAATGAGAGACAAAGATTTAGGATGGAAAACCGAGCCAAGTACTATTAGTAAACAACAATTTTCTGGAACACAGGGGCTAAATCTAGATTTACAAATTTTGGAAAATAGTACTCCATTAGAAATTTTTCGAAAATTTTTTGACAATGCTCTATTCACAAAACTTCAAATAGAAACAAATAGATATGCACGCCAACAAATTCAGGAAAAAATTCAAAGTGGTCCACTAAAGCCAAAATTCATTCACTCACAATTGAAAGATGCACCAACAGCCGAAATTAAAATGTTTCTAGCCATAATAATTCATATGTCATTAGTAAAGCAATTCGGGACTACTGGAGCACTTCACCTATTTTACGTACTGATTATGCTCCATTAATAGGAATGTGTCATGACAGATTTTTGTTAATTCTAGTCATGTTTTCACCTGAACCGCAATAAATTACGTATTCCCAGAGGTCAACCTGGTTACGATATTATGTATAACGTTCAACCACTGTTGAGTTCCCCTAACAACAAGAATTTCAACAAAGTTACACCCCTGACAAAAACCTTACTGTGGACGAGGCAATATGTGCTTTCCGAGGAAGAGTATTCTTTCACCCTTTCATGTTATGTAAAGGACGTAAACCACCACAAATATGGAATAAACCTGTATGAATTGTGTTAGTCCACCAGTGGTTTTGTAGGCAATTTTAGAATTTAATGCCAGAGCCCATGAAACTCAAGCTGACTACAATTCAGCTTCCAATGTTTGTAGACAGACTGTGTTCACCATTGAAAATAAATGGCTCACAGTGTATATGGATAGATTTTTCAAGCAGCCCAACACTTTTTGGTAATTTGTGGTCTAGTGGAATAAAAGCTGTAGGCACAATAATGCCAAACCAGAAGGAAATGCCCAGAGAACATTTTTCAGCTCAAGTGAAGAAAGGTGAAAAACTAGTTGCACAGAGAAATCACTTGCTGGCAGTAAAATGGAGGGATGTGTGCTTTGTATGCATATTATCTACAGCACATGATGACACATTAGTGGAATCTACATCTAGAGGAGCGCACGAGAAAATAAAACCTAAATCTGTCATAGATTGTAATAAATACAAAATTGGTGTTAACAAATCTGATCAACTGATATATTACAATTTCCAGAGAAAATCAGTAAAGTGGTAGAATTTTTTTTTTCACTTATTTGACCTAGCTTTAGTCAATGCTCACATTCTGCACAAAAAAACAAATTTGCACAAATTACGACTTCAAGTTTTCATAGAATGAGTTGCAGAAGGATTAATTACTGATGCAGGCCCTGAAATAGTCCTACAGCCTCAAAGACCAACAGCAACAAGACTACTAGGAAGGGATCATTTTCCACACAGAGTACCTGCCACAGGAAAAAAAGGAAAAAAGGATAAGCTCATATGTAAGGTATATTCTGACAGGTCTAAGCATAAAACAGGAAAGGCCGCGCAAAAGTATACCATGCAAAGGTATATTATTTAGAGTAATGTGTTACCAGTAGACAGTTGTTGAAATGTACATATCAAATACAAACAGACTAATAATATATTTAAAGAGAAAAATTATACGCTCAGACCGGGACTTGAACCCGGGACCCTTGGTTTTCTAGTCCAAGTGCTCTACCATTTGAGCTACCTGAGCAAGTACCGATCTAAACGCAAATCTTTCTCTATATACGTTGTAATTCCCGCCCACCAAATGCTTTGAAGCCTTTGCTTCTATCTTTGCAAATGGCGGCTCCTATATTAAGAAGACATATTTGGGAATTATACATTACATTATAAATGCCAGTACGGCTATTTTCGATGTTTTTATTATTAATTTCATACATCTCAATGATGGATAAATCATATTTAAAGAGAAAAATTATACATATATTTAGGACCTAGTGATAGTGTTAAAAATCTCTGTGTAATGAACAAATTTGAAAACTTCAGGATATTGAAAATTTGTATTTGGAACAACTAACTTATGTAAGTACTTTTTTATTATAATTGTATTATAAATTGTGTGTTGATTACTGATTAGGTACATAAATTATCAGAGAGTAATTTAAAAAATATAGGAGTAATTAAATTTATAATTTTTTGCATTTGTCCCTTTAAATTCCACTGGCACAGAATTGTGCAGAATGTGAGCATTGACTAAGGCTAGGTCAAATAAGTGATATTTAATTTTAGGAAGTTATATTTTGAGGTTATTTTAATTATATTATTTTTGGTCTGGACATCTTACCTCAATATTAATGTTGATCAAATCAACATTAATATTGAGGTAAGATGTCCAGACCAAAAATAATACAAATAAGTGAAAAAAAAAATTCTACCGCTTTACTGATTTTCTCTGGAAATTGTAGTATATCAGTTGATCAGATTTGTCAATACCAATTTTGTATTTATTACAATGTCATTTAAATTCAGTCTGTAATTGAAAACCAAACTCCCTTTTTATATTTATGCATAATATTAGGAATGAAAAAAACTAAAAAAATTGAAGTTGATGTATACAGGAAGGATACACATACTGATAATTATATCAAATCAACGGTCTTCCAATTCTTTGGCACATAAACATGCAATATTTAATAGCCTCTTATATAGATTGATAAATGTCCCGCTAAAAGAAGAACATTTTAAGAAAGAATACAAGAATATCCTAAATATAGCCAGATTAAATGGTTTCAATAAGAGAATAATATCACAAATTAAACAAATTCAAAAAGGTAAAACAACTACAAAATGTTAATGTTAATAAAGAAAAGAAGAAATTCAAGAAAATTACTTACCATCCAGTAGTACTGGGTGAGGCAATGAAACGGCACGATTTGGACTTTTCATTGCCTCACCCTGTACATAGGAAATTTCAAAAAATGTTTGACAAACACAACATTACTTTGGCACCAATAAATAAATTTAGTCTGGAAAAACTTTTAAGTATCAATAAAAAAATCAACATCCCAGACATTAAGAAATGTGGAATTTATCAAATAAATTGAAATGATTGTAGCAAAGTATACATATGAAAAACAAAAACGAATTTGGAAACACGCACTAAAGAACATTTTAGAAATATTAGAAATTTTGAAATTGAAAAATAAGCAATTGCTGCACATAGTTTGCTAGAACATGATGAAATTGAAAAAGAGGCAAAACTATTGAAACAATTGGATAAACCGTTGGAATTGACAATTTGGGAAAAGATATTCATTCAGAAGAATAAATATCGATCTATGAACTTCGATATTCTAGTGGATAAAAATTTAATTTAAATAATAAATAAAAAAATAAAAAAAATTTAAAAGTTTATAATCCCAACCAAAGATGGCAGCACAAGAAGTGATGTCCATAGAGAAATCAACAACCAGAGAATTTCATCAGTGGAAGTCATGACTGAAGAGGGACAAGATATTGTCTGAAACCGCCGGTATCAAAGAAATTTGAAATTATATGAGGGAGTCGTTAAAAATATGTACTCCACTCACTATTAATAAACCTGTAATATTACCTGTTATGCATATAAGTATATCTATTATCAAAAAAGGAAAATAATAAAATAAAATGCACTATCTCAAATGGATTAATAACTTTGTTTTTGATATATTTACATAATATGGTCATGGAAGATTTGTTAGCATGTTCTTAAAATATTATCTTCATAGTGAAATTTTGATAATGGTTTTTTATTAACAATTACAACAATAAATTAATACATAGTTACCTATCAGTGATTCTATAAACCATAATAATAAATTATTTTGCCATAATCTCAACATTTAGGCTAGGCCTACCATTGTTAGGACCTATAGTATTACTTGTTATGCATAAAGAAATACATATTATCAATAAAGATGTTACAATATAGTAAAATACACCATCTCGAATGGATTACTAATAGAAGGTAATTTGTTTTTATTTGATATAAAATACATCACGTATATTATGATATTAATTTGGTTTTTTGACATCCCATAACATACATATTTCTCCATCACAATTACACTCACTCACTCACTCACTCACTCACTGGCACTATCAAACCCGCAGGTTCATGGCCGCACGGACATAAGCTCTCCATACATCCCTATCCTGAGCTAATACTTTCCAATCATTCCCTGTATAATCTACTTCCCTCAAATCATAGTTAATGTTGTTCTCCCACCTCATTCTTGGTCTACCAACTGGGCGTTTTCCTTCTGGCTTTCCTACAAGAAGCTTCCATGCAAGTCTTTCATTCCCCATACGTGCAACATGGCCTGCCCATCGCAGTCTACGAGACTTAACTGTTCTTATTATATCTGGCTCCCTATAAAGACCATGTAGTTCATTGTTAAGTAGTCTTCTCCATTCACCTGTCTGTTCATCTCTCTTTGGTCCAAAAATTTTCCTAAGTACTTTATTCTCAAATACTTGTAATCTTCTTTCCTCTCTTAAAGTAAGGGTCCATGTTTCGCACCCATATAATATAACTGGTAGAATAATAGTTTTATATATTTTCAGTTTAACGTTTTTGAAAGGAGTTGGGACATCAAGAGTCTCTGCAATGCATAATAGCATGCATTTCCAGAATTGAGCCCATGTTTAATTTCTTTGTGCATCTCATTCCTACTTGTGATTATTGTTCCTAGGTATTTGAATTCAGCCACCTCCTCAAAATTTCCCTCATTTGTGATTAGCTGTCCATTTCCATTATTTAATGAATTTCTACGTGTGACCATATATTTAGTTTTATTGATATTTACTTCCAGTCCTAATTTCTTAGTGTTACTCAATAGTGTGTGCGTGTTGTCCTTTAGTATCTCCTCGCTATCGGCCATCACAATTACACATGTATAAAATATAAAAGCTGTGGAATGTTAAAATTTGACCTTTTTATACTTTTCTTGCGATATTTATCAATAATATAAGCCTATTTATATATTAAATTTGGGAATTTTTAACATTATGAGGTTCAATTAATAATAATCAAATGAATCGTGATTTCTTCTAAGCCTATTCAGATAATTAATTTTATAAGGGATAACTGGGCAATTATATATTTTTTACTTTCATTGCTGGACATTTCTATATGTAGGAATTTGTAATTTTACCATGAATACATTTTGTTTACACACATATATTTTATGTTTAACCTCAATCAGATTCTATTTCTTTATTTTTGCAATAACTTTAATCTATTTTAGGCAAACAATCACATTCCCATAATCTATAAAATTGCAGACAATATTTCACAATATCATATGGATTATTTCTCTATGCATTTTTAAAATCATTGCCAACATACACGTTTTTCCATCTTGCCCGAGTTAAAGATGAGATGGTTTCGTGCATACCATCAAGGACTCATGACGTCAGGCTCAAATTAAGGAAGTGAAAAAGGTGGGGGCAGAGTGAGGATGGTTTCTGAATACTGACCTGCGAGAGACTAAGCAATAAATCTTCGAATGTGGACATCCAACAAAAAATAAAGTTATTGGACGAAGGAATGTTAGCTTAGCAAGGACATCTGAGATTTCGGTGCCCCAATGTTCTCCTACAGATAGAGACCCAGCTAAATATCCTTCATTTTGTCTATATGATAAATGGAAGGAGCATGTTCTGCTGAAATTACCAGCCTTAAAATGCGACAAACATCCAACAAGAAAATGCAGAGTGGGTCTCCAGAAGAAAAATTGAGTTCAATTGTATGGTACTGTTCAAAACGTAGTGTTCCTCTTCATCCAGGGACCTATTATACTATATATCATACAATTGAATTATACTAGAATGTTTTCTTTAGGTGTGTATAAAATTTCATTTTTCTATCACTAAGAGTTTAGGAATAATAATGAAACTTCAAAAGTGTTATGTAAAAGGGGAACTCGGTTTAAAGAGCTGGTCTGTGGGTTTAAATGCTCTGCTCAGCTACTGGTACTGGATGTGGTTTCAGTAGAATGAAATAGGCGATGTGAAAAGATTTATTTAGATTCCTGATGGATTAGTGCCCAATATAGAAATTTAAAAAAAAATGTAAATTTGTGTTTTCACAAATAAGATTTTGTTGTTAGTGATGAATGGAATTTTTTTTTTTAACTTCTCACGGGAAAGGCCCTTTATAATGGGTTTAGCAGTGCAACTAAAAGATAGGAAAACTGCAAGACTTCTGCCACATAAGAAACGTATTATGAAACAGAGAAAATTGTTTGAGTGGGCTGAAAAGAATATTACTTTTCATAAGTGATAAGCATAGAAATGAATATGATTTATTGCATTCTCAATATGAGAGGACAAAAACAATAATAACAATAATTATTATTATTTTAATAGCTTTATTTTATTATAATAGCTTTCATGAATGAATGAGTAATATTTATACCTTACCTCATAGTTTATGTTTTCTTAAACACGGGAACTGCAGTTTTCAAGAGGAAACATTCCTCCCATTTTCAACCGACATTATGACTACCGGATTTTTGATGGAATCTCCATCTATAATGTTGCCATCTGGTGTTGATTTGATATGATATTCTAAGTTAAAATATACCTGAATAGTAAGGAAAGAGAAGGATAATAGCATGATTCATGATCTTGGTGAACAGTATATTGATCACATCATACTGGCAAGTGGAGGTGATAGTAAAATATCCAAGCGTATCCTTAAATAACTGGAATATAATGATATTGACCTTAATGAAATAGAAGCGATTAGTTTAGAAATTTTGAATCAATTGAGTTAGATAAAATCAATGTAAATAAAACTGATTTTAGTTGAGATTAAGAGTATCATCTTGATATTGTCAGAGTAATCCAGATAGGACAATGTCCTCCAGATCCCAGACCTGTCACTCACTCATGATGGCTGACTTGTGTAAACTGGATCTGAACAGTTTTCATTTCCCAAACATGCTTGACTAATCAAAATTTAAGTCGGAAGGAATGTTACAAGTTATTTTCAATCTATAAATGAAACGGAGAAAATGCTTTTACATCTTATCTCATAAAGTTCCATGTTTTCACAATACAGACTTCAAAGGTCATTTCACCTTCGTCTCCAGGGAAAACATGAAACTTTATGAGGTGAGATATAAAAACATTTTCTCCAACACATTTTATAAAATGCTTAACTAAATCAACAAATTTAAGATGCCCTACTTGGTTGATCATTTGAGAAGAGTGTGTATGGAATTGAATTTGCAGCCACTTCATGATAAGTTATTTTGTAAAATGTGAAATGGATGAAGAGATACAAAATCAATTTATATCAAAATAGAATGTATAAAATCACTCACATTAAAGAATTATTAAGAAATATAGTATTTTATAATTTAAAATACTAGTGTGTGTGTGTGTGTGTGTGTGTCTTAGAGGTTGAAATGGGGATATAAAAAATTGAAGATGTATAAAGCATCAGGTTAAGATGGGATCCCAGCAGAGCTGATAAAATCAGGAGGAGAAAAATTGATAGTCATGATATGTTAGTTGCTTAGTATGATTTGGGAAAAAGAGGCTCTTCCAAATGAATGGAAAAAATCAATTACACATGCCTACAGCATAAGATATTTTAATGCAAATAAGTCAAATACCCTGTTAACGGATCTGTTACTAGTTTTTGCATATTGCATACAGATTTTGCACAATTCTATTTTTATCACAAAAAATGAGAGCGTGTGGTCCACCACTTGTGTGCAGTATATACATGCTGTATTAAAATATGTAAACACCTGAAATATAATAAAGTTTTATAACATAGTCATTGATTTCATTGGTACCAGTTTGTCATTGTGTTTAACTGACCCTCTCCTGGTTACATTTTGCAGTTTCCGGGGAAAATTTAAGACAGTGGTATAAATGGTACCATTAATCTTTGCCATTTTGGTGTTCCAATGGTTTGGAGAGAACAACAAAATTATTATAATTTTATTATTTTTGTTTGTGCAAAATATCTGTTTAATAAATGAAACAAGGAGGCCATTACATATCCAAAACTGCCATCAGCAATTTGAACTATAGTACATGGGCCAGATATTACAATTCCAAAACCACCAACAACATTACAAGAGAGTAGTACCAGCACTCCTTCTACCTCCAGCACAGTGATTTCAATTTGTCTCTATACTCAAAATACAACAATCTGCTTCCTATGAATTAATCAAAATGAAACAATTCGGATCTTGCAAAAAAAAAAAAAAGTGAAATTTTAAGTTCGAGATTTAAACAAGTCAATCTGTTAGCTCCTGGAACAACTTTTATTGGTATAGATATTGTAAAGAAGAATTTAAAAAATATTTCATAGTGGGGAAATAGTATTCTATTGTTATATACCTGGCTTGAATGATTGCCTAGGAACAGGTTATGAACCAGCAGATTGGCATATATTTATTGATTCTAGGAAAAGAAGTCTGAAGGGTATTCTTCTGTATAATGGGAATGCATTAGCTTCAGTTCAGTAGTTCAGTCAGTGTACATGAAAGAAACATGTGTACTGTTCTAGAAAAAATAAAATATAATGAACACAAGTGGTATGTATGCTATGATCTTAAGGTGTGTGGTATTTTATTGGGGTAATAGGGAGGGTACACGAAATTTCCATGTTTTTAATGTGAATAGGACTCTAGAGCTAGAGAAAAACACTGGAAAGTTACTAATTGGCTAAAAAGAAAACAACTGGTACTAAGGACAAAAAATGTAGTGAATCGCCCATTAGTTGATTATGAAAAAAAAATTGCTACCTCCTTTGCACCTAAAACTGGGATTATTGAAACAATTTGTTAAAGTTTTGGACAAAATATCCTTTTGTTACCAATACATTGCTAAAAAAGTTACGTTACTGTCGCAGGCAAAGTGATGGAAGACTATTTGATGACCACAGATTCACTAACTTAATAGGGATGTTACTTTTAAGAAGTGCATGTCTGTCATGGAACTACAAGCTTGGGAATCAAAAAGGACATCATCAAGAAGTTCCTGGTAATTGTTGAAGATGATCAATGTGAGAAAATTGTAAAAACCATGCTCGAAAAGGTCAGTGCACTGTGATATATGATCTTGGAAGTTATGTTTCCTTTGCTCTCATCATCAACATTTCCCAGAGAATTTAGGAGCACTAAGTAAAGAGCATAGTGAGAGATTCCATCATGACATAAAAGAGAAGGAAATGAAGTACCAGGGTCGATGGGATGTCTCTAAGACTGCCTACTGTCACTGATATTTGGTAAGAGAAAATCACCTGTAGCTCAAACACCAATCAACTCACCATTCATGTCTTGCTATGCGGAGGAGAAAATAAGAGATCTTAAGGTATATTAGTAGTTTTTTATTGATTTTAAACTGTTTTAGCTGCTTAATTGATATTGTATCAAGCCTCTGTAATTTTAACAGCAATCTAAAAGATTATGGCTATGACATATAATACTTACTCACTGGCACTATCGAACCCATAGGTTCATGGCCGCACGGACATAAGCTCTCCATACATTCCTATCCTGAGCTAATGCTTTCCAATCATTCCCTGTATAATCTACTTCCCTCAAATCAGAGTTAATGTTGTTCTCCCACCTCATTCTTGGTCTACCAACTGGGCGTTTTCCTTCTGGCTTTCCTACAAGAAGTTTCCATGCACGTCTTTCATTCCCCATATGCGCAACATGTCCTGCCCATCGCAGTCTACGGGACTTAACTGTTCTTATTGTATCTGGCTTCCTATAAAGACCATGTAGTTCATTGTTATGTAGTCTTCTCCATTCACCTGTCTGTTCATCTCTCTTTGGTCCAAAAATTTTCCTAAGAACTTTATTCTCAAATACTCATAATCTCCTTTCCTCCCTTAAAGTAAGAGTCCATGTTTCGCACCCATATAATATAACTGGTAGAATAATAGTTTTATATATTTTCAGCTTAATGTTTTTTGAAAGGAGTTGGGACATCAAAAGTCTCTGCAATGCATAATAGCATGCATTTCCAGAATGACATATAATGCAAAAAGAAATAAATATTTAATTTTAACATGGCAAGAAAACCTTATGTGATACAAAAAAGCTGTTAACATATTTGAATTCAGCACACCAAAATTAGATTCAGAGACATGTTAAACCCATGCAGCAGAAAAAAAGAATTCACAGGCCTGTGTTGTATCAATCTATAAGAAAGGAGATAAAACTGATTACAACAACTACAGGTGCATCTCATTACTGTCAGCTTTGTACAAAATTCAAAAAGATATATTAGTAAGCAGATTTACTCCTAATGTTGATAACATAATAGGAGATCATCAATGTGAATTTGGAAGAAACAGGTCTACAACAGATCAGATTTTTAGTATAAGAAATATTTTCGAAATGAAATGGGAATATAATGGCATTGTGCATCAACTGTATGCAGATTTCAAAAAGGTATATGAGTCAGTTAAGGGAGAGAAGTTATATAGTATCCTGCTGAAGTTCAGAATTACTAAAAAGTTACTTATTTGAATGTATGTGAATGGCACAAAAAGTAGGGTACGTGTAGGCAAACAGTTTTTGAATTTGATTTAAATTCAAATTATTTATATCTCACCTCATATCCAGTCTTATAATTATACCGGTTTCAAAACTTAGGTGGTTTCATCTTCTATAACATCTCGACTGATGTTATGTCGTTCAGAAGAACTGCTTCTTATTCCCTCTGTTCATGGACCGATGAAGCTTCGAATCAAATCAAATTCCCTGGGAATTTAAAATTCATGTGTTTTTCTTTCATGTTTTTTTGAATGTGGGTTTTTTTTCCCAAACCGTGAGCTCTTTTGGTTTTTCTATTTCTTTAATTAAACCAGCTTTTATATCAATTAGATGTTTATCAGTTCAAGCATGAGCAGCTACTGCTGAATTTTCCACTTCACAATTTTGACATTTCTAAGACATTCTTTCACCCTGGTTTTCAAACTTCTTTTTGTTTTTCCTGTATAAATTTTGTGAAATTCTCTTCATTTGATCTGATAAATTCCCAGTTTGTTTTCTTCTTCAATTTTGTTATTTATTGTTGGTTTTAATTATCCGACTGAGGCTGTATTCATTCTTTGGTGCCAGTCTTATTTTTAACTTTTTAATTTTTTTTTTATTTGTGGTGCTTCAATGTATGGTAAGTGAATTCCTTGAATTTTGTTTTCTTCCATTTCTTTTATAAGTGTACTTTTATTGATTAATTTTGTCTTCTAAATTTATATATTTTCTTGTGTACAGAATTTTCTTCAAAACTGTTTTCTACTGCTACATTTAATTATGTATTCTTTTTTCTTTTTCATAATTTCTCTACTCATAGGTATTATTTGCTATTCTATGTGTCAAACTATTGAACACTGCCTCTTTGTGAGGAAATTGATTGAATACCTAAGACATAATATAGTTAAGTATGTGTGTCTTCTTTCTGTCAAATTCTATCTTGTTTTCTTCTTTCTTGTCAAATCTAGATCTAAAATGGAATTTGTCTTTTTAAGTTTCCATGGTCAATTTTATACTTCTATACCAAATATTCAACAGTTTTAAAATCATTGATTTGTATATGTCCCGCGCCGTAGCCGAGCGGTTAAGGTAGGAAGCCTTGGCGCAGAGCTACGTGACTTGCGCTGGTTCAAGTCTCCATGGGGGAAGAAATTTTCTCATGGTATTTCGGCCAGTATGGGACCGGTGCCCACCCAGCATCGTGAGGCAATTGGGTAGCTACAATAAGTAGCGGCTCCAGGTTGAGGAACCAGCTATAACGGCTGGGGGACTCGACATGCTAACCACATATCACCCCTACACTGGCTGTTGATCATCTACCTCTGTGATTGACACATGTGGATGTGAAGGGCCAGCAGCCGGCTGGTAAAAGGGCAACCGCTGAAAAGTGGAAAGACCCTCAATCGGATTTGTATATGATTCATGACAGCAATTATATCTTCAACATATCTTCACCAGAATTTGAAAAGTAAAGGGTGTCCACTTATCTTGTGCTCAAAACTCTCCATAAATAAATTAGCTGAAAAGGGATTTCCCATATAAATACCAGAATTTCGTTTATAAAATTTTCCATTGTACATAAAAAACATTTGTTCCATGCATAATCTGATTAAAATTATATATTCCTTTATGCATTCCTTGTCTAATTTGTTTTTGTTTAACCACTTTCCCAAAATTTCCGTAGTGGTTTTCTAGGGACATTGGGAAACAATTTAAACTACATCAAATGAAACTAATCTATCTGTTGGATCTAAATGTATATTCTCTCATTTTTCTACCAATTGGTATGAGTTTTCAATTGAAAGATTATCAAACCTTGCAATTTTTTTTATATTCGCTACATAACCATTAGAATCTCCTTATACTGTTGATAATGGGCCTCATTTTATTTCTTCTGTTATGGAACTTTGGGAGACTGTGGATTTTTGGATTTTTTTTTTTTACTTTGAAACCTTCAACTTGTACGTTTCTTGCTTTGTTAAAAGTGTTTTGATGTTTTTAAGTTATCAACAACTTGTTTTATAATTTTAGGAAGAGGGTCTGATTTTATTTCACTATATTCTGTTGATTCTAAAAGTTTGTTAATTATATTTCTTTATTCTTCAACATCCAAAATTACCAATTGATTTCCTTTGTCTATTTTTGTAATAATTATGTTTTTGTTGTTTTCTTTTGCAATTTTCATGTTACCCAGCCTCATTTTATTTCTCGGAATGTCTTTAATTTCCTCAAGTGTTTTTCCACATTAATTCCTAATAAAAATGGTGTCTTCTGTTTTCATTTCATCTATTGGAATTTTAATGTCTGCTACATAATCTTCAATCTCAAACAAAATTGAAAATTTGCAAAGATGCACAATTGTTGTGAAATTCTGCTTAATCTCTGGCCATGATTTTCTACCTCATTACTTATATCATAGTTATTAAATCAGGCCTGATATGTCCCCTCTGTGATCTTCAGGAAGTGCTGGATAAAAAACACCTTCTAAACCAAAGTTAAAAAACATAAAATTGGTAACTGAGATCTCAGTTGTCCTCAACTATATATGATATGAAATATCAAGAAGGCCTTTCAGAACATATGTTTCATCCTCTGCTTGTATAGTGGTACTCTAATATAGTATGGTATGTGGTGAGCCACTCGATTCTTCATCGTAATAACATTGATCTCATGGACTATAATCAAATATACAAATCTTAAAGTAATATTTACAATATTTTGTTTAATTATTTAAGATTGTGTGAACAAAGGAATTAATTTTCTTATCACTTATTTCATCTTGCACAAAATGGAAAATACTGAACTAATATTTTCTTAAAAACTATACCTGCTACAGAAACATGTGTACAGTTGCGTGATATTCTCTGTCACTACCACAATAACGAACTGCAAGTGCAAAGTTATCTTGCATGAAGTCTACATTTTTGGATTATGTTATACTGTTGACGGCAATTTCACTTCTACCAGGGAATTAGGCTTTTCAACAACATTAGTGTTTCTTTATAAGAGTGGGTTATGTTGCAGCCCCATCTACCTTATTCCCGTTATCATCATCCCTCACCATTACACTTACATTATTCAAACATTTAAATGTCTATTAAATTAATATTGAGAAGCTAAAGCTATTACAATGATAGAAATAAGTAAATTAATAAACACAATTAAATTGTAATCAATGGTAAAGAGAACATTTTTTGCCTGAACTGGGAATCGAACCCTGCATCTTTAACTTTCCGTGCTAATGCTCTGGCTCTGTCCACTGAACTAATTTAGGCTTCCTTCCCATCCAAGCATAAATCTTTCCTTTACCTTGCTTTACTGAACCCATATTCAAATGCAATGAACCATCATTCACAAACACAATGAATGGCTTCTACATTGAGAAGACATGAAGGGACTCCACACAGCTTTAGAAGGAAGCCTGAATTAGCTCAGTGGACTGAGCATTATCATGGAAAGCTAAAGGTTCGGGGTTCGATTCCTGGTTCAGGCAATAATTTTTCTCTTTACTATTGATTACAATTTAAATATCTGCTCATAATTCATTATAATGTGGTCAGCCAGAGCAATACATAAATAGAAAATATACAATTTTAATGTCATCTATCCTCTGATGTAGAACCTAAAGCCAAAGATAGAACATCAAATTAAATTCACATTCATATGTACATGCTAGGGAAGAATTTTGATAGTAATGTCTGGCAAAGAATGATTTGAATAGTTTTATACTGTATGTGAAAGTGAGGCAGTAACAAGATATAAAAAGAAGGCATTTTGATATACACTTTTTAAAAAATACATCATTAGATGATGAAGTCTTTTAAAAATGTTTATTCTGTTTTTAATTGTATTTGTTCCTTGCAGACAATTTGAGGCACATCATCCAAGGATGGCTGCATTTGGCACAACAGCAGAAATATATGAATACTGTGATGAACGAGAAGTATCAGGATTTCGAGTTAAAGCTAAAGGACGGCAGAGGTTTCAAATTGTTGATAGCAGACGAACAGTAGATGGGTAAGTTCATATTTTTAAACACTTTATCTCTTTGAAGATACAACTTTAGAATATAAATTAATTAATTTGTTTATTTTCATGTTTTACAATGTCTTTGACATCTTCCTTTGGCCATTTAAAGATTCTATATCCAATTTCCATTCATCTCCGTTTTTCATGTTCCTTGCTCCAAAACTCTTTCTTCCATTGTCCTTACTACTCCTTGTGTCCATGATAGTTCAGATCTTCCTGTCATATTCCATTCATAAATCTTGTTCAGTAATTTGTCTTCCATCATTCTTTTCTTATGTCCAGATCATCTTATTTGTATTATTTTGATAGTTCCTACTAGGGATCCATGCACTTTCATCTTTTCTCACATACATAACATTATTTTTAATTTTCTTCTAGTTAGAATATGAAACACTCATTGGATAAGGAACAAAACAGGAGAAATAATAGAAACTTAAGAAGTATGAAAGAAGATCTATTAATTTTAATAGCATATTAGTTTAAAGTTCTTAAAATACTCTTTTTTGTTCATACACATAGACTTAATTTATTGATGTAATAAATACTTTTTGTCTTCAAAATAACACTTATAATTAAGAAGTGCCATATTTATTGAGGATAGTTTTATAGTACAGTGATTTTAAATGTATTGACTTTAGATAGCCTTGAACTGTGGCTGAGCATTTTAAGGCACCCTACTATACGACATGCAAGTCCCCACGAGGGAAGAATTTTTTCATGGAATTTTGGCTAATGTATTAGACCAATACCTACTCAGAATCCTGAAAACTTTTAGTTATGACAAGTAGTGGATCCAGGATGAAAAATCAAGCAGTATTGGCTGGGAAACCACTTGTCACCCAATGTTGGATATACTCCACTTTCTTTATAGACATGTATGGATATTATGGCAGCAACTGGATAGTAAACCAAAATCCTTGTAGGCTGTCATTCCATGAAATAGACTTCAGACATCTTTAACCCATTTGCTGTTATGGATGGAGATTCTATGTCAGGCAGAGAACCTCCAAGAAATGTTGACTTTATTCAAAGTAATCATTCTTTCAATGTTTCTATTCATTTTATACACCTTAATAATGGATAAATCATATTCGAAGAGAAAAATTATATTCTCAGACTGGGGCTTTAATGCAGGACTTTTGGCTTTCTAGGCCAATACTTTACCGACTGATATACCACAGCAACTTCCAATCTAAATGCAAATATTTCTCCTATATACGCTGTTAATTCCCGTGCACCAAATGCTGTCTTGCAAATGGCAGCTTCTTTATTAAGAAGACATTTATTTGGGATATTTTACATTACATTATAAAGCCAGTACAGTTTCTATCAATGTTTTATTATTCATTTCATACATCTCAATGATGGATAAATCGTATTTGAAGAGAATCATTATATGCTGAGACTGGGGCTTGAACCCAAAACCTTTGGCTTTGTAGGCCAATAATCTACCGACTAAGCTACCAGAGCAAGTTCAAATTTAAACGAAAATATTTCTCTTATGTACACTGTTAATTTCCGTGTAACAAATGCTATGAAACCTTTGCTTCTGTCTTGCAAATGGCGACTTCTTTATTAAGATGACATTTATTTGGGAATTTTTACATTTCATTATAAAGCCAGAACAGTTTCTTTCGATATTTTTATTATTCATTTCATACATCCCAATGATGGATAAATCATATTTGAAAGTACTTATGTTGGACAAGTTGGATTGTAACAAAAAGTTGAAGGATATGTTGAATGGAGGATACTGAACACCGTGATATTTGTCATTTCACTGCAAATTCAATAGTATGCATAATATTTAATAGGAAATAAGGAACAAGAAAAAATAAATAGAGGCTTAACATCCATATATGACAGAATAAATAAGTAAAACATTTGGAAAAAATAAAATAAACAAATAAAAATAGAAAATGACAGTGTGGTGAACGAGGGAAGAACAAAAAAGGGGCAGGGAGAGAGAGATAAGCTAACAAAATGAATATTGCAACAGAATGGCACGGCTACTTGAATAACAGCACACCAGAGTGTGAATGTTTTTTCCACTCCTGCAGTCGAGTATTTGTACAGTACATACAAGTTGTTTCTATTTAAACATAAAAACTCAATAAATTGAAAGTATAATAGAATATTTGTTTTATTATTTATTGATTAGCATTTTTATGGTATGAAATAATACTTCTTTTTAGGACATAACAGTATATTTACACGTAAATGTGTACATTTACAGGTGATATTCTTGTGAGTCCATAAAATATTTCATCAAAAGAATAAAATGGGCATAATAAATTCATTTTACGTCTTAACTACGTTAGAATCTATAGTTCAGGAAACATTTAAAAAACACGAAGAACCTGGATTGGATGATGACCAGTTTGTGTATTTTCTGGCAGAACTTATAGAACAAAAATATTGGAATGGGTTAGAGGACTTTAGCAAAAATACTTTAGATTTCGAAGACTATGCCACTTGCAATCAGAAGCTCACACAGCCGGATGTTCTGAAGACTTTGAAATTGCGAATGAATCCAGTGAGGAATATGAGAGTTCACGTAGCTTTGAGCCGTCTCCTGTTAAAAAGCCTAAATGTCAAAACCTAAACATCCTAATGTACAGTCTGCCTATTCTGAAGAAACTTTGGAAAACATTTATGAATATAGAATATCATGGAAATCTGGCCTGAAGTCCTATTCACAAATAATTAAAAAAATGGTATCATTAATTAATAACCAAAATGTAAGAACAGTTTTGAATTATATAGAAAGTAAAACATCTTATCTAGCTTCACAATTCAAAAACAGGGACCCCTACAAAATCGCCCAAATTAAAGACTACATCCTTAATAAGTTTTGAGATTCTCGAGATCGGGGATTGACAGTACACTATTGGCATTACAAATGTGGGCTATTTTTCGAGCGAAGGAATTGGGCTTGAATGAATTTAAAGCTTCAAAGACATTCATTTCAAATTTCAAAAAAGGAAACAATATTTCTTCAAGAAAATTACCAAATTTGTCACTGTCAAGGGTATTGAAAATGAAACTCAAACTATTGAAAATGCAAATAAGTTTGTAAGAGACATTAATCAGACCATTCAAGAAAACTGCATACCAACAAAGAATGTGTGGAACTGTGACCAAAGTCAATTTAATTATGAAATGACAGAAAACAGAATACTGGCAGTCAAAGGCAAAAAGCTCACTGTTGCTACAGTTCAAAACCTACATGGAACTACACATTCTTACACGATAGATGTTCTTATTTCAATGTGTGGGCAACTTGGGAAGAGGTTATACCTCTGTTTTCAAGAACCTACTGGAAACAAATTCGGGCCCAAAGTTCAGAAGAAGATAGAACAGAATACACCTCCAAATGTGTATGTCAACTGTAGTGCCAGTGGAAAAATGACAAAAGAACATTTGAAAATATTCTTAAAACATGTGTTAAGTGAAAACATTGAAATGGATTCATCTTTAATATGCAATTCGTGGTCTGGGCATAAGGACGAACAATTACTACAGGACTGTTTACCCAATAAAAATGTAAGGCTGAAAATTATTCCTGCAGGAGCCACCAAATATATACAACCACATGATGCTTTTTTTTATCTCCCTCAATATAAGATCTATGTGCAGCGACTTAAAGAATATGTGCGTCTAAAATCAGATGGTGATGTGAAAATGTCTGATAGATTCTTTATTATAACACTGCAGTAGAAATTTACAAAGATATCTGTATTTATGCTTGGACAAAGTGTGGCTACAACGTGGACGAAAATGTAACGAGTTTCACAAATGTGATTGAAAATGCATTTGACATTGGTTTTAGTGAATGTGCCACATATAACTGCTCGAGGATTGCCATCATCAGATGTTCATGGCGTTCACAAAAACTTTGTTACAACCATTTCATCGAAGACCCTCATTATATTGATGTTATGGTAAATGATAATTTGTTTTTGTTACTCCAGTACACGAAATTATAACCGATTCTGAATTTAAAGTAAAAAAAAGTAGTAGTAGTAATAGGACTTTATTAGACTAAAAGTAAGATATATACAATGTTATTTACAAATATGTGTCGCACGAGCAGTAAGCCAAATGTGCTGTTGACAGTCCATTACAATAAAGTAATATTTGGTAATAGAATAAAGAAAAATGAAAAGAAAACAATAATATTACAATTACATAATAATACAATAACATTATACATTAATTAAGTTATGTAGAATTATTAAGAATTAATGGTATTGCATTTTGATAACATGTATTTATTTATGAATGAGTGTTATTTTCTGCGTTTTGTCCAGAAATGTACCCAAATTTATCCAATTTTCTGGATTTACCATTAACTTGTAGCATGCTAATCTTTCACGATTTGAATTTAGAAATCTTTCCGGTAATAACTGACACCTCCAATATTGTAAATCGTTACATTTTCCTAATATATGTATCTCGTCTTCAGAGCTCCTGCACATTGGACATATTTGCATTACATTTAACGAAAAAAAAAGAGTATACATTGCTCTGCTATCTGTATAAAGTAATCAAAAATTGTTATTAATGTTAACAAGGAGAGAAACTAATATTTACGTTCTTCACACCGCTATAGCTAGTAGCACTTGTGCTTGAAACAATCTTCAATGAGCAACCGTGCCATTACGAACTGATCAATGAGACACGATTGAAATTTAATGACAAATAACACAAGTTTTATTAAATTTGAAGCAAAATGACTAATGCCATCATATTTAATGTCAATTAATTAATATATCCTCCAATTTTTGTTACAATCCAACTGGTCCAACATAAGTACTTCCCATGTGAACTACCTGAGTAAGTTCCAATCTAAACGCAAATATTTCTCTTATGTATTGCTGTTAATTCCCGTGTACCAAATGCTATGAAACCTTTGCTTCTGTCTTGCAAATGGCAGCTTCTTTATTAAGAAGACATTTGAAGGGTACATGTGAAAAATGATCAAGATTCATCAAAAATCGAAATTGAGTTATTGATGCCATTCGATAGTAGAAAGGGAGTACTATCTTATGGTACATTAGTTTACCATTAAAATGATCATGATCCTCTTAAAAGAGCATTAAAGAATTCATGTACTTGAAAGAAACGATCAAGGTCCATTTGTTTCTGTGGAATAACGATCAAGCTCCATGCATAATATGCGGATCAAAATAAACTGAGAAGCAGGTGTGGTAACTATTTCTTTTTCTGTTTTGTGTTTTATTGTAAATTCTGAGGCTTTGTGTTACTGGCTTCCTGATATATTGTAAAATAATTTTCCATTGTTGAGTTTGGAATCAGATTTTTTTTGCATGAATTTCTTTTAGTCTTGTGTTCGTTGTTGCTGAGATAACATATAAAGTTAAGGAGTTGCATAAAAACGGAGACATCGGATACAACAGAGAACAAGGATGAAGATTCAAGTCGTGTGTTGAAAGCTATTTCAAAGAAAAAAAAGTGCTTGGACGAATTCTGATTCGGAAAGGATACAACTCGAAGTCATGTTACAGGAGATGATCATAAGTATCCATGATTGAAAAGTTTTCAGAATGTTTCATTACTGCAAGGGAATAGATTAATAAAACAATTGTAATGAAATGGCTTCCTATAATGCACAAAATGCTCACCTAACAGTTCTTATTAGTGTAAATCCTGTGAGTTGAAAAAGTCTAAGAAAAGTCCTGATACAACTGTATGTCACAACTTTTCTTATGATTATAAATTGCATATTAATTGAGATAATCAAATACAAGAAGTTCAGGCATAACAACCAGTATTCATATATTTTAAAGAAATAGCCAATAAAGTACTAATTACCTAAAAAGTCATTGGCTACCAAGTGAAAGCACATTTGGAAACTTGAGGAAAACATATAAATAGATCTAGAAACCGTAAAGGAGAAATAGTATCCAAAATCCATGAACATGTTATACAGTCATTGAGAGGCTTGTTAACCCCATTTAGCATTCATGAATGTAAAAGGTTGCACCTACTAGAAGACCTTAACATTAAAAAATTACACCAATTACATTTGAAATTGAGAAAGCAGCAATCACACAGTATGAAAAATTTTTAAGGCTACCCCATAATAACTGGAACCAAAGAAAACCACAAGTATGTTTAAAATCTCAGCAAAGCTTCTTAAGCATAGTACAAGAAATCAAACAGAAGCTGCAACTTCCACATTCAAAAGAAAATATGCAGATGAGAAACAATCCTCTAGAATTTTCGGAAATTGAATATAACCTTCATTTAACAGAAGACATCAAGAAATCTGAAACTCCCCCATATATTTTAAAACAAACGTCAATGGAAATAATAAATCTAAGATACCCTGCTCCTGAATGGATACATATTTTTACAGATGGCTCCAGCCTACCAAATGACGGGGCACTGGTGCTGGTGCAGTATGTCCACTTTTTTTCCTTTTATCGTAAACTAAACACAAATTCAACAAACTTTGATGGCAAAATTCTAGCAATTTTCTTAAGTTTACAAAATCTTTTATATCACATCCAAAAATTTACAAAAGTTGTAATTCTATGTGACTCCAAAGCAGCCATTCTCGCTATAACATGAGACACAACACCCAAAAGCATCAAAATTATTGAATGTCACAAAATGTTAAAACAGTTATCCCGTCTACATAAAAAATTTGTACTTCAATGGATTCCGGCCTATTGTGGAGTGACAGGCAATGAAATAGCCGATTTCCTGGCCAAGAAGGGTAGCAAAATTGTTTCAAACCCAACTTCTACTCCAGTTTCCTTTCACTCTATCGAAAGAATTATCTCAAATAAATATATCAATGAACTTACAGAAGAATATGCCACCAAAACATCTGGAAAGGAATGGGAAAATCTACAAGCTTATGACATTACTACATTACAAAGAAAATCTGCAGTAGCAACATTCAGACTGCTAACGGGACATGACTGCCTGAATAAACACCTACACACACTTAGCATAACAGATTCACCTAAATGCCCTTTTTGCAATTTAAATGAAGATATGGAAAGAAACCATCTCCTCCATTGTCCAGCTTTTGTAGAAGAGACCAGCCTTTCTGCTAAATAATTGAAGTGCAAGAGAGTGAATGATTTCATTATCAAGTGCTCGACATTAGATACCAACCAACCAACATTTAGAAAATTATCCTGAAAATTCTGATTCCTATAAACAATATCAATTGATGTTTGTGAAGATACAATAGGCCTATTAGTTTTAGATATCCCAGGACTAATAACACAAGTCTGCATTTTAAAACTTTTTCTCAGATGATTTATTTAAAATAGGTGTTTTTAAATAAATTTTTTACACTGATTCCAGAAATTATTTCCATTTTTGTCTATCACGTCAGGTTTTTGCACAAAATAAGAATTTATATTTTCACGTTTTAGCTACTACAAGTACAAATATATTCAAACTTCATTTCACACAAGATACATTTTTGTTAAAAATACATGTTAAAAATACTGTAGAGAACTGTCCCAATAATTTTGCGACTACCTTGTAACAAAACAAAAAGTAAATGTTGTTCCACTAATTTTGAAACCTTCTCTTCTTTGACTTCCTTGAAGTTCCTCCATTTTTAGTCTCCTTCATCAACATCCAACAATAGTTTCATTCCAGTTCCCTGGTACCTCCTCTCCATCTCTTTAATATCCTGGTGAAAACATTCACCTTGCTCTTCACTATAATGTCCCAGATTTTTGGGGAAGTAGTCGATATGGAAACATAGAAAGTGAACTTTCACGTTCATGTTACAATTCAACTTTTTTAAAATTTCCAACATATTTTCCACAATTGCCGTGTAATTAGGATCTTTGTTATGGCCTAGAAAGTTTTTAGTAACAGATCAGAAAGTGATTCGGGCTTCTTTTCCTCTCTTATTCATTGTTTATTCAAAATATTCATCCTTCATCAGTTTATTTATTTGTGGACCGACAAAAATTCCAGCTTTCAATTTTTCTTGTGTGATGGACAGAGGTTTCTTACAAAGGTACTTGAAGCAAGGCCCATCCTGTGTTAGAACCCTTACGAACTGCTTCATCAAGCCCAATTTGATGTGTAGTGGTGGAAGCAGGACTTTTTGAGGGTCTACAAGTGGTTCATGTAGGATGTTTTTAATTCCAGGCACAAAAATTTCTCAGATCTGGCCAAACTTTCACACTCCAATGATTTTGCTTTGCACGACTGTCCCATTCACATAGATAGTATGGCATTTTTGTGAAAACAGCTCATTGCCCACATAGTATCCCTATAACTTTAAAGTCACTGCAGATTAGCCACCTGAATTCCTCATACTGGATACTTGTTAATATCAACTTCATATTCTGGAATGTCTCCTTCATCTGAATTGAATGGGCAATAGGAATGGACCCATACACATTCCTATTATGCCGTAACACACTTTTGAGACTCCTCTTTGATGTGCCCTATAAAAAGTGTTCACTGAGAAGAATCATGCTCAATGCCATACTGGATACTGCTGTTGTTGTTGTTTTCAAATGCTGGGCCTTGGCACCGAAGCCATTAGCGTTCTTGCTCTCCAATATTTCTCTATGGTGGATCCAACAGGTAATACTTTACAGGTTTGTAGGTGTTCTTCATTCATTTCTTCGTCTTTATTGCATAGAGGACAATTTGGATTCTTGTAGATTCCTATTTTATATAAATGTTTGGCCAAATAGTCATGTTCTGTAAGCAGTCTAAATTTTGCTATTGTAGTTTTATGTGGAATTTCTGGAATAATATCTGGCTTCTTTGCTAAAATATTCCATTTTTTGTCTTTGGCTTTATTACCTATGTCTTGGTTTTGTTTGATTTTATATTTTGTTTTTAATTATTCTTTTTATGGATGTGAAAGGTAAGCTTTTAGTAGTATTCTGAATTAAATTAGAGCCTTTTTTTGGCAAGAAAATCAGCAGTGTCATTTCCAGCAATTCCACAATGTGCAGGTATCCATTGCAATTGAATTCTTTTCTGTAGTTTTTGGAGTTGTTGAATCATTTTGTAGCACTCTTAATTTGTATTGACGTCATTTTGTGTGAATTTATTGCATATATTGCTGCCTTAGAATCAGAGAATATGACAGCATTTTGAAATTTATCATACTGGATACTTGTTAATAGCAACTTCATGTTCTCCAATATCTCCTTCATCTGAACTGAATGGGCAATAGGAATGGTCCCATACACGTTCCCATTATGCAGTAACACTTTTGAGACTCCTCTTTGATGAGCCTATAAAAAGTGTTCACTGAGAAGAATCATGCTCAATGTCATACTGGATACTTGTTAATAGCAACTTCATGTTCTCCAATATCTCCTTCATCTGAACTGAATGGGCAATAGGAATGGTCCCATACACATTCCCACTATGCAATAACACACCTCTGAGTCTCCTCTTTGTTGAATCTATAAAAAGTGTCCATTGAGTAGAATGATGCTCAATGTCATAGAAGTGCATTAACTTGTTTATGTTATTGCTGTAAACCAAGCAATCATTCTGTGGGAATAAAGGAACTAGTTCTTTTTCTCTGTGTCTGTACCATGAGTAATGTGTTCCTGGTTCCAGAAGATTTTTACTTTTAAGCCATGAGCCAAGTAGTTCTGCAGATTCCTTTGGCAAATTCAAATCATGAACTAGATCATTAAGACCACTTTGAGAGAACTGTTGTGGAGTAAAGCTGTCTTCAGGCTGATATATGTCATCAGTATCGTCGTCAGTGATTGCATCAAGTTCACTTTGAACATTATATTCTGTCAGGTTCTCTAAAAGAGTTGGAGGAAGAGGAACAGGCAGCTCTTCTCCATGTGGAACTGGCCTAATGGCAAAAAGGATGCTTGGATATAAAATTTTGTTCTTATTTTTTTAATTACACCCCTGAACATTAAGCAAACAGGAGTAACTGTCATTAAGGTGGTCTTTAGGCTCCCCCCACACCCTAGAAATCGTGAGTCAGGGTTTTTCCTAAGAGTATGGCCTATCCAGCACCAATTCATCCACCTAATTTGCACCTCTCACCAATAAATATATGAAAACAGATTAGGTCCATTGTGAAAAAACTATATGTGATAGAAGAAAACTAAGAACAGTTCTGGAATCAGCATGTAAAAGTGAACTAATACAACATATTAGTTTTCAGTCATCTGATATCATGCAGACTAGTGTAATCATTCCATCTGTGATACATTTAGACATAATATTTCTTAACTCAATTTAGACATAGAAAATGGTCAAGATACCTCTAAGTTCGAAAATCTGAACACACAGAAACATCTCATGTATAAGTTCCTTACAAACCAGATAGCAATATTTGAGTCTGCAGGTGTCTGAAGACATGAGGTTTCTAATGCTAGGAAAAAACCTGAATCATTCATCTAGTTGACTGCAAAAACTAAATGGATGGGTTGATTTTTTAATGCTTCATGATGTGGAGAATTTTTTAATGGATACTGTAGGGAAAAAAAACAAATTTTCCCAGACAACCATAACAAGCTATCATATCAGAGAAGATTCTAAATTGGTGTTCCTGAGACAGTCACACACTGTATAATATGAAAGCTTAAAATTATGGTAAATAAATATCCTCAACTCATGTTCAACTCAGGGTTGGGTGAGATGAGATGAACCCCCTAAATAAAGGTCTGTGAATGACAAGGGTGCCGGCCGACCACGCCTGACACACCATCATGGGGGCATATGAACGAAGTGAATCGAAATGAATGAGAATGAAGAAATGGTGGAACGAAATTGTGGCAGAGGAAAACGAGAGAAAACCCCGGTATCCCATTTGATTTATTAAAATTAAAATTTTCATATTTTAATTAATATAACCCATCAAACTCCAAATTAGCCCTTTATGTAATTTTATGACAATCTTTTATTATCTTTCAGTCTGATGGAAAAACAATGCAACAGGGCTGAAATGCCTCAACAGTTACATCAGTTGCTACTACATGTCAAAAGTGCAAAATTAAATGGTTTTTAACCAGCCTCATGGGCTAGTGGTCAGCGTTTCTGATAACTGTTCATGGGGTCCCGGATTCGATTCCCGGATGAAACATAGGAATTTTTCCCTTAAATGGAATTATTCCTGTGGTTGCCCATAGTCTGGAATTTAGGTTAAGTTTAGGATTAAGGACTCTCCTGGTGCACCATCATCATCATCACTACCATCCATCATATCATTGGGGCAGCATAACTCTGCCTTCTAGGCAGAAGTGGGTTACAATAATCCAATGCCAGGAGAGAACACCAGAAATGTCAAATGACAACCTGGGGCATTGAATAAAATAATAATAATAAAACAGTTTTGCATTTCTGCAGTACAAGACTTAAAATTCATTGTCAGTGAGAGGAGACCATGATGAAAAAAAAAAGGACATTATAGAGTCTGACAGTGAGAAACAGTTAACTTATTCCAGTTGGATGTCATTTAATTAAATTCATACATATCTTATACTGTATTTAGGTTGCTTCTCATTTGGACCTTGATCATTCTTAATATGGAAGTTTAGACATTGTTAGGATATATTGATTTTCCATTGTTGATATTCAACTTCAAAAACTAACAATACTGTTTAATTGTTAGGAAAGAGTTGGTCTTTGCATTGCACTTAATCAACTTCAATAAAACACACATGTAATGAAGTATTGAGTACTTAAACTTTAAAATGCATATTTCTCAAAACTTTTAAAAAATGGGCCTTGACCGTTATTCCCATGTACCCTTAATTTATTTTGGAATTTTCACATTTAGCCCAGTCAAATTAGCTGAAAAAATATAAGTAGTCTTACAATAATTTGCATAGAACTGAAAATTGGTATGAATGTTGGGAACACCATTATAAATCAAACGTGAAAAATCCCCATCGATCCCACATCTGCAAAAAAATTTATTCAAGGTCAAAGTTCACAAATGTGGGTTTTCTGCATTTTTCAGCCAAACGGTAAGTTTTATCATAAAAATGGGTCAGACCAAAGTTGTAGATCATGCAATTATCTAGAAAAATTGTTCTTGTACTTTTTTCATAAGAATTGCCATTCTGAGATATCACCATTTGAAGCATAAAAAATAATAATATGCACACATTTCAACTACAAGTTAACCTCCAATACATTATCGGATATTTAATATAAGTAAAAATATTAGTTGTATAACTTATACATACAAATTATATATTATATTATTGTGAGAATATACATATAAAGAAACTCAGCCCCTAATTTAATTGGCCCTTATAACCCTGAGCAGCATCTTCCAACTATTCTATTGTTGTCCGAATGATGACAGTTGTACACCTGCTTTTTTTTCTGGAAAGCATAAACAAAATACTTTTAGTTTTGGATGAATCTTTATCGTCAACCCATTTTTTATAATTATAATTTGATTTAATAATTTCATTTAATAAGCATGTGTTATACAGTTCACTCTTGCACTCAATTCAAGGCGTCAAGTTGTTGCCGAGATGTGATTAACATTCCTTCTAGAAACGATACGCAGTTATGAACACCTGCAGTTGTAAAGAAAGTTTATTCCCCGGCATTACGTAATCTATGCTGACTTCAGCATTTTAGTCAAGTTGATAATGTATGTTCTCTCTCTCTCATATGGGAGGTGGTATCAAATATAAATTTTTCTAATTGGACATCCTAGTATTCGCACTCAATCTTTATAGTCTCAGATCTAGCAACTTAATATTTATTCTATGGAACTTTCCAGAAAGTACCACCTCCAAACAGCTTATATACGCAGTAATTTCTTTGTGTCTTCAGATGCGGGAAAAATATATCACGAGTAACATCCACGTACCCATCTCCATGTATATCACGTAAAAAAAATTAACGTTTCAGTCCAAGTGACTTAATTAATAGAGCTTACAAAAAATAATATTGTGATATAGTGAAGTGTGATATACATTTGTTTTTAAAGTAATAAATATTTCTAGTTTTATTATTCACCTATGGATATTTAATTTATGAATTTATATGGTCCTCCGCTCTCCTGCCATTCAAAGGGATCCTTGAACTGGGATCTGGCGTTCCAAGTATAATGTTGGAACGTTCCTTTGCAGTGAATACACGTGAGCTATTGATACACGTGCTGGTTAATAATATTTCTTAAAACAATTTGTGCTGTTCAATAATTATAAAAATCCCAATTTTGCTTTGTTTGTAGTAAATCTTTGACTGAAGGGAAAACAGTGATTGTTGCGATCATGGAATAAAGACTGATTGATTGATTCCAGTGTTGAAAGAAAATTAGGGGTTTTCTGATTGCTGCAGTCTTAAAAGACAGCATTGAGAGGACAGCCAGAGAGTACTAGGACATCTAAAATCAGTCCATCTCATACTAGAGCATGCGTAAGCGAATCTGTTTTTTTTTTAATATTGCTTATTTTGTGGAGATGAAGTGAATGAAGAGGCTGAGAAGAAATAAGTACAAAATGTTGGGTGTAAAATTTTTACAGTTGCTACACTTGAATTTATAGAATCCATTCTGAAGGTAGCTCGGGCTCATTCTGATGACGTAGCAATAAATGTTACTGCATGTATTCAATACAAATATGATTTAGTTGCTGCCGAGGTTAGGTACCATAATAATTGCTATAATTCCTTCTTGAGATCCACCACTGGGGGTAAAATCTACTAATGTTGCGATGAAGGGAATATTGACATACTAGCATACATTGAAGATAGTGAAGACTGGGATTGGAAATTAATAGATAATAATTTGGAACCAATTCAAACATTACTCCCACCTGCTCCAGAAAGACTTCTTAACACCATTTTTTGCAATTGCAAAAAGGATTGTAGTGCAGAATGTGGCTGCAAAAAAGCAAATTATTTTGTTCACCAGTATGTACCAATTGTGAAGGCCAGTCTTGCTCCAATGTTGAATCAAATGGAACAGATGAAGAAGTATGTGATTTCAATGAGGAAACAACTGATACATCTTTCTCAGAACAATTAACAAATATCCAGCAAGAAGAAGAAATTAATATAAAATTATAGAATATTCACCTGAAAGGTCCGTCTCCTCAACTTAATTATCATTTAACTGTAGCGCTTTCGGGACTTGTCCCATCATCGGCAGGATTCAAAACTGGTGTTTCACTGAAGATCTGGTAGAGGGGGTTGCATGTATTGGGTTCGTTTTCGTTTATCAGGCTGTTGTTGTGAGCTGCTTTCAAAATTTTGGCACACAAGAAATGGAAATATTGGAACTAGGCCTAAAAACATGTGTGAACTTCTCTAACAATATAGATGATTACGTAGCAGACATAGAAATTGCCATAGAAGGAATGAACACAGGAGAGAAGGTCTTGATTAGAAATGAATGCGCAAAAATTATTGAGGAGATCAAAGAAAATCCTATAAACAAAACGGGAAAGGGAAACATGAAAATCATCAAAGAAATAAACAAGAAAAATGTAATAGTCACAAAAGCTGACAAAGCAAATCAAATAGTAATCATGGACATTGTTGATTATAAAAATAGAATGTACAACCTTTTGGAATCAACTGAATATACTGAAATTAAATCTAACCCACTTCCGAAATGCATCAAAGAGGTGGACACCACCCTAAAGAAAGTAAACAATATCCTAACCAAACAAAAGAAGTTTTACCTAAAGGTTCCCAACCCTAAAAACCCTAATATGCACGGCCTCCCGAAAACACATAAGGCAGGAAACAAAATGAGACCCATTATCAACTGTATAGGGTTCCCCTACATACCAAATAGCTAGATGGTTATGTAGCGAATACAAGAATATGGGAGGGTTTGAGAACCTTTCAATCGACAATTCATTGGAATTGATAGAGGATTTCAAGCACAGAGAATTAGAACCAACTGACAGGTTAGTTTCTTTTGATGTAGTTTCATTGTTTCCCAGTGTCCCAAGAGAAACCACCATTGATATTCTGGAAAAAATGGTTAACGAACAATAATTTGGAAAAGAAAAAGATAGAAGAATACATCATTTTGACAAAATTGTGCATCGAACAAATGTTCTTTACATACAATGGGAAATACTACAAACAAAATTTTGGACTTTCCATGGGAAACCCACTATCTCCCTTTCTGGCCAATTTATTCATGGGTAGTTTCGAACAGAAAATCACAAGGGGACACCCATTAACTTTCAAATTTTGGCGCAGATATGTTGACGATATAATAGCCATTATAAACCATAAACAAATAGAAGATGCCTTAAAACTCCTGAACCTTCAGAGCAAAACTGTAAAATTCACAATGGAAACTGAAACTGAAAGACAAATTTCATTTTTGGATCTAACCCTAACTAGAAACGAAAAAAACAAAATAGAATTTGGAATATACAGAAAGAACACACATAAAGATAACTACATTAAGGCATCAGGATTCAACCATTTTGCTCACAAAGAAGCTGTATTCAATAGCCTAACACACAGATTGGTGAATGTACCCCTGAACCGTGAAAAATATGAAAAAGAAAAAGAATACATAATTAAAGTAGCAATAGAGAATGGTTATGAAGAGAACATGGTACACAAGAAAATAAATAAGTTCAAAAGGCAAAAACTAATTAATGAAAGCACACTTAAAAAACAAACAGAAGAGAACATAAGATTCAAAAAATTCACTTACCATCCTGTAAAACACCACAAGTTCCAGAAAATTTTCAATAAGTTTGGCATTCGATTGGCCCCAAAGAATGAATACAGCCTGAACAAGATAATTAAAACCAACAAAAATGAAAAAATTGGACAAGAATATAAATCAGGAATATATCAGATCAAATGTCAAGATTGCGACAAAATCTATATAGGAAAAACAAAAAGAAATTTAAAAACTAGATTGAAGGAACACCTTAGAAATGTAAAAAAGGGGGAAGTGGACAAGTCGGCAGTAGCAGCCCATGCTTGGTCTGAAAAACATTTAATAGATACAGAAGCTAGCCTAATCAAACAAACAGATAAACTAAAGGAACTCACAGTCTGGGAAAAAATCCACATCCAAAAAAACAAAAAAGAAAAACTCATGAATTTTGAAACTCCCGCAAATTTTGACCTAATCCAGAGGTTCATCGGTCCACCGACAGAAGTAAGAAGGAAACCGCCAAGAAACGACATAACACCGGTCGACCAGAGGTTACTGACGATGGAGATAAGCTCCGAAACTGCAGTATAGAAGAAAAAAGATATGAGGTGAGGTAATAAAAACATTAATTTAATTATTTCACAGTAATTGTCTTTTTCTTCTCACTTTTTGTTCTGCATACAATACAGGGATTTGCCCAAGATCCTTTTGATGTTCTTGCCATGAAATGTGGTAAGCCATCTAATCTTTGCATCTTACCGGACTTACTGGGGGTTTTACGGGTACTCGTGCATTCAGGAACCAGAGATGTGACAAGTTTTTTTTTTTATTATATAGAGGGGTCTTTATCTTTTTAGGTTCATCGTGTACAACAAATACAAATTTACAATAGGCACCTCCAAGAGCCAAAAAAAAAAAAAAAACCTTGTACTATTTATGAGTGCATCTACAAAACTGGTACTGTGCAATATAATTATCTGTCCTATCAACTCCGTCCATGTGCTTGGTGTAATCCAGATCTGAATTTGGTTTCATTTATGCTGGTTGATTAGGGTACTTTGAAGGTATTGCTGTCATTTCATTTTAGTCCCCTTTATGATAAGTACTCAGAAGAGTTACAGTTCTGTTATCTCTCTATGCATGAGCTAGTTTTTCTTCTTTTCTAAAACTAATAACATCTCCTTTTTCATCTTTTTTATTTTATTTGGCTTTAGGGAATCTGGCATATTTTTTCTACTGCTCTGAACTGTACCTGTTGTGACCATATTTATTTATCTTCCATAATTCACCTGCAAATTCAGGTGAAGTATAGTACTGTCAGTATAAATATGGAAACCTTGAGGTGGATCTGTAGGATCTGTTAGGTGGGATGGGGTCTAGTCCTTGACAATTTGGGTGGTTTTGAGATCTGAATCTGGATATAGTTTTTCCCATACAGGGCTGGAAATTGTACAGGTACCCATTGGAACTATCTGAGAGGAAAAATTTTCATTCCAAATTTTGCTGGTTTATTTGGGTTGTAGACTTACAGTTTCACTCTTCCCGTGAAGCTGATTGTGCTTTCATCGACAGATATGGAAGGTCCTGGTTAGTAGAAGAGAACATTTGTGCCTTATTTTTTTCTAACACACCCTGTATCAATTCCTCTTCAGCTAACTTTTTGTTACCTTCAGCATGGGCAAAATGTAGATTCCAAAACAAGAGGAGAAATTTGTCTCTTGGAAAAACATCACCATAAAAGGGAATTTTGTCTATCCAGTTTCTGGAAAGTAGTCCTTGATATCAGGGTTGGGGTGAAGCCCCATGTTAATAACCATCCCGAAAAATGCTTTTATATTAGAAACCTTTGAGGGAGACCATGATGCAATTCCAACTCTTTTAGTCGAGGGTGTTGATTTTTGTTTGTTTGTTTGTTTGTTTGTTTCCCCCTTGAATGCAGGTTTCCTTCATTGTTATGTCAAAAAACGTGAAGTATTCCACTGGATCGGTATCCTGATCAAAATGAGATGGTAATACTGGCCCCTGCTGAATTTTATATATTGGTATGTTAGAAGTTGGACCGAGATCTAAATTACTCACCTCTTGTTCTACTTACTGCTTGTTCTATTTCCTCACTTGTATTCAGCTTTCTTTTTGCTGTTTTGTCAAAAAAAAAAAGAAGGATAAATATGTTACGAATGAACCACCATAATATGTAATGACACACTATCCAAGAATCCACTGATTACCTCACAAAAAAATATTCTGAACTGAAATAAAAAGGGAATTTCCCACTCACAATGGTAGAAAGAACATTCTCCAGCCATCTCTTGAAAAATATGTGGAACTGTGTGGACCAGAACTGCCGGCAAAGTAGGATGTATTTTTCCTACCCATATAGAGGTTTCTGCCCACAAGTGAATGGACAGGTCGCCCATATGTGGGTTTTTGCCTGCGAAGGGTTAATACCATGCTGCCTTCTCCCTCTAAAGATTTGAAGATATGTTCTAGTACAAAATTGAATAGATATAGTGCATATCCTTGCTTTAACCCATTGTGAATTTCAGAAGATTGTTTGCGTACTCACACCCTATTCTTTGTGCTATTTAGACACATTCAAACAAGTCCTAACTTTTTAGGATTTCCGAATTCCAACAGGATGTTCTATTACTTCTCCCTCTTAATTGAATTGTATGCCTTTTTGATGCACAGTGCTATTATATTCCCATTTCATTTTTAAAATCTGTCTTATACTAAAAATCTGATCTATTGTAGACCTATTTCTTCTAAATCTGCATTGAAGATCACCTATTACATTTTCAATATAGGGAGTAAGTCTGTATACTAATATATTTGTTAGAAATGTTTACGAAGTTTAAAGTTATGAGATGCCTCCTGTAGTTGTTCCAATCAGTTTGATCTCCTTTCTTATAGATTGGTATGATATTCAATTCTTTCCATTCATTTGGAAGATGCCCTTTTTTCTAAATCATACTAAAGCAACTGACATATTGTTTTCATCAAATTTTTTCCCTCTGATTTTATCAGTTCTGCTGGGATCCCATCTGAACCAGATGCTTTACAGCTTTAATTTTTCTATCACCATATCAACCTCTAATATACTTGGTTCTGTGAATAATATTTCTGCTGTTTGTAAGTCATCCTCTTCAATATCGTGTTATGATTGCACATTTAATAGCTGATTAAATTAACTTTTCCATCCCGTATAATCCTAGAGTCTTCAATCATGTCCACATTTTAATTCGTAATTATGTTTTTTCTAGTCCCTGAAACCCCTTCCCTTCTATCCTGATATAATTCTCTGATGTTCCTATCTTTTGCATTCATTTCAAGATTATTAATCTTATTTCTCAAGTATTCCCTCATCTTACTCTTTAATAACCAAGTGATTTCCCTTCTATTGCTACATAATTGTTCTAAGTTTTACTGTATTTCGCTCATGTAACCAATTAATTTTTGCTAGCTTTCTTTTCTTTACAATGCAGCACATTCATTACCTTCAAACCATTTCTTAGTTTGCCTCATTTTTTTAATAACCTATGCTTTCTGATGCTGACTATTTAATAGTATCTCTTGTAGCCTCCCACTCTTTATTTATATCATTTTCTTCATTGTTTCCACATTTTCTTCTGAAGATTTCCGTATTTTAATCTATTAGCAATTTTGTTCTAGTATTCTTTGCGCAGTTCATTATTTCTCAAGTTTATTAATTTCAATTTTTCAGAATCATCTTCAGTGTTTGTTCCTCTCATTAGTGATAACTTTTCTCTTATTATCACCCTGACAGAATGATGATCCAAATTGCAATCTGTCCCTCTAACTGATCTAACTGTGATGGTACTACTGTGCCAGCGTTTATCTACTAATACATGATCTATCTGGTTTTGAGTTCACCATCTGGAGACATACGGGTGTATTTATGAATATCGTCATGCTGGAATGTTTCACTCTTAACAATAAGATTCTTGATGTGGCAAAGGTGATTAATATAACCCCATTTTCATTACCTTTTGGACTATCCAAATAATTATGGCTCTTTATAGAAGGGTGACATTTTGTTTTTTCAATAACCCTGAATCGTATCTGGACCCAATTAATAATATCACAGTTCTCTTGCTATCATTTTCTGTTCTGCCTAAACCTACATTACCATTAATAATTTCCTCATTATTGCTAAAATCTAGTTCAATGTCACTGTCTAACACACTTTCATCGAATGCTGTCGTAATTTCCGAGCTTTTATTACAGTTCTCTTTCACAGTATTTTCAACATGTCAGAACTATTAGAAGACATTGTGAAAATTAGAATGATCCCTCAAATTTCTTTGCATAATATTATAGATATATTTCAAAATATTTTCCAATAATAGATGAGATTTTTTTAAAGTTTTGTTGTATATTTTATTTACACATGGAGAATTTATGAGTGACTGTATTGTGTACAGGGTGAATTGAATGAGGAGGGTGTCTTATGAGGATAACTCAGAAAGTTTCTGGACCTGACTGTACCGTTTACTTACTTACTTACTTACTTACTCACTGGCACTATCGAACCCGAAGGTTCATGGCCGCGCGGACATAAGCTCTCCATACATCCCTATCCTGAGCTAATGCTTTCCAATCATTCCCTGTATAATCTACTTCCCTCAAATCATAGTTAATGTTGTTCTCCCACCTCATTCTTGGTCTACCAACTGGGCGCTTTCCCTCTGGCTTTCCTACAAGAAGCTTCCATGCACGTCTTTCATTCCCCATACGTGCAACATGTCCTGCCCATCGCAGTCTACGAGACTTAACTGTTCTTATTATATCTGGCTTCCTATAAAGACCATGTAGTTCATTGTTATGTAGTCTTCTCCATTCATCTGTCTGTTCATCTCTCTTTGGTCCAAAAATTTTCCTAAGAACTTTATTCTCAAATACTCGTAATCTCCTTTCCTCCCTTAAAGTAAGAGTCCATGTTTCGCACCCATATAATATAACTGGTAGAATAATAGTTTTATATATTTTCAGCTTTACGTTTTTTGAAAGGAGTTGGGACATCAAAAGTCTCTGCAATGCATAATAGCAAGCATTTCCAGAATTGAGCCTATGTTTAATTTCTTTGTGCATCTCATTCCTATTTGTGATTATTGTTCCTAGGTATTTGAATTCAGCCACTTCCTCAAAATTTCCCTCATTTGTCATTAGCTGTCCATTTCCATTATATACTGAATTTCTACGTGTGACCATATATTTAGTTTTACTGATATTTACTTCCAGTCCTAATTTCTTAGTGTTACTCAATAGTGTGTGCGTGTTGGCCTTTAGTATCTCCTCGCTATCGGCCAGTAGTACTACATCATCAGCATAAACTAACAGCTTATTAATACCATTGAGTTGTAAGCCTTCCTCATTCTCTAAAGATTTAATGGCATGCTCTAGTACAAAATTAAATAGTAGAGGAGATAGTGCATCTCCTTGCTTCAACCCATTCTGGATTTCAAAAGTGTCTGAAAACTGTTTGCCTACACGCACCCTACTCTTTGAGCCATTTAGACACATTCGTATAAGTCTAACCAACTTTTTAGGAATTCCGAACTCCAGGAGGATACTATATAACTTCTCCCTCTTAATTGAATCATATGCTTTTTTGAAGTCTACATATAGTTGATGTACAGTACCATTATATTCCCATTTCTTCTCTAAAATCTGTCTTATACTGAAAATCTGATCTGTTGTAGACCTGTTTCTTCTAAATGCACATTGATGATCTCCTAGAATGTCATCAATATAGGGAGTAAGTCTGCTTACTAATATATTTGTTAGAATTTTGTACGAAGTTGAAAGTAATGAGATGCCCCTGTAGTTGTTGCAATCAGTTTTATCTCCTTTCTTATAAATTGGTAAGATAATTGATTCCTTCCATTCATCTGGAAGAGCTTCTTTTCCCAAATCATACTAAGCAACCAGCGTATCTTGTCCATCAATTTTTCTCCCCCTGATTTTATCAGTTCTGCTGGGATCTCATCTGAACCTGATGCTTTATACATCTTCAATTTTTCAATCGCCATTTCAACCTCTAATGCACTTGGCTCTGCGACTAGCATTTCTGCTGTCTGTAACTTATCCTCCTCAATGTCCTGTTCTGTATGTACATTTAATAGCTGATTAAAGTAACCTTTCCATCTATTTAATATACTCCTAGAATCTGCAATCATATCCCCATTTTCATTCCGAATTATGTTTGTTCTAGCCTGAAACCCCTTCTTCTCTATCCTAATTCCCTGATATAATTCTCTAATGTTACTATTTTTGTATTCATTTCAAGATCATTAATCTTCTCTCTCAAATATTCCCTCTTTTTACTCTTTAGTAACTTGGTGGTTTCCCTTCTAACACTACCCAATTGCTCTAAATTTACCTCATTTGGCTCGTGTAACCATTTCATTTTTGCTAGCTTTCTTTTCTTTACAATGTCGGCACATTCCTCATCAAACCATTTCTTGTTTTGCCTCTTTTTTAAACAACCAATGCTTTCTGATGCTGACAATTTAATAGTATCTCTTATAGCCTCCCATTCTTTATTTATATCAGTTTCTTCTTCGTTTGCCACATTGTCATCTGAAGATTCCAGTACTTCAAATCTATTAGCTATTTTGATTTGGTATTCTTGCTGCATTTCATCATTTTTCAAGTTTTTTAATTCATATTTTACAGAATCATCTTTAGCGTTCGTTCCTCTCATAAGCGATAGCCGTTGTCTGATTTTCACTCTGACCAGATGATGATCCGAATTGCAGTCTGTCCCTCTAACTGATCTAACATCAATTATGCTACTGTGCCAGCGTTTATCCACTAATACATGATCTATCTGGTTCCGAGTTTCTCCATCTGGGGACGTCCAGGTGTATTTATGAATATCCTTATGCTGAAATGTTGTGCTCTTAACAATGAGATTCTTTGATGTGGCAAATGTGACTAATCTAACCCCGTTGTCGTTACTATCTTCATGAAGACTGAATTTGCCTATTGTTGGTTTGAATATATCTTCCCGCCCCACTTTTGCATTAAAATCTCCTAAGACAATTTTCATATGATATCGTGAAAGGGTATCAAATAAGCATTCTAATTCTTCATAGAACTCATCCTTGATCTTGTCATCTTTATCTTCTGTGGGGGCATGTACATTTACAATTATAAAATCATGTCGTTTACCCTTTAGAATTATGTATGATATCCTATCACTAACAAATTTAATATCTCGGATAGCGGATAGGATCCTCCTTCTGACTAAAAAACCCGTTCCAAATGCAGGTCTTTCTGCACCCCCATAGTATAATGCAAAGCTTCCTGATTCCTGACTACCTTCTCCTGGCCACCTAACTTCCTGTAAAGCGACTATATCCAAGGGCGATTTATCCAATTCCTGCGTTAATATCTCTAGTGCCCCGCTATTGTATAAAGTCCTAACATTCCATGTTCCTAGGAACATGTCCCTGTGTTTGAGCCTTTGGCATGGGTTCCCTGAAGTAGTCCCCGCCCGGAGAACCGAATGGGGGACTATTTGACCTCCGGAAAATTTTACCCCAGATGAACCCATGTCCGCATTTCTTGACGGTTGTATTTTTACGGTGAAAGATCGTCACTCTTTCGCCCAAGGTACTTTTTTCGTCTGGCTTATCACCTTCGACCAGTCCGGCATGGGTAACCCTATCGGCAGCAATGCTACCGCCGGCATAGCTCTCAGGATCATTTAAGCACGCAAGCCACTCCACCACGACCGTTTACATCTATGATTTTAAAAGTGGCTTAAACCAAGTGCAATCACTTGAAAGGCTTACACAGGCTTTTGGGGACCTTGCACCTTCCAGTGCCACAGATTTCAATTGGTTTGCAGAGTTTAAGAGGGATAGAACCTCTCTTGAAGATGAAGAGAGGAGTGGGAGGCCCGTTGATGGCAATAACTGTGGAAAACATTGATGCTGTGGGGAAGATAGTGCGAGAAGATGCCTATATGACTTATAAATACATTGAGGAATCCCTGAGGATTGGATTGGAGAGTGTTGCAAAAATTCTGCACATCTATCTTAGGGCAGCAAGGTGTCATCTCGTTGGGTGCCACACACTCACTGAAGTTCAAAAGATCACTTCAAGTGGAAGGGTACCATGAATTCAGGGTATAAAAAAACTGGGTTTGTTAAAAAAACCCAGCCCATATGGGTTATTTTGGGTTTTTAATAAAACCCAAACAAAAACCCAGGTTTCTTTTGGTTTAAACCCTCCCCTGATAATTTAAAAGCTATACTACTTTATAGTGGAATGCAGGCTTTCACGGCCGGTAATCATGGTAGTAAAAGATTCCGGGCTATGTGGCCATGGTCTATAACAATAGACCACGGCCACATAGCCCGGAATCTTTTACTACCATATACTACTTTATATTAAATTATATCCATATTTAGAATAAAATAATAATTTTGTACTTTATATTTAAATTTAAATATAATATTACTTTTTTTTTTTCATATTAAAGTAATTACATACATGCTCTTGTGGTAAATGAAAGAAAAAACTTGTTTAAACCAGTTTGCAGTAACAAAGCAAAAAAACCTGTTTGAACCAGTTCTAGCAGCTATAAACCTGTTTTGACCTGTAAGGAGGATAGAACATGATTTTTCATTGGCTGACTAGCTTATCCAAGGAATTGATCATTGGTTAAATGTCAATAACCCATTTAGTTGTTAAATCTGCATATGATTACTTGTGTTACCATTCTCAGCCATTTTACTGTTTAAGTGGTTGGTTGGTATCTAATGTCGAGCACTTGATAATGAAATCATTCGCTCTCTTGCACTCCAATATTTAGCAGAAAGGCTGGTCTCTTCTACAAAAGCTGGACAATGGAGGAGATGGTTTCTTTCCATATCTTCACTTAAATTGCAAAAAGGGCATTTAGGTGAATCTGTTATGCCAATTCTGTGTAGGTGTTTATTCAAGCAGTCATGTCCCGTTAGCAGTCTGAATGTTGCTACTGCGGATTTTCTTTGTAATGTAGTAATGTCATAAGCTTGTAGATTTTCCCATTCCTTTCCAGATGTTTTGGTGGTGTATTCTTCTCTAAGTTTATTGATGTATTTATTTGAGATAATTCTTTTGATAGAGTGAAAGGAAACTGGAGCAGAAGTTGGGTTTGAACAATTTTGCTACCCTTCTTGGCTAGAAAATCGGCTATTTCATTGCCTGTCACTCCACAATGGGCCGGAATCCATTGAAGTACAACTTTTTTTTGTAGACGGGATAACTGTTTTGTCATTTTGTGACATTCGATAATTTTGATGCTTTTGGGTGTTGTGTCTCGTGTTATAGCAAGAATGGCTGCTTTGGAGTCACATAGAATTACAACTTTTGTAAATTTTTGGATGTGATATAAAAGATTTTGTAAACTTAAGAAAATTGCTAGAATTTCGCCATCAAAGTTTGTTGAATTTGTGTTTAGTTTACGATAAAAGGAAAAAAGTGGACATACTGCACCAGCACCAGTGCCACCGTCATTTGGTAGGCTGGAGCCATCTGTAAAAATATGTATCCATTCAGGAGCTGGGTATCTTAGATTTATTATTTCCAGTGACATTTGTTTTAAAATATATGGAGGAGTTTCAGATTTCTTGATGTCTTCTGTTAAATGAAGGTTATATTCGAATTCCAAAAATTCTAGAGGGTTGTTTCTCATCTGCATATTTTCTTTTGAATGTGGAAGTTGCAATTTCTGTTTGATTTCTTGTACAATGCTTAGGAAGCTTTGCTGAGATTTTAAACATACTTGTGGTTTTCTTTGGGTCCAGTTATTATGGGGTAGCCTTAAAAAATTTTCATACTGTGTGACTGCTGTTTTCTCAATTTCAAATGCTATGTTTGGGTTATTTGTTAAGATTTGCATGGCAGTGATTGGTGTTGTTTTAACGGCTCCTGTTATCAGACGGAGGATTTGGTTCTGCAATTTATTAAGTTTTTCCACTTTAGTAGTTACTAGGATTTCTTCACAATATTGAAGTACAGGTTTTATGTACATTTGGTAGAAGGTGTTTAGGGTTTGTGTGTTGCAACCCCACTTTTTCCCTGCTATTCGTTTTAATAATGGTAACCTTGTTTCTATCTTTGTACATATATTCTCCATGTGTTTCTTCCATGTTAATTTTGTGTCCAGAGTTATTCCTAAATATTTTGCTTCATGTGTTTGAGTTAATAATTCACCCTCCAATTTCAGAGTGATGGGTAGTGGTTTCTTTCTTAATGTAAATAGTTGATAATTTGTTTTCTGTATATTTATCTTCATTAAAGTTCTGGGATGTCCAATTCTCTAACTGTATTAGTGATTGTTAGGCTGTGGTTATTAATTGTTGACTTTGGTTTTTCGGTTTGGAGACCCATATTACAACATCATCAGCAAAAAGTAGGGTTTTTGTTTCGAGCTTTTCTATATGCTTAGGTAGATCATTAATGTAGATATTGAAGAGAATGGTACTGAGTACAGAACCCTGTGGTAAACCTCGATGTGTTTGTTGGTATTTAGAGAGGTGATTATTATACTTTGTAGCGATGAACCGTTGGATGAGAAAATTGCAGATCCAGAGTAGCATATTCCCTTGAATGCCTAAAGTCTGCATTTTTTCTAATAATTTATATCTCCAAATAGAGTCATATGCTCCTTGGAAATCAACGAATATTGCCAGAGTGTCTTCTTTTCTGTTGAAACTGTCTTTAATAGCTTGACTTAGGTGTACAATTTGTTGATTTGTTGATTGTAATTCTCTAAATCCAGCTTGATTGGGTGAAAGTAAATGTAAATTATTGGTTTCTAAATACCAATTTAATCGATTTGAAATCATTTTTTCCATAGTTTTAACAATTACACTAGTTAGTGCTATTGGGCGATAATTTGAAAATGTATTTGTTGATTTTTTTGTTTTCGAAATAGGTATTATAATAGCTTTTTTCCAATCATCAGGAACTTTTGTGTTCCAAGAAAGATTATAAAGGGAGAGCAATTGAGTTTTGGCTTTATTGCCAAGGTGTTTGAGAAATTCTGCATGTATATTATCTGCTCCTGGAGATTTGTTTGATTTTAAACTATTAATGGCTATGTTTAACTCTTTAATGTTGAAATTCTTATTAAAAATATTATCTTTTGTACTGCTCGTTGATTTTATGTAATTTTTTAGGTTCTCTTTTATTGTTTTTTGTTCCTTTTTGTTCTCTGAGGACAAAGTATAGGTGTTAGCGTAGTGTTTGTTGAATTTGTTGGCTATTTCACTTTCATTTGTAATCTGTTTGTTGTTGTGGATAAATGGTGTTTTTTGCCATTCTTACTGTTTAAGTGGAGAACTAGTATTTTTTTAAGTTGATTTTTTCTCATACTTTTAGTAAATATTTTCTGTTTGTGATTTTAATTGGCTTGATTTTATAATGTCATTGGTAGTGGTAGAAAAGGTGCTCCTGAATGGACAGAACAGTTCCTTTAGACAAAAACAGAGTTAAATGTAATCATTCTGGGATAGAAGTAAGTGAATAGAGAGAATAAGGATTAATCTGAGTAAATGCTCAAAATAGTATGTAAGATCCACTCCAATCCAGTTACAAAACAATGCAAGCATCACTTCATTGGTACTGGAAAATGCATCTACTTCTGAAGCTATCTGTGAGAAACAAGACAGCAGTGAAGTATCAGTATCAACAGCAACAACTTCATTTAAACAACAAAAAATGTTGTCTGATTATACAGTTAAAACTACCAATACCCAAAAATGCAACTTGGATTTGAAAGTTGCCAAGTTTTTTTTTATTCTAATAATATTGCTTTTATTGTGTCGTCAAGCAATGATTATAAAGAAATGATGAAAGCACTACATCCTGGATATTCTGATCCTGGTAGTGCAGATTTAAGTGGAAAATTGTTAGACGAAGCATCTTCAGAAGTTGATGATTTAATTAAAAAAGAAATACGAGGCCACATTAATACTAATAGATTTACTTTGTTAATAGATGGGTGGACAAATATTAAAAATGAAGCAGTTATTGCTACAGATTGTGAAAGCAACAAGAAAACAGCTACATACTGTGCACCGATTGCTTACGGAAAGATATAGATTATTGTCCGAAGAAGTTTGGAATTATATATTTTGCGGTATGTGCTGATAATGAGAACAAAATGATAAAAATGAAAGAAATTTTAGAACAAAGACATGAAATAGTAACATATGGACGATCAGCCCATTACATCAATTTGATGGTAAATGAAATTTCAAATAAGACAATTCCTTGGATATGTTATTGAAAGTTAATCAGTTTTTTCGCAACCACCACCAGCCTCATGGATTGGCTGAAAGAAACAAAGGGTTTTTTAAGGCCACAGAATCCCCCAAATGATACATGCTGGGAATTTCCAGCTTTGACTGTTTTAACCACATTTGGTCAAAATTATCCTAAATATGTAGAAATACCTCAAGAGAAACATTCTGAAATTCCAGAAAATATTACCTAAATTTTGGTTCTGGAGGACCAGAAAAGTATGGATTTTTGGTAATTAACCCCAAACTAAAAATCCATGCCATTTCACTGCTTATTCTTCTTTTTAGAAGGAGGAGGACCACAAGGTTTTTGTCAGTGTTCTTAAAACTGTAACTATGCGAAAAACTGTGGCACATATACAAAACACGCAAAATACTTTGGTATAACTGTAATATTTTGTAAATGTGTTATAAGTTGTTGTGATGGTTAGTTTCAGATAAAACAGTTTATTTACATGAGGTTTCATGAATATAATTTGAATTCAGCTACCCTACAAAGCACCCTGCCTTGTGAGTCTGCCAGCGTAATGAGGGACAAGAAGTGTAATCTCACTATGTTAGCCATCACATACATACTTTTTTGACCACACAAAAGTTATTGAGGGCCTCCCTGAATGAGTGATTAACTTAATTCACAGTCTCCACCAAGACAACACTAACATTTAAGACAAAACACACCATTCACTCACACATTCATACTAAACGTGGTGAATGTGATAATGATGATTGTGATTGTCAGATTGGCACTTAAAGGTTCCTTACATTTGTTTTACAGTTGTGGAAAAACCTCGAAAAAAACCATTACCCAGGAAACTTGTCCAAACAGGTGATCGACTCACAAAAACAGGTGATCGACTCAGGTCTGCTGCATACGAGGATGCAAATCTTACCCTGTGACCACAGTGGTTAACAGGGATGATGTTATCATTGACAAATCTCTGTGATTGGTGGAAGAAAATAAGATGCAATAAATTAATTAAATATAATAATAAAAGTTAAGTGATGCCAATCACAATTATAATTCATATGAACATTACGTGACCCATTTGTAAATTAAATTAAACTTGTATTTTACATAATAAAAATATATCAAATTCAAAATTAATAAAAGGTGCCATGTTTGAATTGAAAGGGGATGATAGAGAACCATGTGAAGGACATATAAATATTGTACCCTTCTGTTTCCTCCCACTAAAATACAAAACAGTATTCTAAAAGCTGTCTCATATAGTATATTTCATTCAAAGATAGATGAGGAAAAGGAAGTTTTGTTGAAAATCAAAATTTAAAATTTCTGTAGTAGAACATTGCACTACCATTTGCACATGCTTTGGCAGTCTTCATAAAATATTCTTCCTTCACATTGAACAAACATTTATGAATAGTCTTCCAAATCTGTAGCTAAAGTATGAATTGAAAAATTCAATAACATACATACTTCAGTGCTCATTTTATTTCTTAAGGCCTTGCATGACTTTGATCTCATAAGTACTATTTGCGAAAATATTCTTCCAAAATTATATTTCAACAGTGTTCAACTCTTTGTCTAACAAGGAAAGTACTTGGGCTCGAACAAACACATATACACCAAAATCGTGTGAGAGATAATTTAAAGGTCCCTTATTGCACTAGTGATACTCGCTCATCTGCAAAACTCTGCAGTCGTCCGTTAGAGGCCTCTGCATGTGCCATGCCTCATTGTTCATTGACCTGCCAGTATGCCAGTCGAGACCAGTAGGGATGGAATGTGCCTCTGAAGTTGTGTTTTGTGTGAAATTATTTGTGTAATGAAGCATCAGATGGGTCGGCGATTGGTAATCAATCCTGCTAATGTATTGTGATTGGTTGAGATGAAGTTATGAAGAACTCTTCTTCGTGAAGATGGTATTGGTGTAGAAGATGAATCATTCACATGTTTCTGGTATCTATTATAGTACAGAAATATGAGCATAAGTTAGAAACAGATACTGTTGTAACACTAACACATAATTATGATGCTAGTGATGATAATGACAAACAACTCATTGCAAGCAGTAGTGATACGGCAAGTGCGGGAAGAGGCGATGGAAGTAGTAAAAGTGAGTTCCAACCCTCTCCTGATAAGAAGCTTAAAGTCACAAGTATCATCATGGTATTTGATGACAACACACTAGAGAACATATACGATGATTATCACATAAGAGGTTTCAACACATATGACAAGCTTCTGAAAAGATGCCCTAAACTGAAGGCTAAAATCAATATTAAAAACCTACTGGACTACGTGGCAAAGAAATGAGAAGGAAATACAGTTTTAAAAGGAAATCGTACACTGCAGTTCTAGATCATCAAGGAGCGTGTAATGGCAAAATTCGATGAAGTGCAAGAATGCTGTTCTGCCATTCATTATTGGCATTTACAACTTGGGCATTGGACATAGCCAGAAATCTCGGGTGTACAAACTTTACAGCTTCACTAGGATTTATTACTAATTTGAAAAAGGAGTTTAGGATAACATCACGCCGTATCACTATGCTCCAAAAATGAAAAGATAAGGATGACGAAGAAGAGCTGATTCAAAGAGCTCAAATGTTTGTTGCTGATGTCAATGAGCAAATCATGGCAGGAAAAATCAAAATTTTTCCTGTATGGAACTGTGATCAGAGTCAGTTCAACTATGAGCTTTCTTCTGACAGAACGCTATCCATGAAAGGGGAGAGAAACACTGTCTCGATGTTGCAATCAGTTAACAGTGCAACACATAGTTACACGATTGATGTTGCTATATCAATGGAAGGACGATTGGCAGACAAACTCTATATTTGCTTCCAAGAACCTAGTGGAAAGTTTGGACCCCTTGTGTCAAGGAAAATAGAAAAATCAGTGCCCTCTTCGTCGATGCAAGTGTGAGTGGGAAGATGACGAAACAACATCTGAAGACATTTTTTCTGTCAGTTTTGAATCCAAATTTGTCGAGAAAGTCATTAGTACTTTGTGACTCCTGGTCTGGACATAAGGATGAACAAGTACTACTGGAAACATCTGGCAGAAAAGATGTACATTTAAAAATCATTCCACCTAAAACTACAAAATATGCACAACCTCTGGATGTGTATTTCTTCAGGCAATATAAAATATATGCCAAGAGAATAACAGACTTTATTAAACTACGTTCCAGTAATATGCAGCCAAAATTGCATGACAGATTCTTTATCATGAATTTGCATTCTGTCATTTACAATCAGTTATCTGCGGGAGTATATAGACCAATGCTTCATTACACATGGCAGAACGCTGGCTATGATATTGGTGAACCAGTGGACAACTTCAAAAGTGTAATTGACGTGGCATTCAACACTGATATTATAGAATGTGCAAATATGACATGCAATCAACTTGCTTTTCTTCACTGTGTATTTTGCAGTCATTCATATTGCTGTGAGAATTTTATTCAAAGTCCCCATTTACATTTATAGTTAAGATATCTGCATTGCTTATGGCTTCTACAATGACATCTACAGTGATATCTAGAGCATGATTGCAGAGTTTTGCAGAAAAACGACATCCACCAGCACATTGAGAGGTACGTATTGGTCCTGTAACCAAACTTTCATACAGATATGTTTGTTCGAGCCCAAGTACTTTTCTTGTAAGTACTTTATTTCGATCCTGAAAATCCATAATGGCATGTTTGATACAAGTTTTTTATTATGTTTACTGGTGTGTGTGTATATATATATATATATATATATATATATATATATATGGGTGGACTTTATTTAGAGGAGTGGAATTAAAATGTCATCTGGTTTCAACATACACCCTCTATTTTTTATTCTTTTGGCCCAATTTGATAGGGTATCAAATTTCATTACAATAAATTAACATTAACTCATGCCACACTGAACATAAATTTGTAAATATTCAAGAAAATTACTTACAGCAAGAGAATTTTTGTTTATTTTTCTATTGTGTTAAAAAAGAGAAAAAATCAATATCTTCAAATACAGCTGTTTAAATGAAATTGTTTGTTAACATCTTAAATCATTACCATTACATAACAACATGATGTGCCTGTTCCTCATTTTAAAGTTCAACAAAATGAACTTTAAATTACGTCTTTCAACCAAAGAAACCAAGGATGTGCAGATTTAAATATGAAAAGTTATATATATATATATATATACAGGGTGTTAATGAATAACACCAACAAACTTTCAGGTATTGTAGAGGAGTCTTAGAAAAACAATTTGAGATATGCAGCTTGTAGTCTATAAGTTCAAATTTGCACGTTATAATATAATAGGAACCAGTACGCCACTGACAATATTTTGAAGATTTCATTGATAAGCTATTACATAATGTAGCCTTCTTTTGCTAGTTGACTTCTTGCGACTATTTAGCTCAGTGGTAACGTGTCAGGTATGAAATATCCTCTGTTCGGAAAGTGAGATTCAAGGTTCAAACCTCAGATATGCTGATCTTTTTTAATTTTTATTTAGTTTTTTCTTTCTTGTGTAAGATGTTTGGAAATTTAGTACAAACTACTGTAGAATTTATTTTAGTAAGATGCACGAAAGTAATAAACACCAATATTCTGTACTAGTGTAAATGAAGGAATACTGTATAGCACACTAGGAACTACAGTAAGTATTCGTAAGTGAAAATCACATGGATCCGACAGCGAAATAACAAGGCAATTTATGCATTGGTAATCATTACATCAGGTAAAAATAGTACCGTATGAATGTAGCACCAAGTCTTGTGATGTGAAACTTGGTAGAAACATGAAAGAAAGGCATAACAAAATTAATTAATAATTAAATTAAGACCAACAAATGTTTGACTTGACAGTTGAAAATTAATAAAAGAAATCAAATTTGTTGTTCATGCCTCATCTTACAGTAAAGATGTTAACATTCAGGAATAATAATAATAATAATAATAATTGAAAACTAACTTGTTTTATTATAATACAGTACACTTAGAAAAGGAGGCATGATTTAAAAATACAGAAAAATAAAATCTATATTCATGTTTGCTTAAAAAACATGATCATATCAGGAGCTTGTGGAAGAAAGGTCGAATCTGATAACTGTTAGTTTACTTACATTCGCCTTTCCTCCCCTAGCTCCTGATATGTATTGTTCAAAATGTTGCCCTTGATGGAGTCAGCACAAATTACAACTGCGCAGAAATGATGCTCGCACTCCTTCGAAAATTCTTGGAGTATTTCTGATTTCGTCACAGGCAGCCAAATTTCTCGCCAGTAACTCCTCATCTGAGTCGACTGGAGTCTGCTACACAAAGCTCTTAAGGTGTCCCCATAGGAAGAAATCGAGGAGTGAGATTAGGTGAATGTGCAGGCCACTCTACAGGACCAATCCAACGTCTGGGAAGACATTATCCAGATGGTTCCTTACATTCCTGTGATAGTGAGGAGGAGCACTGTCATGCTGGATCCACATCTGACGTTGGATATCAAGATGAACTTCTTTCAGGAATGCAGGGAGCACGTGTAACAAAAACTGCTTGTACACATGACCATTTAACTGTAGGGACAGAAGATAGTGACCAATGTTGTAATTGGAAGTTGTAACTGCTCATAAGTTAAAGGCGAACCTGTGTTGATATCCCCTCTCTACAATGGGAAATGGATGTTCATGTTCCAAAATATGGCTATTCCTCTTGTTTAGTACAACCTCTTCCCTGTTAAAATAAGTCTCGTCGGAAAAGCACTTTCGAAAAGAAATCAGGCTGTCCAACCAGCCGCTTAGAGACCCAGTTACAAAACTGCATGCGAGGTCCAAAGTCTAACGGTGTCAAGCACTTTTTCTTCAAAAATTGGAAGGGGTCGGTCCTTCTTCCTTCAAGTCCTACCACACGCTGACATGGTTTATACCCATGGCACGTGCAATTGCTTGTGTACTGGTAGAAGGATTCTCTAGAATCCTGTCGAGCACCTGTTCTTCGAAATCCAGGGTACGACGAGTTAGTCTTGTGCTGGAATCTGGTTTATGCACCATCAGGGCTCCAATTTTCCCGTAGACACCGGTAGATGGTTTGGAAAGTTGAATGATGAGAATGTTGTCTGCCAGGATATCTTTTTCTGTGCATTTGTGCAGCTACATGCACATTTCCTCTTGCCTCACCATAAACATAATGCATATCTGTTAATTCATTGAATGCATAAACATTAGCCATAACGTTCACTTCAATGTAAACATTGTTGCTCCTACAAGATTCAAAGCAATAGTGAAACAGACTGGTATCACGGGCATGCACATGAGCAGTTTGTATGAACAGACTAAATGAACAGTACTTTAAAAATAATTTTTATCTGTGCATTTCATGTAATTAAATCATGCAATTAGTTTAATTCAAAATAAATAATTATGCTTAAATAGAATGGCAGAAAGTCAAATAAGTAACTATATAAGCAATATAATTCTCTGAATAAAAATAAAAAAGGAAATAAAAATACTAAAACGAAGAAGAGAGATTCAAACCCGGCATTACAACATTGAGTATTAAGCATGCGACCGAATGAGCTATTACTGCGAACGAGATCTGAACTACCAGACATCTAATACGTATGATTGCATGACAAGGCACGAATAACAGATTGTCAGTGGCACTCTGGCTCTTACTAAAATGTGAATTGTCCATAAAAACATGGCTGAAAATCTTGAAAATGCTGCTATATTTGCAATTAAAACTAGGGTTATCCTACTGTTGGAGCAGAACTGAAGTATTTTCAAGACAAACCATATTCACAGTTTGCTTCATTGTTGAATAATGAATACGAAAGTCCAGTTTATAAAAAGTAAATAAACAATCCAACATCGAGGGAAGTCATCCAGATGGTTCATTACATTCCTGTCAAAATGAGAAGAAGCACCATTGTACTGGATCCACAACTGATGTCAGATATCAAGATGGACGTCTTCCAGGAATGCAGGAAGTATGTATAACAAAAACTGTTTGTAAACATGACCATTTAAGTGTGGGGGCAGAAGATAGGGACCAATGATGTAATTGGAAATTATACTGGCCCATATGTAAATGGTGAGCCTCTCTACAATGGGAAATGTTCCAAAATATGGATATTCCTCTGGTTTAGTACAAGCCCTTCCCTTGTAAAATAAGCCTCGTTGATGAAAAGCACTTTTAAAAAGAAATCAGGCTGTTCAACCTACCACTCAGAGATTCATTTACAAAACTGCACACGAGGTTTGAAGTCTAATGGTGTCAAATACTGTACCTTCAAAAAGTGGAAGGGGTGTTTCCTTCTTCCTGCAAGACCTATCACACACTGACATGGTTTGTATCCATGGCACATGCAATAGCTCGTGTACTGGTAGAAGGATTCTCTCGAATCCTGTTGAGCACTACTTCTTCAATGTCCAGGGTACGATGAGTTTGTCTTGCACTGGAATCTGGTTTATGCACCACCAGGGTTCCAATTTCACATAGACGCTGGTGGATGGTTTGGAAAGTTGAATGATGAGGGTGTTGTCTGCCAGGATATCTTTCTCTGTATAATTGTGCAGCTGCATGCATATTTCCTCTTGCCTCACCATAAACATAATGCATATCTACTAATTCATTGAATGCATAAACATTAGCCATAACGTTCACGTCAGTGTAAACAATGTTGCTCGTACAAGATTCAAAGCAAGAGTGAAACAGGCTGGTTTCAGTAGTTGGTATCACTGGCATATGCATGAGGAGTTGGTATGATCAGACTAAATGTACATTATTTTAAAAATATTTTTTACCTGTGTATTTCAAGTAAACAAATCTCACAATTAGTTTAATTAGAAATAAATACTTATGCCTAAATAGAATATCAGAATGTCAATTAAGTAACTACATAAGCAATATCATCCTCTGAATAAAAATAAAAAAGGAAATAAAATACAAAAACCGATAAGAGAGATTTGAACTTGGCATTACAACATTCAGTGTTAAGCATGCTACCGACTGAGCTATTACTGCGAATGACGACTGAACTACCAGATATCTAATACATATGATTGCAATGCAAGTCACGAATTACAGACTGCCAGTGGCACACTGGCTCTTGCCAAAAAACGAAATGTCCATAAAAACGTGGTTCAAAATATTGAGAATGCTGCAACTAAAACTAGGGTTATCCTATTATTGGAGCAGAACTGAAGTACTCCCAAGACAAACCATATTCATAGTTTGCTTCATTGTTTATTAATGAGTACAAACGTCCAGTTTAAAAAAAAAAGTCATATAACTTAAAAATTTGCCTTCACACACCTCAACTTCCTTATCTCAAATTGTTCGTCTAACTCTCCTCTATAATACCTGAAAGTTTGTCGGTGTTATTCATTAACACTCTGTATATACATATTTTTTTGCCACACTTCATCCAAGTTCCTTTTGCAGTGAAGATATTTAACACATTATTTTTTAGATGAATCCCCAGTATTAACCAAGATACGTAAGCATCAAGCTCTTGTTTTTCCAATACTGAAAAGGCTTGTAAAAGCCTCAGGACATACAAAATGCAAAGAAAGTAAAGGATAATCTTGCACTCAAGAATGAAAATAAGAGGAGTTGGGATAATAATTGTGTCTATTTTCTGTAAATAATTTAACATAGTTGCAGTTATAATAATTGGGTTATTTATGATGAGGAGTAGATGTATAACTACCTCAACTATAATTTAGAGCTTAAAACAAAAACCGAAACATTTGGAGTTGGGGTATTTTCATATTGGGTAATTCAATTGTAAAACTGATTTTTTCTTCCTCTTTTTTTTTCAGAAATCTTGCAGCTACTGTAAAAATTTTACCAGAAATAACATTAGTTGATTCACTTTATGAAATGAGACTGCTGTCATTAGATCATCACCGCAGTGAACCTTCCGATCTTCAACGGCCGCTTACATATATATCTCAGAATCGATTACAGAGAAAGCAGTTATTATCCCGAAGAGATGCCATGATGACACCATTTCCACAATGGGTGCACAGCTTATACAATGCTAATAGCCTTGCCTACCATATTAAATCTCAACTTGGTTATCTCACTCTTGGTACGTAAATGTATTAGTTATATATACACGATTAGTTATATAAACTGGATTTTTTGCTCTATGCATATTTCTTTATGAAGGAATAAATAAAAGCTAATTACGTAGCTACAAGTTTCAAGAAAAATTATGCTCTTTGCAAGAGTTTGACTGCTTCCAAAAATACCTATTTTTACTCATTAGTACCTATTTTATGTTTTGAGCTTGAAATTGCATTTTTTAAATTAAAATTACTTAATTCTTCCCGGTTTAGAATTACCAGATCTCCAAATATTTCCAAACTTATTCAGAATTTTATCAGAGCATCAAAATAATGTAAAAATATGGCAATAACCAGGGAAAGATCGTTCTCTGGCCTCTAGTTACCATCCTATATCAGCCATCAGTTGTATCTTTAAGCTACTGGAGAGAATGGTGAACCGCCGCTTGCATGGACTCTCGAGCAGCATGATTTATTGGCTAATATTCAATGTGATTTTAGGAAATATTGATATAGACTTTTTCATCTAATTTCCCTATCTACAAAAATTTCAAACTCATTTTTATTTGAAAAGAATCCGGTTTCTGTTTTCTTTGATCATGGAAAATGCATATGATACTCATACAACTTATAGGTATTTGAATCCCTCACATTTTACATTCTTGTGAACTTACGGGACATTTACCTCTATTTATTCAGGAGTTAGTCACAAATAGATCATTTTTTATATGATCAGTAAAAAACTTATTCTCGCTTACTTACTTACTCACTGGCACTATCGAACCCGTAGGTTCATGGCCGCACGGACATAAGCTCTCCATATATCCCTATCCTGAGCTAATGCTTTCCAATCATTCCCTGTATAATCTACTTCCCTCAAATCATAGTTAATGTTGTTCTCCCACCTCATTCTTGGTCTACCAACTGGACGTTTTCCTTCTGGCTTTCCTACAAGAAGTTTCCATGCATGTCTTTCATTCCCCATACGCGCAACATGTCCTGCCCATCGCAGTCTACGAGACTTAACTGTTCTTATTATATCTGGCTTCGTATAAAGACCATACTTATTCTGAACAACACTTTTTAACAAGCACAAGGGATCAATTTTGGATGTTACCTTATTGCTATTACAATGAAAACATTACTAAACATTAAACTGACTCAGACATTTATTAAAATGAACCTCAACAGTGTTCCCTCTTATTGATATAATAATGAATACATTATTGATGCTTTCCAATCTATAGATTCTGCATTATTGTTTGCAGATATTTAGCAATGTACTGTTCCTTACAAGTATCAGTATTATAGAGAGGGAACTACCATTAATACTCCACAAGTTAACCCTCTATTGCATTATGTTGCCTCAGGGCTACAAACTAAGTTCCATTTTATTTTCACTATTTCTCTCTACTCTGTTGCTCTCAGGCAAGGAATGTCATTATGTGACAACAATAGAATTTTTTAAAATTTGAGAAGTCTGTTAGCTTGGACGTTATAAATATAATTCTAGCTTGCTGTGCTCGTGTTTATGGAAGGAAATAAGCACATTATTACTTATATTTTTTTTAACAATAAACAACTTGAAAATTATAAAATAAATTTATACCAATATCCAATGATATTTTGTCATCAATTTTACATGTGAAACATAGTTATCGGATAATTACAATGTGAGTAATAATTGAAAGTATGTTTGTGTTCTTCAAGCGTCACTATGCCATACATTGTTAAATTTAGGTAACATAGATAATTTTCATTCATAGTTGGTTTAGAAGTATGGCTCTGCCAACATGGGAATTTTATGGTAGACCCAAAGAGGAAGTGAATATACGAGTACACCTGATGACAGTGATGATTCTGACTTTGCAAGTGATAGTGATGAAGAGCATGTGATAACAAGAAGGACAACGCAAATCAACATTATCCCAGAAACTGACGATGACAAGAACGATGTTGTACCACCCACAAAAAGTCAAGAGGGGAAAGGCAAACTAAAAGGAAAAGAAAAACCAACAAAAAAACCTGTTGATAATGGTGAAAGCTCGAGGAAGTTAGGCCTAGTAGTCATGAAGAAGTGATCTGGAATAAAGAAGTTGTTGGCATACTAGAAGCACCCAAATGGTAAGAAAAATTGCTAACTTCAGATCTACTTTTCTCTCCTATTGACTACTTCAAAATGTTTGTTGGAAACGAATTGATTGCACACATAGTGACAGATATGCCGTACAACACAATCCCGCCTGGTTACTCTATAGGAGAGATGGCACAGAGGCAGATGAAATTCCACTGCTGGATTTCAAGAACTCTATCATACAAGCCCTCACACTAGCACACAAGAGTGAGACAGATTCACATAAAGTAGGGAGGCCAAGTTCAATTTCTCTCAGAAGACAGTACGAGAAAAAGTGCAAGAAAGGACCTGCAGCCGCCATTCCCATCGATGACGTCCGTCTAGATGAAGTTGGACATTTCCCTTCATTTTCTGAGAAGAAAGGAAGATGCAAACTTCCAGGCTGCAAGGGAACACCAAATGTTATGTGCACGAAATTCAAGGTAAACTTGTGCTTCACTCCTGCATCAAACAGTTTTTTGAACTTTTGTGTAAAACCATGGTTGTACTTAACCTGTAGTTCATAGTGTTGCCTGAGAGCAACGCACACAAATTTTACAGATTTGGGTAATTATTTCAATAACAGGACTAGTTCATTTGAATACGGTGTTTGTAATTGTCATTCCTTAATTTTTACAGCAAAAAAAAATTTTAAAAATTATTCATGCAATAGAGGGTTAATTTGTGTGTAAAAGAAATTGTTTACACTATCTACATCAAAGGCACATTGTCTGTATTTCATGACTACCCTACCTGTCATGGGATTCTGCAGTTGTTTTTTTATTGAATTTAACCAAATTTATTGGTCTTGTTTTTTTTATAAGATTCTAAACTGGATACGGTACATAAGTTCATTACAGAATCAGTGCAGTTCTACGGTATTAATGTCTTTTATGCGTAAAGTAAAATTCCTGGCAAACTGATTGTATAACCCTGGCCTAATTACATAATTTTTTGACTATAGAAGTATACGAGTATTCTATGGTTCTGCTTCACAGGCAACTCTGAAGGCATTAGAGTATATCTATCTGGCAACAGTTACTAACTGTATAGTATGTTTACTTTTGGATGCTGAAATACATTCTTAATGTGCGATATGATATACATCTTTGTAACTATAATACTAAGATATCAGAAGACTTTTCCATGGAATTTGTCTTCATATAATAATAGGCATGAATTACTTGCCCCTACCCTGTTTCTGAATAAAGAGTCTTATGCAGATTCTTGATGTTCACATACAGAAATCTCTTCGATATCCTCTTTCTCTAATTCCTCAAAGGAAACTTATTTACCCAACTTTTGATTTTTGACTTGCAGCATTAGCTAAGAACCATACTTCTCCCTTAGTTTTTCAGGTCAAATTTTAAGAAGTTTTGTTTTCTTCAGTTTAAAAAAAAAAACTGAGGAACAAAATAGTAAAGTCAGTGATAAAGTACATTAATCAGACTAATGCTAAAACTTCACTCTTTAGTTATTTACTTTATATTGTGCTTTGACAAACCTTACTCCCATCCTCTGACTGGTCATCTGAATTCCGAGGCATAATGCACGCAACTCTCTCTGGCATTAGTGTAATGTACACTTAGTGACAAAAAGAATTAGCCGCTTCAAAAAGCAGAGTTCCTATTATGTCCCACTGCACATTCTCGAAAAGCCATAGCTGTGGTTCATGATGTAACACATTGTTAAATGTTTTAAATATGCTGTATTTGGTTTTAATTGTCTAAAATAGTTAGAGACCAGTGAAGGAGACATGTTTCTAGATTATTTACAAGTGTTCGACAAATGCAATATTACTCAAATTGCAACATTTTAAATAAAGTTCAACTCTTGTTCATGGTGTAAAAGTAAACAAGGCAACTAGTATCCAACGTTCGAGTAGCGTAGATCGTTGAACTACAACAGATGAAATGTATCTGAAAGCCAAGGTTCGAATCCTCGGACAATTTTTTTTATTCATTTATATTTTTGCAACATACATCCTATAACATTTAATTCCTGCCACGTAATCTACGTCCACTTTACACTATATTAAGTAATATTCCTGCCTTCATAAACTCTGTAACACTATTTAGCTACCGGTATAAATTTAATTGTGTGTGCAGTATCACGTTTAATAATAATGCTATAAATTTATGCGATAAAATATAATATAGCTTCATATATTTATGAGTTTATTTATTTATTATGTATTAGTGAGGAAAAAGTTTCACCCTTCAATTAAAATATTTAGTTTATATATGTCAAGTCCAGCATAATAATAGCCCATAGATGATGGACAATAATAAAAAAAAATATTAATAATAATAATAAAATAGTAATGGGATGTATCAAATGATGTGAAGAATGTAATTATCTGGGGATCAAAATTAATTAAAAATGTACCAAAGAAGATGACATTAAATATAGAATTCAAAAAGGCAGATCTGTAATAACATTGTTAAACAGAGTTTTGTGGGATAAGAACATAAGAATAGATACCAAATTAGAAATTCATAAATCCATAATTCAAAGCACGCTAACATACGGTGCAGAAATTTGACAGTTGAATAAAAATTTGAGGTTAAAGCGTATGTGTACTGAAATGGATTGTTTCAGATGCTCAACTAGGCATTATAAATTGGAAAAAAAATTCAGAAATACAATTATCACATGACAAATGAAAGTCCAAAATTCAATATTAGATATTTTGAGATACAGACAACTAGAATGGTATGGTCATACACGTAGGATGCCAGAGAAAATATTACCGAGACAAGATTTGGAATGGATTCCACCTAGAAAAGGAAAGAGAGGTTGACCTAGATTTAAATAAATGAGGTCTGGAAGAATTAAAATGAGAAGATAGAGAAGAATGGAGGAAGAAGAAAAAAATGTAAAAAGCTTCGGGCATAGGAAGATGTTTTATTACACTGTAAACTTGTTTATAAATAAGTAAATAAAATAATAATAATAATTAAAATAGTAATACTTCCAAATAGTTAGTATTTTTTTTAAGAATGCACATACAGAATAAAATAGAAAGCATTTTAACAGTTAAAAAATTAACCTTTCTGGGAATCGAAACTGTGACCTCTTGCATACTAATCAAGCCTCTAAGCTCTGAGCTAAGCTTTCGCTGGTTTGTTGTGTTCAGAAAAGAATGCTCTTCAAAGGGGGAAGGGAAACGTATTGTAGCTCTACTGTGCAATTATTTACTCATGTGAATCGCGCATTAGAACTTAAAATATTTGAGTTAAAGAGTCGGCCCATTCTTTTTGTCTCTAAGTGTACCTAATAACAAAGCTGTTCTCAGATAGGATATAAAAATGTATGTTATTTATATTTTTTGTAAAATCATTTTTTCCCCCAACTGTCATTTCACTATGATTAACAATATGTTTAATTAAATTTACTTATTTTTAGATTTTGTGTTCTTCAATCCATTGATGTACTGTTAATGCTGATTTTTATATTTCATAGGATTTGATCTTCCTGAAGTGATCTTTCTTCCCACTATCAATATATCTTTTAGTTTGTCCAATATGATATTTTTGACACACTTTACTTTTAATTCTGTAGATACTGGATTTTTACCAGGTGTATCTGTCTTTTGTGTTGTGTTGGATGATATTTTTCACAGCCAGATTTATGTAGAATTTATTATTATTTTAAGTTTGTTATTAAATTTTGGATGAAAGGTGATATTTTTTATCTCACGTTTTGTGTACAAGATTGCAGTTTACTGGCACATTGTATGCCTTGTATTCTCTTAAATTTAGTAATTTTCTTTTCTACCAGTTCCTTGTTCAGATCGTTCAATTTTGTTATATAATGTAATCTGGAGGCTTCGAAAGGGATAAAAGGAATTTTATACAGATTTTTTTGGAATAATGTGGTAGCGCATCATTGTCTTACCTGAAACTAGCCGAGCGGTTAAGTATGTGGAATTCTTATTTACAAAGGTGTGTGTGTCTTCATGAATAACAAACCAATTCTTAACTAAATTATTTTATTATCTAACTTAACTTATTACATGTATTTCAGAAATTCTAATCCTAACTAAGTAATTTAATAGACAGTGAAAAATCCTACATTTCGACCTCCATGGGGTTTGAGATTGAGAGGTGGTGTATGACTTTACTCCGAGTTATATACTAATATTACTCTAATAACCCTTACAATTTGAAATATTATTTTTATACTTTTAGTGTTACTCTAACAAAAGATACTTTGATTTAATTTCTAAAACTATGAAATAAATTAAGAAAAATAATATGTAGACTCACCCATCTGAAACCTGGAACAACAAGACAAGACTGATCTATTTTCTATTTTTATACCAACAAATTAACTGTACTGATTTTTTATTATTGATTTCGTACATCTCAATGATGGATAAATCATATTTGAAGAGAAAAATTATACGCTCAGACCGGGACTTGAACCCGGGACCTTGGTTCTCTAGACCAAGTGCTCTACCAACTGAGCTACCTGAGCAAGTACCGATCTAAACGCAAATCTTTCTCTATATACATTGTAATTCTTAATAAAGGAGCCGCCATTTGCAAGATAGAAGCATGGCTTCACAGCATTTGGTGGATGGGAATTACAATGTATATAGAGAAAGATTTGCGTTTAGATCGGTACTTGCTCAGGTAGCTCAGTTGGTAGAGCACTTGGTCTAGAGAACCAAGGGTCCCGGGTTCAAGTCCCGGTCTGAGCGTAACTGTACTGATATTCCTACAGTCTAAAAGCAGAGATTTTACATTTAGCCTTTGCCCTACATTGTGCCTGGCTATAATTCTAAATTCTATATGCTTGCTATTTTCTAAATGCTTCCTATATCAACAGCTGTTTTAATATGAAATAACTAAAATATCTATTTCTTAATTTATGTATTCATAACACCCTCCTTCCTCAAACCCAGGAAAGGGTATTTAAGGCCCTTTTTTGGGTCGGTATGTGAACCAGTTTGAATTTGTTACTACACCATGCACAATGCTTTATAGGTGATTTTTACATTTGATATTACAGTTTAGCTCTATTCCCTGTTCCTAAAGATGACTCTTTCAAAAGTACTAATAAATATGCAAGAAAAACACTTTTTAAATAGTCATAGACAATGAAAATATTGTGTTCAAATTAATCCATTTTCTCATAATTAACCGAATTTCCATTTTCTCTATATGGGACATAGACGTTTATATACTCTCATTTTATAGCAATACCATATTTATCTGGTTTTCAAAACATCTTAGACATCAGGAAAAATGGGTTAACTTGTCGCTCTGCACCTGAAACAAGAAAACATACCTAAAAAAACACGTATTATCTGTTCTTCTTTTTCCCCCACTTGTTCATAAGTTCTATTGTCTTCTTGCTGTTCATTTCCCCATACATATTTTGGCTGCATTTGCACATTCAAATCCTACCATGCATGTAGCTTCTACCAGAAAATGGTTGTTCAAAATATCTTCCCCCAGTAAAAATCGAAACTCTCCCACACACACACCTCTCTCTCTCTCTCTCTCTCTCTCTCTCTCTCTCTCTCTCTCTCTCTCCTCTCTCCTCCTTCTCTCTCTCTTCTCTCTCTCTCTCTCTCCTCTTTCTCTCTCCCTCTTTCTTTTTCTCTCTTTCTTTTCTCTCTCTCTCTCCTCTCTCTTTTTCTCTTCTCTTTCCTCCCTCTCTTTCTCTTTCTTTTCTCTCTCTCTTCCTCTCTTTTTTTTTTTTTTTCTTTCTTTTTTCTTTTTTTCTCTCTCTCCTCTCTCTTTCCTTTCTCCCTCGTCTCTCTTTCTTTTTCTCTCTCTCTCTCTCTCTTTTTTTCTCTCTCTTTCTCTCTCTCTCTTTTTTTTGTGAATTATTAATTTAAAATATCAACTGAAAATGATTTTTTTGCCATCATTTTAATTAATTACTATTAATTAATAAATTCCCTAATGTTCTACATAAGTGTTATATTAAATAGACTGCCGATTTTAACCTAAAATGTATGTATCTCAACTTATTATTTATTTATTGTAAGGTCCAATTTTAGTTTAAAGTGTTTGTTTCTTTTTCAAAAATGTAATAAAATATTATATTTTCGTCCACTGCTGTGGTCTCGAGGTAGCGTGCTGCCTTGTCACACAGTGGGCCCGGGTTCGATCCCCGGTCGGGGCAGTTTTTCTGGGTGAGGTTTTTATCGTGGTTTTTCCTCACCTGTAAGACAAATGTCAGGAAAACTTTAAGGCCCAAACAGTCCCCGAAATCATCCTTACCATTGTCATTATCATCATCATCCTTCACCGGTGTGGAAAGCAACGGGAAGCTACCACACCTACACAATTCCGTAGTAAAGCTGCAAGCATAGCATGAAAATGCTATGATTGCAGTGAAGGACCTGCCTTTGGGCAGAATTACTATGGATGGATTATATTTTCAATATTCCACCGCTGCCACCAATATTGTAATCTGGAGGCTTTGGAAGGGAAAAAAGAAATTTTATACAGATATTTCTGGAATAACGTGGTAGCACGTCATTGCCTTACCTGAAACTAGCCTAGCGGTTCAGTATGTGGAATTCTTATTTACAAAGGTATACGTGTCTTCATGAATAACAAACCAATTCATAACTAAATTATTTTATTATCTAACATAACTTATTACATGTATTTCAGAAATTCTAATCCTAACTGTTTTAATAGACAGTGAAAAATCCTACATTTCGACCTTCATGGGGTTTGAGAGGGAGAGATGGTGTATGACTTTACTCCGAGTTATGTACTAATTTTACTCTAATAACTCTTACAATTTGAAATATTATTTTTATACTTTTAGTATTACTCTAACAAAAGATACTTTGATTTAATTTCTAAAACTATGAAATAAATTAAGAAAAATAATATGTAGACTCACCCATCTGAAACCTGGAACAAGACAAGACTGATCTATTTTTGGGGACTTTTATACCAACAAATTAACTGTACTGATATTCCTACAGTCTAAAAGCAGAGATTTTACATTTAGCCTTTGCCCTACATTGTGCCTGGCTATAATTCTAAATGCTTCCTATTTTTTTAAATGCTTCCTATTTCAACAGCTGTTTTAATATGAAATAACTAAAATATCTATTTCTTAATTTATGTATTCATAACATTAAATGTACTATATAATTGTATTCATTTTTAAATTCATAAGTACATTCACTAACTTATGTTTCGAACTATTTATTACTTTATTTTTGTGAGGGAGTGGATTGTAGTCATTATCTTTAATGAAATTGTCCTTTTGATATTTATTTTTTTGTTATTTCAAATTCTAACTTCTTATTCAAATTAAAAATCTTCAAGTCCAGGAGTGGTAGATAACCATTATATTCTTCTTCTAATGTGAAGTTTAGGATTATTTCTTATGACTTGAGTAGGTCAAGAGCCTCCTGGATATGTTCTTTCTTAATAATACAGTAAATATTGATGTGTACCATTAATATATCTATAATGGCATAGCCCATTGTTGAGCCATAACCTCTCCTTTATAAGGAGTTACTAGACCAAGTTAATTTTTAGTTACCTTATCTGCTTGTAGATGTCATGGATGGCATGTGTTGAACACACCGATCCAATGAGACATCTACCAGGCAACTGATGTGTACCATTGACCAACATTTAAAAACATTATGGATAAGTTCCATAATTCGAATTTCAAAATTGCTCATTTACAGTGCCTTTCGCTCTCAAGTCTCCCCATTGCATGGCAGCTGGTGCTAGCAACTGCTGTGACAAATCAAAAGCAAAACTCTCACTGCATGGCAGCTGTGGAAATGTACATTTACTCACATTAATTCAACTTCCAAAATAGAATCAAAAAAAAAAAAAAAAAAAAAAAAAAAAAAAAAAAAATCAATTATTTACTTATTTTTAATAATAAGAACAACTGAAAATCAACTCATTTAATTGTTGGATATTTATTTTATCTCCACTTTTTGATGGATAATTTTGAGGATATAAATGTATGGTGATCTCGGGGTGTGATAGTGTCAGTGATTTTATTAATTTGTTAGTTACATGCTTTGCCATATAGTTTCTTGTACATCAGTGTTCACATAAGAAGTATTAAAAATGGGGAAATAGAAAAATCTGCAGTTGCTGCTCATGTTTGGTCTGAAAAACATAATATAAATTTGAATACTAAATTATTAAAACAGTTAGTTGGAATATATTAAACAGTACCAACTAAATTGGAAACACCATCTTGAAAGAATGAGTTCAAATCGGATCCCCAAAGCTGTTTATAATTATATACCAAGAGGACGAAGATCACTGGGCCGTCCTATGAAACGCTGGAGGGAAAATTTTCTATAGGATCGTAACAGGCCTTGGCCTAATACTTGGAAGGAAGAAGAAGAGAAAATATAAAAGAACTATCTATTTGGGGGAAAAAATCTACATTCAGAAGAACCAAAACAGAGTTATGAATTTCAAAATACCGACTGAGCGTGACCTCATTTGGAGGTTCTTCAGCCAACAGCAGGAGGGAGCTGACATCGACACCTAGGGTTTACAACATAAATCTAATCAGTCTGACCATGCTGATGATGATTAGAAGACTAATCAAAACATGTTCAAGAACAAATCAACATTAAATTATGGTAAGATAATACAGACTCAATAAACTTGATTACTTAAACATATTGCTAGTCCTATAGAACTGATAGTTTGGGAAAAAATGTTCAATACAAGGAAAAAATTATAAATTTTAACATCCTACCTGAAAATAACTTACTATCTAGAGTTTTTGAAAGAATTGATGGCACAAAGAATATTTTAAGTCCCAGAACGAAGCCATTGCACATGACCAGACGTCAGCTACTTAGTTCACAAGTGCACAACTATTTGAGAAAGAAATCTATTCTAGTTTGTTGTGTGTCCTGCAAGGGAAAGTAATTTTGCATAAATATGCAGTGCAGTAAATGCTGTAAATTATACAAAGCAAAACAAATAAAAGAAAACAATAAAAATTAATTGAAATATGGATGAGATAGAAAAAAGTATGACAGCAGGATCGAACACATAATCTCATGCATAGGAAACAGTCTGTATGAAGCAATGCAATACTCCATGACTTACATTTATATTGAAATTAGATAAAAATTTTACTCACATGAGTTTTGTATTAGGCGTGGATATAAGGACCTTGTTATGCCCTCTGTTTTGTAAATGATGTAATGAGATGTTACAATCATTATTCATTTTGTATATATGACCTGTTTCCTTTAATTAATTTATTTTCCTCTATATTTTCATACATATTATATATATATATATATAATGAAGCCTGGTAACATGACAATCTCAGCTATTTCATACAAATTTTTAATTACTTTGTCATTTGCAGATATTTCCATTCTATCTTTAACTTTTCCATTACTTTTTCCAGATTCTTTTTTTACAATATCCCATATAGCTTTTCCTTTGTTTTCTGCCTTTATAATAAAATCCCTGTTGGACCTTCATTTAGCCTCATGAATTACTTTCCTTAATATTTTGCTATAAAAATGTTAAACTGAAAATATATAAAACTATTATTCTACCAGTTATATTATATGGATGCGAAACTTTAAGGAAGGAAAGGAGATTGCGAGTATTTGAGAATAAAGTTCTTAGGAAAATTTTTGGACCAAAGAGAGATGAACAGACAGGTGAATTGAGAAGACTGCATAACAGTGAATTACATAGTCTTTATAGGAAGCCAGATATAACAAGAACAGTTAAGTCTCGTGGACTGTGATGGGCAGGACATGTGGCATGAATGGGGAATGAAAGACATGCAAGGAAGCTTCTTGTAGAAAAACCAGAGAGAATACGCCCAGTTGGTAGAACAAGAATGAGGTGGGAGAATAACATTAACTATGATTTGAGGGAAGTAGATTATACAGGGGATGATTGGAAAACATTGGCTCAGGATAGGGATGTATGGAGAGCTTATGTCTGCATGGTCATGAACCTATGGGTTCGATAGTGCCAGCGAGTTAGTTAGTTAATATTTTGCTATACAGTTCAAAGTATGATTTAACATTAGGATTACTAGTATTTTTATACAGTTTATACAGCTCTCTTTTTCTTTTGCATGATATTATTCCTTTTGTTATCCAGTTTGGTTTTTTGCTCTTGTTTTGTGAAGTTACAACTTTCTTAATTGGGAAGGCAATATCTAAGAAATATTTTATGGTGTTTACGAATTCTACTGATTTTTCGTATATGTCAACTTTGTTGATTACATTATTCCAGCTTTCACTTTGTAGTAAAGATTTAAAGTATTCAATATTTTCATTGTTAAAGTTTATTTTATAACTTATTGTTTTGTTAAGTTTTGAGTTCATGGTTGTGTTTGTCTCTAATGGATTATGGATAAATGTTGCATTGTGATCTGAGATACCAAAATTTATATTTTCTACTGTTACTACCACTACCATCACTACTACATCTGCTATTAATGCTACTGCTACTACTACTATTGTTACTGCTATTACTACAGCTATTGTTAATACTACTGCTACTACTATTACTAATAATACTACCACTGATACTATTAGTGCTACTTCTATTAATATTACCACAGCTGCTATAACCACTGCTTCTTCTACTTACTGCTACTGCTAATAATAATAATAATAATAATAACAACACAAAACAATAAATTTGAACTTTCTGTCGCTCGTAGAAATGAAAATAGGTGATTTTAGTTAATGGGCATGCGCTGATTTCAAATTAGAAGTTCATTTTTCTCTGTTGCCTAACAGTTTTTTGAGAGGACGTGTTGAATGTTTTTCATTATATTTCATATATTATTGCTTATCTGCACTTAGTTTAATTTTTTGCAATAATATTGCTAGAAGGAATTAATCTATGTAGAACTAAATCATATAATATCCAAAAAGTTCAAAATTTTTTCTAAGAAGTATTTACATTACAACACATGCTTAAATTGTAGCAAAAATCTCACCTTTCAAAACTTTTTCCTGGATGACTTACACCTATAAGATGGCTTCAAAATGTCTGTGATAAGTTGCCAGCAGTAATCAGCAAGCATCTTAGTCACTATTTCCCTTTGTAATGCCTTTCCATTTCTAAAATGTCTTGGCGGAACCTTTCGCCATGTTCATCACTGGCATCACCCAAGTTCAGTGGAAAAAATCCAAGTGTGAATGCAGGAAGTGTATCTTAAGGGACATATTGCATCCCATTAATTTATAAGCCTTAATAAGTCTTCCACTAAGTCTCTGTAATTTTCTGCTCTATAGTTTTTACACATACTGACTTGAAGACAAGCCAGGCTGGAGTGAGAGCCCTCTCATCATCAAGGAGAGGACCTATAAAAATGCATGCTTTTATTTTAGCCTCACTCACCCTTTGAAATTTTGCCCTTAAATATTGGAAAGCCCTGCCTGATTTGTCTATTGCCTTCATGAAGTTCTTCATCAACCCCACTTTTATATGTAATGGTGGCAAAAATATTTTTAATTGCATCAACAAGCAGCGAGTTTTTTACACTTTTTTCTCTACTACTGAAGTTTCTCTTGATAATATAAATTTCATAATGATTATGCCTATCACGACTATCCCACTCACACAAGAAACAGCAAAATTTTTGTGAATCCTGGCTGCATCCCTCTTACCATGCCTATTACTTTAAATCTGCACAAATCTGCTAACCATGTTGTGGATAATTCAAAGCCTTAAGGAGACAGGGTAGTCTGAGCATGTGGATATTATGCAACTATAAAGTAAATGTGTTCTATCTCAGAAAGTTTTAAACAGAATTACTTCTAACTTTTACACCGAGAACACAATATCTCTCAAATTATTATAGTTTTTAGTTTATGGTTCTAGTCCTGATACTTGATTTAAAAAATATATATTTTATACAGAAAATTTTCATTCAAAATTTGTTTAAAACATATGTGACTTTTAGGTACCTTTTCCTAAGAAACTACTTGCGGTAAAGAATCAGAATTTTTTATGCACATTCTATGTATAATTAGCTACTCTGATGACCAGAATCATTAGGATATCTGTAATAGTTACCAGAATTATTTTTTTTAATTGTGAAAATTATTGTTCTGAAACTCTTGTAACTTTTTCATGTATTTTTTACTCTAAAATCTGTAGTTTTGAATGGAACTTCCTGAAAGTGGTAGTTAAAATTCATTATCACATGAAATAGGAGTGTGCAAAAGTTCAGCTTTCTCTCTCTAATGGTTTCTGAGCAACAGGTACATAAACATGCAAAAATGTAAAGTTGATAAAACGGTTGTCAAAAAAAGGCAACTACATCTTGACTTGCATCAATACATTCCAGGGTCATAATCTTCTGGCTCCTCATTTGTGGACTCTTTCTGCATCCTTTATTGTCTCTTTGTCCTGCTTCCTTAGTTGATGCTTGGGTTGCTCTACATGCATGATAAAGCCAATCGTTATCGATGTGACGTAATGCCTTCTCTGTATTTGACCCTGGTTTGAGCTTCATTTCTATGAAGACCAGCAGTCTACATGCAGCCCCATTGTTGAAAGTCAACATAGCATCGTACACGCCCACACATATGATGCCATGTCCAACAAACACAGTTTAAGGCACATGCTCCCATATGCAGCTATTAAAACTCTCATTTTGGTTCTGCGTGTGCCCATGTAAACATTTTTTGAGAAGCTCTGGGCTACTCAGCTCCCTGAATATGGGTTTTATGGCATTCATCACTGCACTGGGAAGGGAATTCTTGTGATGGTACACTTGCCCAAGTGCTGCAGCCTTCTGGTAACCACACCATGAATCGGGTCCCTTGGGGCAGATTTTTTTAATTTATGGAATTTGAAGCAAAAATCTAATTTCTTCTCGTTAATTTATGATTTTATAAAATTCAATTTTAAATTTTAATTCTAGAAAATCCTGGCATAAACCCATTATCACATAAATTAACTGTTTTAATGGAAGTTGGAGCAACAACACCATGGTGTGATAAATGTCACCTTCGCTGCCATGCTCCATCGACAACTGCAATAATATCTCCATTACATTCATTTTTATCTATTGCCTCCATAGCAGCACTTATCATAGAGCCATGGGCCACAGCTTTCAGATTTCTTGAAAGAAATTCAGTATAATCACTGAATTTTAAAGGTGGAGGTTCAACATACCACACAACAAGTCTCCACCTTTCTTCCCTTTTCCAATGCAATGAAGACCATACACAAGCCTTATATTCACAACATAATATTTGTGTCCAGTGCATTCTGAAGTTCTTGTTGTGTTGCTTGTATCACAGTTTGAGCATTTTATTACCAATTCTGAACAGAGCCCTCTTCTACCACTAATATTTTCATATATATATGCAGATACCCTTCTGATTTGCAATATTTACATATTGTGTTTCTGTTCACAAAGCTGGACAATAAATCTAGACTAACAATAACATTACTATCACTATTTACAATACTATCACTATTATCTATAACTATTCACAATATTTACATCACTCTCTTGTTTATAAGAAAGTTTCTTCTCTGAAGAACTCTCAACTTTACACTCTTGTGCAGGTCCACGTGGTGTTTCGAGGTTAGTGGTCTCTTTTCTTCTTTTCTTTTGTGTACTGATTTCCATGAAATGTACTTCTTTTATAAGCCCTAGTGCTTCTAGGCATTTTGAATAAAAACTGTCAACTTCTAATAGAAAGAAAACTTACTTTTTCAATAAAACAATTTATTTTTCACGCTACAAATTTTCTCCTTCTCAAACTTCTACCATGTTAGATTGGAAGATAAACGATTCGATAGATTGCTACAGTGTAGCCAACGGACTCACTATTGTAAAACAAAACTTACCTTTAACTATTATCGTTTATAGAAAGCAAGAAAGACGAGGGAGTTCAGGAGAAATCAAAGAGGGGCGTGGTAGGCCTGATTTAAAGGGATGTGTCCTGTACTTGAAACCCAATTTAAATGCTTAAAAATGAACATAACACTATAAATGTATATATTATCCGTAAAGTAGAAACTCCAGAGAATGTTTTTTAATACCAAAATCTAAAAATGTAATTTTTGGTCATCTCAGAGTACCCAGTCACTTTAAGAATTGTTCTCATACTGTCGTATGTTTCCGAAGTAATGGAGTAGCCAACTGGCACAGATGGATATACATTCCCATAATGCAAAAGAACGGCCTTTAAACTCAATTTCGACGAGTCTGTGAAGAGACACCATTCTTGAGGATTATGTTCTCTTCCCAATTCAACCATTAGCCCATTAATATCATTTCAGTAAACCAACTGTTCATTTTATGTGAAGAGTGACAACAGATTTAATTCCCGTTTTCTGCAAGTGATTTTTGTGCCAGGCTGTAATAGGTTCCATTCCTGAAGTCAAGATCATAAAATCTCTGCCAATTGTTTATATAATTTCAAGTCTCTTACAGGATCATTTAATTCAGCTTGTGATATCAAATGTGGTTCTCAAAATACATTGAAGTCTGGATCACATAGGGATGGTCCATTATCGGTAGAGGAACTAGAGCCAGGAGATATATTTTCTTCCTCCAAAATCCATTTTTCAGGAGGTTTTGGAATTGGCAAAGAATCACTATTTTTAACAGGTCACATAGCTGACCACAAATTTGGATACTGAATAGAATGCTTAATTTGTTTAAGTGAAATCAGATATATTGACCATAGAGAAATAACAGTCAGTGATGTGGTCTGTAGGTTCCCCCACAACATTGGAATGGCAAATGGCATGCATGAATGTGAACCTTTTAACCACCCTATTATAACTCTTTGGCAGTTTGTACAGCAAGAATTGGAGGCCCAATATTTATCAGTATCTTCAAATTTACTATGGTTCCCGAAATATAAATTGTACACCTTTATAACTAGTGAAGTGATAGTTCTGCACTGAGATTTTGTACTACACTCTCCGCATACGTAACAGAATAAATTAGGAGAATTCTTATAGTGATAAGACATTGCAAAATTATAAAAACACTAAAACTTACATATTAAAATATTTTATAGTAGATTGTTTTAATTTAATTTCTTCATAATGATACACAATAATACATATATATATATATATATATATACTTCACAATCATTAACACATAATGTAAGACAAACTGCACAGAATGAGGTATTACAAGCCACTACTTCACGTATTTGACAGTGGCAGTCAGGAAATTCTGTATACCTGAGAATTCCTGAGGGTTTAACAACCCCTAAGATTAATAAAACTGCATGAAAGAAAAAGAAGGGTAACCAGTTTGAGAGACAATAGTGCCTGTGGCTCTCACAGAAATGAGCACTTCTGCTATAGGCTGTGATTAAAATATCTGACTCCTGTTAGGTGATTCGAAAAACTAATCTCTTTTTCTTCTTCTGTGAGTCCAAAAACATAGTTATTGATACATTTCGAGTCTGCGAGTAATTCTTTGTTGTTGTGTGTAATAATAATAATAATAATAATAATGCTACTAATTCTGCTGCCACTACTGCTGTTGCTATTACTGCTACAACCATATCTGATACAACTGCTACTACTTATACTATTACTACTACTACTACTACTGCTATTGCTATTACTACTAGTCCTATTAATACTGCTTTCATACTACTACTATTACTACTACTGCTGGTACTACTAATACTGTTACTGCTACTTCTACTACTATTACAACTGCTACTACTACTACTATTATTACAACTACTACTACTACTGCTGCTGCTTCTATAACTAATACTGCTACCACCTCTACTTCTTCTACCAATTTTATTACTGCTGCTACTCCTGTTACTACTGCTTCTGCTGCTACTACTACTATTTCTGTTGCTGCTCTTGTTTCTACTTTTACTACTAATACTGCTGCTATTACTACTACTGCTTCTACCAATACTACTACTACTATATATACTACTCCTGTTGCTACTCCTGCTGCTCCTTTTACTACTGCTTGGTGCTACTGGTTGCTGCTCTTGTTATTACTATTAATACTACTGCTATTACTACTACTACTACTACTACTACTACTACTACTACTACTACTACTACTACTACTACTACTGCTGCTGCTGCTTCTATCAATACTACTACATATACTAGTGTTGCTGCTGCTCCTGTTACTACTGCTCCTGTTGCTACTCCTGCTGCTCCTTTTACTACTGCTTGGTGCTACTGGTTGCTGCTCTTGTTACTACTATTAATACTACTGCTATTACTACTACTACTACTACTACTACTGCTGCTGCTGCTGCTGCTGCTGCTGCTTCTATCAATACTACTACATATACTAGTGTTGCTGCTGCTCCTGTTACTACTGCTCCTGTTGCTACTCCTGCTGCCCCTTTTACTACTGCTTGGTGCTACTGGTTGCTGCTCTTTTTACTACTATTAATACTACTGCTATTACTACTACTACTACTACTACTACTACTACTACTACTACTACTACTACTACTACTACTACTACTACTACTACTACTGCTGCTGCTACTACTGCTGCTGCTGCTTCTATGCTTGGTGCTACTGGTTGCTGCTGCTTGTTACTCTACTATTAATACTACTTGCTATTACGACTACTCTACTACTACTACTACTACTACTACTACTACTGCTATTACTACTACTACTACTGCTGCTGCTGCTTCTATCAATACTAGTACATATACTAGTGTTGCTGCTGCTCCTGTTACTACTGCTCCTGTTGCTACTCCTGCTGCTCCTTTTACTACTGCTTGGTGCTACTGGTTGCTGCTCTTGTTACTACTATTAATACTGCTGCTATTACTACTACTACTACTACTCCTGCTGCTGCTGCTACTGATACTGCTGCTGATGCTGCTGCTTCTTCTTCTATCAATCCTACTACATATACTAGTGTTGCTGCTGCTCCTGTTACTACTGCTTCTTCTGCTTCTCCTGCTATTACTGCTATTTCTTTTGCTTCTTCTACCAATACCATTACTACATATACTACTGCTACTCCTGCCACTGCTCCTATTGCTGCTACTTCTGCTGCTGCTGTTACTGCCACTGTTAAACTTCTTTTATATTTAACACTACCATCACTGCAACCAACACCACCATGAGGACAAAAAAAATATAAACCATCTTCTCTAACAGAGTCGCATATTTATTCTGAAATCTATAAATAAGTAATTGCATTTCCATTTCTTTTATGAAATTTCCCAGATGCTGAATATTTTATATATTTGTTATTTATTTTGCTTAATGGCACACTGGTAATTTATAACAACATTTGCATGTGAAGATAATCATGTTAAATTATTGTTGAATAAAATTTTTTGGAAAGACAATAAAAAATGCATTATAACACTCGGTTTGTCATCTGTTCTATGAATCAGCAGAAATATGTATTCTTGTGAGAATTCCTCCTTGTTCCAGATTTAAAAAATGAGTTTTTATATACTTTGTCACACTCTTCTTGTATCAACTCAGTTAGCATTTAATCTACATCAGATAATTATGTTTCTTTAGTTTCTCTGTAGCTACTTCTACTTGAATTAATTTATCCGTACCTATTCCAAGGCCTTACTGAATGTTTCTGAACAATTTTTTTTTATTTTTATTTGGTTAGGTTAATCTTACTCTAAACTCCGAAGTTGAAGGGTCAGTCCTTGTTGGCTGTCCGTGACTCTTGTAGGTACCCGCCACATCTCAAGGCTGTATTCTTTTTTGTAACCTGAGTTGTGCTATGAGATGATGACAGGAACCCCATATAACATAGGCTATTTTTGGTTTAAGAATAGAAAAATTCCCATTTATCATATATTAAAATTAAATATATTAATGACAAAATAAATTAATTTAATTTAATGTGTGGCACTATTAAAAGAACCCTTAAAAACACAATAAAAGAAACAAAAATGAAATTTTATAAAGTAATGGCTGTTCCTGTATTGATGTATGGATCAGAATGTTGGACGATCACTAGAAAACAAGAACAAAGATCGGAAGCATCTGAGATGAGATTTTTAAGAAATATAGCAGGATATACTCTGCTGAATAAGAAAAGAAATGAAGATATAAGAAAGGAACTAAATATTTTCAAACTTACAGATTGAATAATTAAATATAGGAACGCCTGGAAACAACATATTGATAGAATGCCAGAAGAAAGATTTCCAAAATTATTGCTAAATTATAAACCATACAGAAGGAGAAATGTTGGATGCCCACACAGAAGATGGTCTGAACAATTTTAACAATTCTAGCTTTCATGAAAGTGGAATGAGCCAACAGGCTTAATCCCTGGATGATGAGATGGAAAAAATTCTCTGATTCTATCCTTCAGTTCAGTTTCTTATTCTCACTTTTTTCTCTTTTTCATTTTTTTTCTGGAATTTGAAATCAATACACTGTAAACTTTATACCTCTCTTTTTTTATGAGAAACAACAAATTTAGTTGCCTGTATTAGGAAACACAATGGAGAATGATGTAAAAATCATTTCCTGCCTTGGAAACAATATTTATTTTTAAATGTCTTCATTTTGTAAGACTTACATCCTCCCTTAAAATTTTGAAGCCATTGCCCTATGTGGGTCATCTGTAAACAGAGAGTAAGAACACTGATTCATACTCTAGACATGTACACAGTGGTAGTCCTTCCTGTATCTGTGGTTAGCAGGGCTACTGCAGGAGAGCAACTTAAGATGGAGGTCATCCACACGACTCAAGAAGGAGATAAAAAAAATTCGTAACCTGCCAGGAATTTAACCTGGGCTTACAAAGTGAAATGAAGGGACTCTACTGACCACACCACAGTGAAGCACCTCTTTCTTATTGACCATGTATAACATCTGAAATGCCATAAAGTTAATTAATATTAAATAAATAGTTCTGATTTTTTATAGTTATAATATTATCTCTCCATAAGTTATAATTTTGTTTACAGGAACTTCATCAATAAAAACCAGCATCCCAACAGATCCAGTTGAACTGTCCTTTTGGGTTGCCCAAAATATGCCTTTTTCAAGACGATCAGAAACTTTCTTTGCTTAAAGTGAATTCGTCTATTCAGCGACTTCGATGGGAATTAAGGGTTTTAGAACGGGTAAGTTCTAATTGAACAGAATTCATTTTTTAACAAAACAAACAGTGTTTTATGTTGTTATTAATATGAAAGCAATATTTTGAAAATGCAGACATAAACATGGTGTCTAAAGTGTCTATAACTTTGTGAGAAGTGAGTGTTTATTTATATTTTTATTTGTATATAAACAAGTGTAACTAAATTAGTATGGTTCAAATTCTTCCCTGTAGGGGGAGAGCGCCTAAATCTCTGTTAAGGGAAACATGGGCTTACAAGATACAAGAACAATATTTAATTTTATATAGTTTAGTGTATAGAGGATCCACATTGTTATGTGAATTGGACATTTGTTGTGTTTCAATTTAAATCTAGCATTTAATAGCAATGAATTTTGTGATATTAGAGAAAATTTTTGTTTGTTGAGGTGATCACAGAAAGATATGGCTGCCAAGTTTCAGTAGGTTGCATCCAAGCAGGATGCTGATTTATAGTGTAGTTGGAAAGTTGATGAGGGATTTTGTGAAACAGCATTAATTCAGGATAGATGGTAGTCTGGCAGGCTGCTAGTAGACGAACAAACCAGATTAGCAATGCTTGTTAAATCCCATGCTAATCTTAAGAAAATCTATGAGGTGAATGAACATTGAAATAAATGCTCATCAGAGTATGATGCATAAAATTTTGAAGAGCGAACAATTCCATCTTTACAAATTACAGCTTATCTATCATCTAACAGAGGATGGCCCTTACTGTAGGATTGGCATGTTTGGATAGTTCCTGTACCAAATTAGGCTAAATTCATCTTCTTAGATTGAATAATTTTCTCTAATAAAGTCAATATCTGTGTGAAAATCAACCAACCAACATGATATGAAATACTGGTCAAGAACAAATCCCAAATAGATCAGTGACAGCAAAATTCAGGACTCTCCAATATGAATGGAATCATACTAGTGAAAAAGTGGTTATCATGCTTGCCCCGATTCCAAGGTATAACTAACTAACTCACTGGCACCATCAAACCCATAAGTTCATGCAGACATAAGCTCTTCATTATATATCCCTATCCTGAGCTGTTTTCCAATCATTCTCTGTATAATCTACTTCCCTCAAATCATGGTTATTATTATTTTCCCACCACATTCTTGGTCTACCAACTGGGCATTTTCCCTTTGGTTTTCCTATAAGAAGCTTCTTGCACAGCTTTCGTTCTCCATTCATGCCACATATCCTACCCATTGCAGTCTATGAGACAAAACTGTTCTTATTATATCTGGCTTCCTATAAAGACCATGCCGTTCACTGTTATGTAGTCTTCTCCATTCACCTGTCTGTTCATCTCTCTTTGGTCCAAAAATTTTCCTAAGAATTTTATTCTCAAATACTCATAATCTCCTTTCTTCCCTTAAAGTAAAAGTCCATGTTTTGCATCCATATAATATAACTGGTAGAATAACAGTTTTATATATTTTCAGTTTAAAGTTTTTTGAAAGTAGTTGGGATGTCAAAAGTCCCTGTGATTCCAAGGTTTGCAGGTTCAAAATTAAAATTAATAGATGGTTATATTTGAAGAGAAAAATTATATGATCAGACTGGGGTTTGAACCCAGGAACTTTCGCACTCTAGGCAAATGCTCTATCAACTGAGCTATCTGAAAAACTCCGAACCTAATGCAAATTTTTGTCTTATAAACGCTGTTAATTCCCATGCACGAAATGCTTCATTCTTGCAAATGGTGGCTTCTTTATTCAGAAGACCATTAATTGCGAATTTTACATTACATTATAAAGCCAGTATGGCTTCCTCCAATGTTTTTATTATTCGTTTCATACATCTCAATGTTGGATAAATTATATTTGAAGAGAAAAATTATACGCTCAGGGTGGGTTGTGAACCCAGGACTTTTTGTGCTCTAGGTGAATGCTCTACCAACTGAGCTACCTGAGGAACTCAAACCTAATGCAAATTTTTCTCTTATATGCACTGTTAATTCCTATGCACAAATTGCTATGAAACCATTACTTCTATCTTGCAAATGATGGCTTCTTTATTCAGGAGACCATTAATTGCAAATTTTACATTACATTGTAAAGGTAGTATGGCTTCCTTTGATGTTTTTATTATTCACTAGCTAATATCCGACGTGCGCTGCTATGCCTAAATAAATGAAAATTAATGTGTTTTTATGTTTAGTTGAATAAGTAAAAGGAAAAATAATTATAATTTGTTTTTTCAATACCCTGTGCTGATTACCCGGCATTGCCCGGTAATCTACTTATCCCGATCTTCTTGACATAAATGAGCTGAAATACGAAAATTAATGTGTTTTATGTTTAGGTAAATAAGTGGAAAGAAAAAATCATATCGTAATTATTTTTAGATACCACATGCTGTTTATCTGGCATTGTCCGGGAATCTACTCATCCCAATCATTTTGGCATAAATGAGCTGAAAGACAAAAATTAATGTACTTTTTATGATTAGTTGAATAAGTAAAATGAAAAATAATTATAAATGTATATTGTAATTATTTTAAGATTCCCCATGCTGATTACCCGGTGTTGCCCGGGAATCTACTTATCTCGATCTTCTTGGCATAAATGAGCTAAAAGACAAAATTCGTTTTTGTGAGTCATTCATAAAAGAATACCCGCCATGTGCTGCTATGCTTGCACAGGAATCTACATACCTGTCTCAATCTTCTTGGCATCAATCAAATACAAAAATGGTTATTATGAGTTATCTGTAAGAGATAAACATATGCTGTTTTGGACTTTTTTGTAGAGCTTTTTGAAATATTCAATTCTGTGTACATTAATATTGTGTATTTGTTATGGTTTAGCCATTTAAGCATCCAAAGAGCTGCTTTTTCATGTTTTCCACTGCAAAGGGCAATTTTTAATGGTGTAGGAGTTGAGTATCACAACTCACTTATAGCCAGTGTTCATCCCGGGAATCTCCTGAACATTTTGCAAAAAGCCCCATCACAATCAGATCAACAGTATGGTCACGCATAAAGTACGAACAAACAAACATTAATTTTTATGTATTAGATTTCATACATCCCAATGATTGATAAATTATATTTGAAGAGAAAAATTATATGCTCAGACTGGGATTTAAACCCAGGACCTTTTGCACTCTGGGCAAATGCTCTACCAATTGAACTATCTGAGAAACTCCAATCTAAATGCAAACTTTTCTCTTGTATATGCTGTTTATTCCCGCTCACCAATTTCTACGAAGTCATTGCTTCTATCACAAATGGTAGCATCTTTAATAAGAAGATCATTGATTGCGAATTTTACATTACATTATAAAGCCAGTATGGCTTCTTTCAATGTTTTTATTATTAATTTCATACATCTCAATGATGGATAAATTATATTTGAAGAGAAAAATTATAAGCTCAGACTGGTGTTTCAACTCAGGACCTTTCGCACTCTAGGCAAATGCTGTACCAACTGAGCTATCTGAGAAACTCCAATCTAAATGCAAATTTTTCTCTTATATATGTTGTTAATATTTGCCTAGATTGCGGGGTCCTGGGTTCAAATCCCAGTCTGAGTGTGTAATTTGTTTCTTCAAATACAACCATTTATTTATTTATTTTAATTTTGCACATGAAACCTTACAAATTGCAACCACATCAAATGCTTACGGATCTGCATAGGGATGAAATATTTCCTTTGTATGTCATTATCAAGAGTTGGGAGAGAATGTTAGTTCTATGGAGCATATAATTTTCAGTGATGAGGGAACATTTCACATTAGTTGAAAAATGAATAGTATTAATTGCTGAATTTGGGGGATCAAGAATCCATGCAGAATTATTAAGTATAAATGGTACGATAATCAATTCTTTCCATTCATCTGGAAGAGCTTTTTTTTCCCAAATCATATTAAGCAACCGGCGTATCTTGTCCATCAATTTTTCTCCCCCTGATTTAATCAGTTCTGCTGGTATTTCATCTGAACCTGATGCTTTATACATCTTCCATTTTTCTATCGCCATTTCAATGTCTAATGCACTTGGTTCTGCAACTAGCATTTCTGTTGTCTGTAAATTATCCTCTTCAATATTCTGTTCTGTATGTACAGCCTTTGAGAAAAATGATCGTGCAACTCTTGTTGATGGAAAGTTAGAGTTTTGAAGAGCAATTCACACCAGTAAGCTGTTACATGTTCTGACTTGTTTGAGTATAAAGCAGACAGATTAAGTCTATCTTCATGCAGCATTCGTATCGTTCGCTTCAGTGGAGCAGTCGGTAAGATGCTCTTTTTCCGACTATGCAAGCCCACGTTCGATTCTGGTCAGGTATATACTTCTTTTAATTTATTATTATTTAATAATGCCATTAATCTTCATAATGCCTACATGTTACCAGACTTTGTTATATAAATAATTTTGTATATATGGAAACATTCCCTGTTGGGACAGGCTCCTGGATGAGATTTTTTTGGGGTTTTTCCTCACCTGTAAGATAAATGTCAGGAAGCTTAGGGCCCAACAGTCTCCGAAAATCATTCAGCCATAATCATCTAATCATTATCCTTATCATTTTCATCATCAGTCTTCACCAGTGTGGAAATAAACAGGAAGCTACCACAGTTCCCTACTAAAGCTGCAAAGCATAGCATGAAAATGCTAAGACTGCAGTGAAAGACCTGCCCTCAGGGCAGAATTACTATGAAATGGAATATATGGAAATAAATCAATTAAAGAAAACAACTCTATATATATATATATAGAAAATGATTAACGATTGTTACGTCTCATTACTTTGCTTACAAAACACATGGCATAATAAAATTGTTTATTTCCATTACTAATACAAAAGTGTCTGATTAATTTAAATTAAGTTAATATCTAATTTAATTGTACAGGTAAGTCCTGAAGTACTGCATCACTTCATACAGACAATTTCTAGGTGAGATGGTTGTGGTCTAGTGGAGGGAGCTTCTGTTTCCCGTGCATGAGGTCGTATGTTCGATCCTGCTGTCATGCTTTTTTTTTCTCTCTCGTCCTTATTTCATTTAATTTTCTTTCTTTTGTTTCATTTACTTTGCTTCGTTTTATTTTCAGTAATTACCACACTGCTTATTTACACAAAATTGTTTTCCATTGCACGACACACAACAAAATAGAACAAGTTTAGTTTCTCAAATAGTTGAATACTTTGTGAACCAAATAGCTGATTTCTGATCATGTGCAGTGGCTTCGTTCTGAGACTTAAAAATTATCTGTGTGCCATCAATTATTTCAAAGGCTGTACATTTAATAACTGATTAAATCAACTTTTAAGTAACTTTTCCATCTATTTAATATACTCCTGAATCGGGAATCATATCCCCATTTTCATTTCTAATTATGTTTGTTCTGGCCTGAAACCCTTTCTTCTCTACCCTAATTCCCTGATATAATTCTCTAATGTTCCTATTTTTGGCATTAATTTCAAGATCATTAATCTTCTCTCTCAAATATTCCCTCTTTACCCTTTAGTAACCTCATGGTTTCCTGACTAATGCTACCAAATTACTCTAAATTTATCTCATTTGGCTCGTGTAACTATTTCATTTTTGCTAGTTTTCTTTTCTTTACAATGATGGCACATTCCTCATCAAACAATTTCTTGTTTTGCATCTTCTTTAAATACGAGTAACCAACTTCTACATGGAGAAATTTGAAAAACAGGTCTTGAAGAATGCTACATTAAAACCCACAGTTTTTTTTTCTATGATATGTGGACAATACCTTCGTTATTTGGGAATATGATGAGGATGAGCTAGATAATTTCAAGAAGCACATAAATGGTATTTATCCTAGTATCCAGTTTACTCTGGAAAAAGAAGAAAACAACAGACTACCTTTTTTTTGGTTATTTTAGTAATCTGAAATGAAGATATGACACTTGGGTACAAGGTGTACAGGAAAAATACTCACACAGACAGGTATTTACATACGCAGTCGAAACATCATCCTAGGCAAAAATGTGGTATTATAAAAAATAATGGTGGACCAAGCCAAAAGGATTTCTTCAAGAAGAAATTCTTCATCTTCAAGTATGTCTTCCAATCCAATAGATATAGTAAAATAGATTTTCATTGAGTCTAAATTCCAGGAAGTATGGAAATGGAAACAAGGAGGAGACAAAAGGTAGGGTGTTCCTACCTTGTGTAAAAATAATAACAGAAAAAAATTAGATGAATACTAAAGAAACATAACATCACAACAATCTGTAAGCCTACACAAGAAATCAGCAATGTACTACAAAGACACAAGAGTTCCTCTCAGTACTGCCAGTATATATCGTATCCCATGTAGTTGTGGAGAATAAAAAGAATGATTAACACAAGATTACAAGAACACAAGAGAAAACTACAAGCTAAAACAAAAAGAAAAATTGGCTATAGCTGAACACTGGCTGAACAACAAAGAACATGTCTCATAAGATTCAAAGAAACACAGGTATTATCCCAAACGTCACACACATTACTACACCAGATTATACAGAGAAGCCATTGAAATTTACAAACATAAAAATTTCTTTAACAAAAAAGAGGAAACTATGAAGATCAGCAAAAATCTGGATCCCGGCACTGAACAACACGAGAACAAAGCCTATGACTTATGCCAACGGCAGCCAAGCAAGAAACAGCACAGATGTAATTGACCATGCAGAGAATGCCCTCATCACCCGGGGTTCATCTATAAATAAGGAGTCCATTTCCAATGACCAGAGACTGCATCAGGCATCCTCGAGGGTTGTCTTGAGACTGGCAATTTTGTTGACTACCTGCCCCATTTATATATTTTTCTGCGATGTGTTCTCTGCGCAGTCCGTTACTTAGTAAATTATATCTGCCTTCTGGTTGGTTAGCATTAGGGACTTCCATTGCACCAATGAGGTTGTTGTGTGTTGTTCTAGTAGATTGTTCTCGTAGGGGTTTACATCTGGCTTTTTTAAGACCGGTATCCATACTTTGTTTACTTTTAACGATTCTTCCTTTCTATTGTAACTATTTTGAATGTTTGAATATTTCGTCTTGTAGACGGGTAAAATAGTATGTGCAGTTAGATAATATATCCGTATTGTTGTATTGTACTGTATGGCCTTCAAGTAGAGTGTGTTCTGCTACTGCCGACTTTTCCACTTGTTTAAGACAGCTGTATATTTCGTGTTCTTTAAGTCTGGTTGTGATGCTGCATTTAGTGGTGCCTATATATACTTGGCCGCAACTGCACGAGATCCTGTATATGCCTGCTGATTGATGAGGATGAAGTTGTTCCTTAATCGGTCTGAGGAGGTTTTTGATTTTCCTGGTAGGCCTGTATACTGTTTTTATGTCTTCTTTCTTAAGCAGTTTTCCAATACGGTCAGTTACATTCTTGATGAAAGGTAAGAATGACCTAGTTGACGTTTTTTCTTTTGATTCCTTGTTGTTGTATCGTCTAGGATGGTTTGCTTGGTTGATTTCTTTGTTGGTGTATCCATTGGCTGTGAATGCTGTATGGAGATGTTTAAGTTCAGTTTTTAATAATTCAGGATGGCAAAGTTTCTTGGCATGATTTGTCAATGTTTTGATGATACCAGGTTTCTGTTTGGGGTGATGATTGGAGGTTTTATGAAGATATCTGTCAGTATGCGTAGGTTTTCTATGTATGGTGTGATAAATGTTGCTATCTTCTTCTCTTCTGATTGAGATGTCCAGAAAGGTTATCCTGTTATCTTTTTGTTTTTCTACGGTGAATTGTATATTGGAGTTTATGTTCTTGATGTGCATAAGAAATTCTTCTATTTTATCTTCCCCATGGTTCCAAATTATGAAGGTGTCGTCTACATATCGAAGCCGTGTCTTGGGTTTAAGAGGGGCAGTCTCTAAACATTTTTGTTTGAAGATTTCCATAAAGAAATTTGCAATTACTGGGCTCAGGGGACTACCCATAGCTACTCCATCTATTTGTTCATAGAAGTCGTTATTAAATGAGAAATAACTGGTGGTTAAGCAGTATTTGAAAAGATTAATGATATCTTGAGGAAACTTGGCAGTGATGAGGTGAATGGTCTCCTTTATAGGAACTCTAGAGAATAGTGAGGCCATGTCGAAACTAACCATTAGATCAGAAGAATAAGACCATGCCACCCAGACTCTATGGACTGCCTAAAATCCATAAAGACAATACACCTCTAAGACTGATCGTCAGCACCATAGGATTACCTACTTATAACCTAGCTAGATATTTATCTACTTTGTTTTTATTATTCATTTTTAAACATCTTGGACAAATTATATTTGAAAAGAAAAATATATGCCTAGACTGGAGTTTGAACCCCAGAACCTTTGACTCTCTATATCAGTGCTCTTCCAAGTGAGCTATCTAGGCCTCCAATCTAAATGCATATTTTTCTCTTATACATAGTTAATTCCCTAACCCCAAATGATACGAGCTTTTGCTACGATTTTTGCAAATGGCAGCTTCCTTTATTAAGAAGACTTTCTATTGGGAATTTAAACATTACTTATAAAGCCAGTAGTGCTTCTTTCAATGTTTTTATTATTCATTTTTAAACATCTTAATGATGGACAAATTACATTTGAAAAAAATGTATATGCCTAGGCTGAGGTTTGAACCCAGGACCTTTACCATTATATTATACTTTATTAGAAAGTACTTAAAATTAGGAGTCATGTAAAGCAATAGTAAAGAGAAAAATGTTTGCCTGAATCGGGAATCGAACCCCGAACCTTTAGCTTTCCGTGCTAATGCTCTGTCCACTGAGCTAATCCAGTCTTCATTCCCATCCAAGCAGAAATCCTTCCTTTACCTTACTCTACTGGTCCCACATTCAATTGCAATGAATCATCATTCACAAATACACAATGAATAGCTTCTACCTGAAGAAGACATGAAGGGACTCCACACAGCTATAGCATTATGTATTAAATTAATATTGAGAAGCTAAAGCTATTACTATGATAGAAATAAGTATGTTAATGAACACAATTAAATTATTGTAAATCAATGGTAAAGAGAAATTTTTTTTTGCCTCAACCGGGAATCGAATCCCGAACCTTTAGCTTTCCGTGCTAATGCTCTGTCCACTGAGCTAATCCAGGCTTCATTCCCATCCAAGCGGAAATCCTTACTCTACTGGTCTCTCTACCATTGATTTACAATAATTTGTGTTCATTAATTTACTTATTTCTATCATGGTAATAGCTTTAGCTTCTCAATATTAATTTAATAATTAGGAGTCATACATTTACTTCAAGTCCCTAGATACATACCTACCTACTTGCATAGCTAAATACATTTTTGCATTGACATGGAATTGAACATATTATCTTTTGCACTCAAACAAGAAGCTTTACCATTAATCTATTGGAAATCTTGGGTTCAGCTTATGTACAAATTGTTATCTCTATTTACATGAACAGATGGTAAGCGTGGAAATCCCAATTGCCATATTACTGTCTTTGCTTTCATTTTTAAATAAAAATTGCTGCCTGTGGTTAAAGCTGGTAAAATTATTTCATTTACATTTAAAGTAAATATTCTCAACTATGGGTCATGTCGAGGTATGAGATGAGATGAAGCCCCCCTAAGTGACATCACAGGGCAGATGAACGAAATTAAACAAAATGGATGAGATGAGTATGTAGAAATTGTGGAAAGGAAAAACGGGAGAAAAACCTGTCCAAACTCTGTTTCGTCCACCACAAAACCCACATGGAGTGACCAAGACTCAATCTTGGGACCCCAGCAGTGACAAGCAAGATTCTAACTGATTGCACCATGGAGCTGCCTTACATTTAAAGTACTTGATACAAATGTGATGATGTGGATATCCAACTTGACTTAATGATTTAGTAAAATGTCAACACTTTTAAAATTCATATTAAAGCACCATTGAGGTTATGTAATAAGATATTAATTATAAAATTGGTACCTTGTAAGTCAGTCATCCTCATCTGGACGACTGACTTACCAGGTACCAATTTTATATTTAATATCCTAGTAAAATGTATATCCCCTTAAGTGTAGTTTATCAAATTCCTGCAGGTAGCATTGATATTGACTATTTCAATATTGTATATGTTATTTGAAGATTGGAATTAGGTTTTAAAGTTAGAACTGTCTTATATTTGGAGAAACTAGAGTTTCCATGAACATAATAAGCAATCTATATCACATTAAGAAGTTGTAATTAATATTTAATGTTAGGATGTGATATTTTGAGGTTATTTTAATTATATTATATCTTACCTCAATATTAATGTTGATTTGTTCTTGAACATGTTTCAAAACAATTCTGTTTTATCGTCAGCTTGTCCAGACTGGTTTTATTTATGTTGCATTATGTTGCACAACCTGGATGTTGATGTCAGCTCCATCCTGTGGTTGGCCAAAGAACCTCCAAATATGGGGAAATAGAAAAATCTGCAGTTGCTGCTCATGTTTGGTCTGAAAAACATAAAATAAATTCAGACACTAAATTGTTAAAACGGTTAGAAAATACAAAAGAGCTGACTATTTGGGGAAAAAAATTATATTCAAAAGAACAAAAACAGAGTTATGAATTTTGAAATACCAACGGAGCGTGACCTTGTTTGGAGGTTCTTTGGCCAACCACAGGATGGAGCTGACATCGACATCCAGGTTGTGCAACATAATGCAACTTAAATAAAACCAGTCTGGACAAGCTGATGATAAAACAGAATTGTTTTGAAACATGTTCAAGAACAAATCAACAATAATATTGAGGTAAGATGATCAGACTAAAAATAATATAATCTATATCACTTTCATGCAACTACTCAATACTCCATTAAGTAAAGAATACAACATTGTTTTAATCTTTCTCTTTTGCTATAGTGTCAAATGCTTTGTTGCCGGGTATGTGAAACCCAAATTGCAGACCCAAAAGAGACATTTTCTATGTCAGTGGAGGGTCCACAAGGGACCTATGTCAACCCAGGAGGTTTTGTTCATGAAACGCTCACTGTACATCGAGCTAAAGGACTGAAGTGTGTTAATGATCAACCCTCAACAGAACACTCTTGGTTTCCAGGGTAAGTATTTAGAAATGCAGGACAGTTATAAAGTTCTAGTACATTGTTGAGAAATGTTGCAGGGATTATTAAATATGGGCACCATTAATTTGAAAACAAGTTTTGCAACTCTTCAAGATAGTAATTAAATTAATGTTTTTATTACCTCACCTCATATCTTTTTTCTTCTATACTGCAGTTTCGGAGCTTATCTCCATCGTCAGTAGCCTCTGGTCGACCGGTGTTATGTCGTTTCTTGGCGGTTTCCTTCTTACTTCTGTCGGTGGACCGATGAACCTCTGGATTAGGTCAAAATTTGCGGGAGTTTCAAAATTCATGAGTTTTTCTTTTTTGTTTTTTTGTTGTTTTGCAGTATAGAAGAAAAAAGATATGAGGTGAGGTAATAAAAACATTAATTTAATTATTAAATTAAACCTCATAGTGTTCTTTCCCTGTGAAAGTTAAATAAATCTTCAAGATAGCCCTGAACATCTTCTATAACATATCTGCAGTGATCATATCATACCTGTTTCTTAAAATTTGTAAATTTTAAATCTTAATTCAGAATACTTTCTCGTGAATGAAAGCCCAAAAAAATTAATTAGGTTACAATTATAGGTTACAATCAGGTGATTGCAAATGCAGGTATCAAATTGTAGTGTTAAGATAAAAGGTTGGTAGATTTCTTTTCTATTCATCTGCTACAAATCCCATGCATGTGAATTTGTTCACAAGGATTTGGATATTTCCTTGTGTTAAAGCTCATTTCCTGAATTTCCTTTGTAAGGTCTCCATAACCTCATAATGCTTTCGAGCTCCTTTAAATGCTTGGCAAGAAGTGACATTCTCTCTTCTGATTATAACATCTTGGTACCTATAAAAAGAAATGGGATTAGTTAACATATATCAAGATTTTTAAAATACATTACGAAATTCCATTGAGGTCACTGTGTTAAAGTTTTAAGAATTGTAAAACAGTACCTGATATCTCAGTCATCCTCAATAATTGGCAATGTTGTTTTATAGGAGGCCTTTCAATAACTTAAGTATCTTACTTACTTACTTACTTACTTACTTACTCACTTACTCACTGGCACTATCAAACACGTAGGTTCATGGCCGCACGGACATAAGCTCTCCATACATCCCTATCCTGAGCTAATGCTTTCCAATCATTCCCTGTATAATCTACTTCCTTCAAATCATAGTTAATGTTATTCTCCCACCTCATTCTTGGTCTACCAACTGGGCGTTTTCCCTCTGGCTTTCCTACAAGAAGCTTCCATGCAAGTCTTTCATTCCCCATACGTGCAACATGTCCTGCCCATCGCAGTCTATGAAACTTAACTATTCTTATTATATCTGGCTTCCTGTAAAGACCATGTAGTTCATTGTTATTAGTCTTCTCCATTCACCTGTCTGTTCATCTCTTTGGTCCAAAAATTTTCCTAAGTACTTTATTCTCAAATACTTGTAATCTCCTTTCCTCTCTTAAAGTAAGAGTCCATGTTTCGCACCCATATAATATAACTGGTAGAATAATTGTTTTATATATTTTCAGTTTAACGTTTTTTGAAAGGAGTTGGGACATCAAGAGCCTCTGCAATGCATAATAGCATGCATTTCCAGAATTGAGCCTATGTTTAATTTCTTTGTGCATCTCATTCCTATTTGTGATTATTGTTCCTAGGTATTTGAATTCAGCCACTTCCTCAAAATTTCCCTCATTTGTCATTAGCTGTCCATTTCCATTATTTAATGGATTTCTATGTGTGACCATATAGTTAGTTTTATTGATATTTACTTCCAGTCCTAATTTCTTAGTGTTACTCAATAGTGTGTGCGTGTTGTCCTTTAGTATCTCCTTGCTATCGGCCAACAATACTACATCATCAGCATAAACTAACAGCTTATTAATACCATTGAGTTGTAAGCCATCCTCATTCTCTAAAGGTTTAATGGCATGCTCTAGTACAAAATTAAATAGTAGAGGAGATAGTGCATCTCCTTGCTTCAACCCATTGTGGATTTCAAAAGTGTCCGAAAACTGTTTGCCTACACGCACCCTACTCTTTGTGCCATTTAGACACATTCGTATAAGTCTAACTAACTTTTTAGGAACTTAAGTATCATCTTCTGATTTTATTTTAGTACTGACTGTTGTTGGTAATTATTTTGTACAGAGGGTCTATATTGCTGGGTATGTTCTCATTCAACAGATGTTTTTTTTTTTTTGTGGTTTTCTTGATAATTTCTAACTCTTCGAGAACGTTGATTTTCGATGTATTGTTTTTTCTGTGCAGGATCGATAATACATTGATTATTGTGTTGAATTGATGTCTTGCTTCTACTATGTGTTTTGAAAAACTGGATTTACCCTCATTCTTCAGGAAATCTCTGAAATATTCATTAAATCTTGTCATGAAGTTTCTAGTAGTTCTTCCAATATAAAATTTGTCACAGCTATTGCAATTCAATTTATGAACTCCTTTATTTTTATATACATTCATTTCTTCTATTTTATTTGATATGATATTATATTATTTAGTCCGTTGTTATTCTGTAGGCAATTTTTATGTTTTTATAATGTTTTTTGAGGAATTTTGCTAGCTTTTGTGTTTCTATGCCTGTATATGTTAATGATACTCACTTATTATCTTTTTTATCAATTTCCCTATTTAGTTGTGTTATACTTGTTAGTTCTTCTTTTCTCTTTTGTTTCATAATTAATTTATTAATAATTTCTTCATTATACCCATTTTTATAAGTCAGAAGTTTTATATATTTTAATTCCTTGTTATAATTTTCTTGGATTAGTGGTAATTTCATCATTCTGTTGATTAAGCTGATGAAAGTGCTAACTTTTTGTTGTGGAGGATGTCTGTATGTTTTATGGATAGAAATTGTGTTGCTTGTAGGTTTTCTATATATGCCCATGTCCAAACTATTGCTATTTAAATTTTTTGTTAGGGTAAGATCTAGGTAATTTATAGAATTGCTATTTTCCGTTTCTGATGTGAGTTTTATTTTTCATGCATCCTGTTTAGTTCTATTAAAATATCTTTCTCTACTGAATTTTCATTCTCATAAATTATTAGAACATCATCTACATATATTATTATTATTATTATTATTATTATTATTATTAGTTTTATGTTAAATTTTTCCTTCAGTTCTTCAAAATGATTTTCTTCTAAGTTTTGTAAGAAAATTTCAGACAAAATTCCACAAGTAGGACTGCCCATAGGTATACCATAATTTTGTGTTAATAATTCATTATTGAATTTGAAGTAATTTTTTTAGAGATATGATGATCATATTACTTGGTTGCACATTATAGGTCCTATCTAACATATATCCCAAATTTTACTGGGACTTTATAATCATTACTCTGTATGGTCACTTCTTTAAATGAAAGCCACTTCTAGCTTTATCATTCAACATTAGTATGTTGCCATGGTATTGAGAAACATCTCCTGGATAAAGCTTATCCATCTTTTTTAATCCGAGTCCCCTGTAAATACTCATTTCTCTAGATTAAATGAAGGTACTTAAAGTGGAGAAATCATTATAATCCCATATCTCATACAGTTTTTTTTTCTCTATAGTTATGATATTCATACCTAATAGTAATAGATGACTCATAACTCTTTAATTATTTGTAGCACATAGCATTGTAAAATTTTGTGAAGGAGAATATGACTTTTAATGTACAGCATAGTACAGTAATATTGAATATCCATTATTGTGACATCTGTTAACAAATATTGCAACTCCGAATGTTCAAAATGTGCATTCACATCCTTAGAGCTCTGGCTAAGTAATTTCAGCACTTCATCTTGCAAGATAAGATGATGTATGATATAATCCAGAGTTGACTGCGAGGTTTTTATTTATTTAATTTTCCTTTGATTGTGGTAACCATTTTTTAGTTAGTCTAGAACTTTGGAGAGTTGTACAAGTATGTCAGAGGCTAGAAAAATCTCAGTAAACAGAAATTTGTGGATTTTGATTATGGTCAATCCATTTATATTTACTGTCAATCTTCTGAACAAACATTTCAACATATACTAATGGAATTCTCAACAGATATACCAAATGCCTGAAGATTGAACATCCACAGAAACTCTATTAAATACCATCTACTGTCTTTACAAGAGACATTGTGTCATCGGAAAGATATCTGGGAACATGTGACAAGAAGAAAGGGGGGAAAAAGTGGATAGTGAAAATATAATTGAATGAGTCACTTCGAAAAGGGATCATCTACAGCTGATCAAATTTTACAGGAGAGGGGGAAATAAAGAACTGATTGAACTTGTTCAGGATAAATCATTGAATCTGAAATTACTACTGAATAAAGTCAGAAAGTGATAAAGGAATAGTGTAGTTGATTCATTCTCATGCAGAAACAATTCATGTAGTTATGTAAACATGGGATAGCGAAAAAAGTGAATTTCAGACCAATAGTAAGATGATCCCTTTTTGAAATTACTCGTTCAATTGAAGCATTTGAAGAAGAACTAGCCTGCAAAAGTGACAGTTTTGACGAGTCATGGTTTGGTAATTTAGTGGAAGACAATGGTAAGGAACAAAATGATATTGATGATGAATGTATACTTCAAAGTGAAATAAAAAAAAGGCATATTACTAAACATGAATCTTTTAAAACAAGGGAGCCTCCTTGTAAATGGACATCAAAGATGACTTAATGATTTAGAAAAATATACAGGGTGTAAATGAATTATACTGCACAAATTTAACGACGTATAGAGGGTACAATATAAGCAATTTGAGATAATGAACTAATGGTCTACGAATAAAAATGTCCAAGTTATGATACAGAGACTGTAAGTGGCAACGTGTATGTGCATTTAGCTCAGTGGTTATAACTTCTTACTACCAATGCAAATATAAGATTGATACATCACGTTCGAAACTCCATATAGTATGTGTTAAAATATATATACAGTCAATATGCCCAATTCACCAATTAATGTTTTAAAATGGTCAACACATTTCCACAGCCAAGCTGTCATTCTCAAGACCAGATATTGGCTGAGTCAGTCAATATCTGGTCTTGAGAATGACAGCTTGACTGTGGAAACGTGTTGACCATTTTAAAACATTAATTGGTCATATTGACTGTATATATATTTTAATATTTTATCACCAAGAAGATCACTTGTGTATTAAATAGTATGTGTACACTTTTTTTTTTTGCTTTTCCTTTATTATATATGTGGTAAATCAGTTGCGAACATAGATTTACTTCTGGTTCAATTATTTATTCATTATTTTTACATAATACGATACTGGAATGTCAGCGCAGTACTTGAGTTACAAAACTGTCTACTTACATATTGCACAGAGAACTGTTTGAAAAGTTTTAATAATAATACACATACTGGTTTTGCAAATAAAATGTGCAATTTTACTGTACAGTTCTTATGTATTCAGATAAATGATAGTACAGTGTATATACCCATGGCATACATAATGTTGTTAGGAAATAAGAAACAATACATTTGAGTAACCAGAAAAAAAATTAAAGCACCTGCAGACTCATTAGAGAAATTGTTCAAATAGACCACCTCCATTCTCACAACTCAGACGACATCGGCGACTAATGGATTCTTGTTAACCGTTCAAGATACCAGATGTCTCGCGGACCACATGACATGCTGTGATTATGCTTGCAACTAACAGATCATCTGTATCAACAGGGGTCGCATACACCAGTGTTTTCAGGTGTCCCTACAAAAATAATCAAGTGGACAGAGATCTGGAGAGCGAGGTGGCCACACTACAATTAAAGTACCCCTTCCTATTTCCAGCGGCCAGGATACACTTTATCAAATGATTTAGCACATTCTGGCAGAACTGGGGAGGAGCTCCATCGTGCTGAAAGCATATGTTAAGCCTAACATGAACAGGAACTTGTAGCAATCGAGGTAGGACATACTCTAGAAAGTCTTATAAATTACAACATTTAATCTCTGGGGAATAAGGTAGGGGCAAATAATGTGACAGAAATTTCACCCACCATACGTTTACTGAAAATCTTTGCTGGTGACACCTCTCAAATATGGCATGAGGATTTTCATAATCCCACATATGACTGTTCTCTGAGTTCAGAACCAGTCCATCCCTATTAAATACTGCCTCATTGGTGAATAGCATAGAGGAAAAGAAGCGCAATGGTTGCAGCAAAGCCCAATTACAAAATTATACCATTGAGCAAAGTCCACTGGCTGTAAGGCTTGTACTTTTTTGCAGATGAAACAGATAGAGCTGATTTTCGTGCAGGACTTCCCATACACTTTGATTGTTCATGCCCATTACACGTGCCATAGCACGAGTACTAGAAGAAGAATCCTCTTTCACCCTATGAAGTACATTTTATTCTACTTTTTTCACCGGCATCTACTCTGTTTACCTTCAACATCCCATGCTCCCATAAACGCCTATCACTAGACTTGAAGGTTGTTCAGTGAGGATGGTGTCCATTTGGATACTGCTCTGCATACATGGGCAGCAGCTCTTCCACCATTACCTTGTGCTGCCCCATAATTCAGATGCATATTGGCAAGTTCAGCCATAACTGTTCCATGATGCTTTCATGTATTGCAACTGATACTGAAGTAACTTCTAATCAGGCGTTAACATAATAACTAATATGGGAATATGTATTTTGTGCATGCCCAGAATGAACAAATTTCAGTGTCAACATATCAGAGTACATACGCAAGAAAAAAAAAGACTGCCGTGATTTGAACCACCAGTGTTTGAATCTCAAATCCATCGCTTTAACCATTAAGCCACATGTTAACTACAAAGATTCTCTGTGTTTCACTCTAATCTAAGGCCCTCATTGCACCGATTCTACTGTAAGCAGTGCAGTGGCTGCAATCATCTGCTAAGTTCGACATTTTAAGGAATTTGATAACCCAATATTTCATAAACATTGATGATGTATTATTAGCAATCAGGATCTCGGAATTAATACTAAGATCTGAAGTTATTCTAGTATAATTTTCTTACCTACTTCGCTCTCCTTTTGATTTATTTGTATCAGTTTTCATTAACTTTGATTTCCCATAACTTGCTAATTTCCCCTCATAGAACATTGGTTCCCTATTTCAAATTACTTGTATAATACCCATCTGTAAGCAGTTAAATTTGTGCGGTATGATTCATATCCCCTACAGGTGCAGTTTTCAAATTCCTGCAGGGAGCATTGAAATTGACTATTTCATTTTTTCTAAAATTTAGCATTTTTATAATTTAATTGCACATTAGACAAGTAGATATCCATCCCAAATGCAAATGAAAAGGCCAGATCCAAAATGGGAAGAGATAAACACTAGCAAATTTCAGTTATATATATATATATATATATATATATGAAAAATATATCTGCAAAAATCTGCAATATAGCATATATATATATACTCAAAAAAAATTAGAGGAACACATGTTTAAACTAAAGCCACAAAATAAATATTGTAACAATTTAATTTTTGAGAGTTTGATGTTTTGAGTTCAAGTATTGTTTAAAATCAGATTGAAGATCTTCTGGGTTTTATTAATTTTTTTCTGAATATGTTAGTGAAATTCCAAGAGTTGTTGAAACCAAAGTGAGTTCATATTGATTTATTTTTTAAAAAAGCAGGTTTGAAGAATAATCTGTGGCAGGGAATTGTTATTTTTGTGTTCTCTGAAGTTAATACAGAGCAATGAGACATCTGAATGAAACATCAGTTGCACGGACAGTTCCATTGATTGAAGATGATCTTTCCATTCGCCATCTCTCTAGGATTCTTGATGTCAGCCCTTCCGTCATCCATAGGCTGCGGAGGCGATATAGAGAGACACATGGATACAAGAGGAGACCCGGGCAAGGTCATAAGAAGAAAACTACAGACGTACAGGATAGATTTCTTGTCTTATCAGCTTTGCGCAGAAGAAAATCTACAGCCGGAGATCTACAAAATGATTTACCTACAGCAACTGGGACGGTAATTTCTGATCAGACTCTAAGAAATAGACTGAGAAATGCAAGGTTGAGGTCTAGAATCCCCTTTAAAGCGCCTCGTTTAACACATCAGCACAAAGAAGCCCGGCTGCGATTTGCTCAGAATCATGTTGACTGGCAGCTCCGCCAATGGAAGGGTGTTTTATTCATGGACGAATCAAGATTTTGTCTAACAGGTTCTGATGGTCATACACATATATGGAGACGTCCTGGTGAACGTTTTGATCCAGCCACAATTATTGAACATGACAGATTTGGAGGTGTTTTGATTATGGTTTGGGGTGGGATTACTCTTGAGTCTCGGACAGAGCTTGTCATTGTCCCACAGCGCATGAATGCTGATATTTACATTAATGACATTATCCTCCAACATGTTGTACCCTTTGCTTATGGTATCGACCCTAATTTTTTCTAATGCAAGATAATGTTAGATGTCATACAGCACATACTACTAGAGATGTCCTGCAAGAATGCCAAATTCAGGTGATGGACTGGCCTGCATGCAGTCCAGACCTTAATCCGATCGAGCATATGTGGGATATGTTGGAAAAACTTGTTCGTAAGCATCCTGCTGTACCTCAGAACCTTGAAGAACTTTCACATGCAATCACTGAGGAATGGGAGAGTGTCTCTCAAATTTCTGTAAGAAGGCTTCTGTGATTTCTTTATCTCCACAAAAACTGATTAAACTGCTTTTAGAGATGGAAATATATTCATGTGAAAATGCTCATGATGGAAGAAAAGACTGGCAAAAAGAATTTTTGAAACAAAACAACTGAAACTGAAAAGAGGCAAATGTCGTAGGTTGTAACCTGTTAAAGTGACAATGATTTTCTGCCATAACAGGGATATTATTTTATCTGCCAACTCAAATCAAGGACAGTTGAGGAAGCAGAGAGAAAGAAAAAATAAACTTTTCATGCTCTAGTGCTGTCATCAACTAAACACCAGTATGGTAGGTGTTGACATAACAGATCAAGAAAGAGTATATTGTGCATTTGGCCAACTTTGAAGAAATGGTGGCAATATTTGTTCCATTTTGTGATAAATATTGAAGATGTCTTGGATCTCGACCACCAGGTTGCGATCCTCGTTCACCTGCAATGCGTTTAGATTGCTGGCGGCCCTTTATAGCAACTCCCACAGTGATGGATCTTCCATCCAGCTTCTCTCACCAGGCGTCTCCTTGTCCATGGTCTTTATGGTGGTAACAGATTCACAGGTACCCAGGACCGTCCCTCTAGGTACCACCTGGTCTTGGGTTGTCACGTTCAGGATTCTAACAGGAATGATTTCACGGGCTGGTAACAAGGCTCTAGTGACAAACTCTCCATCTTGGGGATTTCTTCCGGTGTCCAGCAGCATGTCTTGTCGGGGACGTCCTTCCACCTTCGCCGTCGCCGAAAATCTCACACCCAGCTGGAATCACCTTCTTCTCCTTCAGGACTAATCTGCCGACGGCTGGTCTCTGACCCACGTCGTTGAGCAGGATCTCATCACGCCCGAAACGGAGTACTCATCATCTGATGTCCACAGTAGCATCATACATCCTAAGGGCATCCGGGCCTAAGATGACATCCACGGCAACTCCGGCATCGAATGCCCGTGTTAAATTGCCATTTAAATATGTCCCATGATATGGAACCGTCGAACTTGGGTCTCTTAATTCCATGTCAGCTTTCAATTCGTCTTTAAAATATTCAATTTAGTCCTGCAATTTTTCATTCCGTGTATTAATCAGAGTTAGTAATTCTGTTTTAGCAAGTTCATTTTGTTTCTTCATTTTGTGTATTCATCTGTGTTAATAAATCGTGTTTTGAATCCTCATTTTGCATTAAAATTTGTTTCAACATTTCTTGATTATTCTGTTTTAATAATTCTGTAAGAATTTCTTGAATGTTTCCCATTTTTTATTTATTATTGTTTTTATTTCTTGCTAATTTGTAGTAGTTTTAATTTGCGTAACTAGATGGCAGCTCCTGATGATCAGCATTTTGCTTTATCGACTTCTCTAATGTTACCGGCGGGTATGTAATCCCACTTCTGACACTAGATTGTGCCGAGTTAGCCTCGATTTTCCTTCTAGGTTATTTAGCCATGAATTTATTAAAAATTTCACTTCACACTTTATTTAATTCAATTATCAACAAACTACTGTTCACAGATACAAATAAGTAATAATCTTCTTTTAATTGTTATCTCAGTTAGAACATGTTTCCACTCACTGATAAATAAATTCTCCACAACATATCATCACACTGTTCACCACAAGACTCGCTGTCGTAGACTGACTGTGGTCTCCTCTCTATGCCCTTTTTATAAGGCAGGAGGAAACCCCTAGAAACAGTGTCGAGGTACTTCGAAGCCTTTTCTCAAAGGAGGAAGGAGATGATGGTGGAAACGTCTGGCAACACACTTGAAATGATTTGGCGGTTGTGCGGGTAATCTAACTTGCCTGCACAATTCAAATGTCGATATGCGACGTGTAACATGCTCTAGTGCTGTCATCAACTAAACAGACTGTATGGTAGATGTTGACATAACAGATCAAGAAAGATAAAATTGTGTATTTGGCCAACTTTGAAGAAATGGTGGCAGTATTTGTTCCATTTTGTAATAAATATGTTCATTTTTAACAGTTTCATTATTTATGACAGATCTGTTCCATCAGCATATGGACACATACTTCTCCACTACAGAAAAAATTTAGTGCTTCAGCAGATTCATAACTTTACAATCATGTAAACATGTTTTTTTAACAGAACTTGTCCATTGCTATCCCTTCACACTTAAAAAAATAATAATGGTTATGTAAAAACTAGTATTTTTTGTGGTGTGGAAAAAAAGGAAAACAGAATAAGTTTGTGGAATACAGACACAATACGAATGCAAACAGTATGACTTTGCACTGTATTAAATCAGATGTTTTTTTAACTTACCACTAGGTGAATGGTTGAAAATCCAAAACCAGCATTTAAAGTGTAAATATGAAACTAGCAAGTACTGTAATGTACAGTATATACAGTAAAACCTCAATCATTTGCGTCAGAAGACCTGAGAATAAATTATGGATAAGGGAAAAAGTTAATTCTAAATGCCTGTAAAAATAATATAAATTGTCAAAATTGTATGTATATGTTAAAGAAATACATTATTTTATTGTAATTATCTTTTGACCATCTAAATTTACAGTACATTAAACTATTTCATGAAATAGTCATTAATTTTCATTTGTTTGTTAGTACATTTTTTTCAAATTAAACAGTAAGTTTTCAATATTAAAAGTATTCAACTTATCTTTCTCAGTGATATTATGAGAGTATATGAATCCCCTTAGTGCTTCTGCAAAACGTGACACTGGTTCAGGCTCAACTTTATCAGCATCGCCTCTTCCATCACACATGGAATTTACACTTTTCACAACCTCACACATTTCATACACACACTATACACCACATGTTGCAAGCTCCTGATCCACAGACATTTAAGCACTAATATTTCCTCCAGCCAAATCCAGTCTACATTTTCATCAGTTCTATTGACTTCTGACACATCTGACAATTCATTATTGCCTGCATAACCACATTTTGTGAATCAATTTGAATTGTTGATTGAGTCACTTGTTCCCAAGATAAAACAATAAAGTAAATGGCTTGCAGGACATCAGTTTTCAATTTGACCTCTTCCTCTGCATCCATTAAGCATACAGCCCTCTGTACAAGTTATTTCCTATAGGCCTGTTTTAAGTTCTTTATAATATGATATCAAGAGGCTGTACATGTACAACACTGCGGCAATTTGGGAAGGTAAAATAACTCTTTTTTATCCTTCAAAGATGATGTATCCGGAGAATGAGCAGCACAGTTGTCAATAAAAAGCAGGATTTTTCTGCCTTGAGCACGAAATGTTTTGTTGAGTGTGTTAAGAATATCTCTGAAAACCTCTGATGTCATCCATGCTTTAGAATTAGAATAGTAATTAACAAGTAGCATTTTACATTTTTGAAGCAACATTTTTTGTGGATTTGCTTATAACAACTGGTACTCATCTGTCCAATCCATTACTGTTTGTGCACAGTAACACAGTTGCTCCTTTGCACTTCTTCTTCCATGGCACAATCCTTCTTTTAATACTAGAATCTGGTCTGGAAGACAGTTGAAAAATAGCCCTGTCTCATATGCATTATTGATGTCAGAAGCCTTGTATCACTCTAGCAGCTCTGACAGTTTCTTGAACCATAGGTCCATGGAGTTGGTGTCCATTTCAACACTTTCTCCTATCAATTTTCTAAAAACCAGGCCATGATGTTGTTTGAAATAGTAGATCAAACTGTTAGAAGCAAACAAGTTTTATAGATTCCTATAGTCGCTGCAATTTTGAGTGAATTTCCCTTTTAAATGCTGCTATCAACAGGAATGCCTGACTCTCAGGCCTTGCTGGTACCAGGAAAATTATATACTTTCAAGATCATTATAAGTTTATTCTTTGTCTGTCTTCCTCTTTGTGCCTGATGCACCATAGTTATCAACTGAAGTGTGGTTCTGTTGCTCCAGGGTACACTCCTTCCTTGCTATGGATAAGGGGTCCCTCATGCTGGACAGTGTAGGTTAATTGCTCCGGACTAGGTACTCAGGGTTCGTTATCGGTGAGCACATGGGGCTTTGGTTCTCAGGTACAATGGAGGATTGTCGGATGAGAGATGGACGCCAAGAAAATACAAACGGCTCTACAGTAATAGGCTATACAGTTTTACACAGAGTAGACACACATTTTTATTTTTTCTTCTTGACACTTACACTCCTGATTTTAGCTCAGTCAATATGCCGGCAGAGATGTCTGCTGATGTAGGCTCCACTTTAGAAATAATTATATATTGACCGCTAATACTAACACATTTTTTGAGCGTCTAACACTTAGCCGCACTTGGAGACCACATGTCTCTTATCGGCCGCCTCCTGGCCTACATCTTTACTCCTCGACTCCCACACTGATTCTCCTGATTCAAACACACAATTTTCTTTTCTCAAAATTGTTGGTCTACATGCAGCAAAGTTCTCTGTCTGGCTTACAACTTATTTTAATATGCACTCTTATTGGGCATTACTCTGGTAGGGCGTATCATCGCCACAGTCACCCATTATCGCTAAACAGGATTTTAATTGCCGAGGCTTTTGCCAAATTTTACTGGATCATACCAAAAGGGATCTTACATTCTACTTCCTCATTGGCTGGACTTGTAAGATCATCACAACAATAGATGGCCTACTTTCTCCTTTCCTTCCCTGGGCTTTTCACGTAACTTGTTTTTACGTAATATATCATTTTTCTTAACATTAACAAAGTTTCAAAAGGCCGGATATCGGCAATCAAAAGATGTCTCGGTCTTAGTTGATTTATTTAGAAGTAATAATCTGCACTTGCTTCTTTTTCTTAACTTTTTTTATAAGGGTCATCCCGTGGCTAAAAAAAGGACAGTTTACATTATTCTTAGGTTTGACTTTCTATATTTTTTAAGGAATGTTACTTTTCTTAAGTTCTTGTAGTGAGGATAGAGACTCCATTGTCTCGCTCTTCACTTTTTCTTTTTCGAGGCTGAGATGTCCTACTTTCCTGTCTTCGTCTTGAGGATGTTTTTGCTAAACAATAGCCTGTACTATACAAAAAAGTTACCCTAATTCATTCCGGACTTGACCCAGAGGGATTCATACTGTATTGTCCAAGGGATCGGTGTTGTTACACCATGGCTAGTCCTTCATGTGTTTTGTTGAAATAAAGAAACGTAAAAATTCTATTGAGCAGACATAAATATATCAAGTTGAGAGACAGTCTTTTTTAGGAGAAGTATAAAAAAAGATTTAACTTAAGGCCCTTTATAAAAAAGTTACTTGGGGCATATCGAATTTGCTGCCATAAACATAGTAAATTGGCAACACATTTAATAGTCTTACAGAACATCTGCCCATGTCTCTCTAACTGTTGAGAAAGAATAAAAAAATTAACATTTCATTAAATTCTATTAAATATCGTATATTGATATACATTCATATTATATCAATTTTTGGTTTAAATTTATAAAATTTAAATTATTACGGCTGGGAGATCTAAATATTGCTTCACAACCTACTCTCTGATTTCCCCTTTCTTTGCAATTATCGAGTTAATGGTTGATGGTAAGACTTAGGTACTTAGCTGTATCGACCATTTTCTCTGTTGGATTCTTCTCCACTTCTTCTATGATACAAAGTCGTTCTTCTAATGTACAAATTTGTTTGTCAGTCGTGTCTTTCAAAATCCATTTAAGAACTAGAAAGAGTTCAAAATTGAAATAATAACAACTTAAATATTCAATGTTTTTATTATTAATTTCATACATCTCAATGATGGATAAATCATATTTAAAGAGAAAAATTATACGCTCAGACCGGGACTTGAACCTGGGCCCTTGGTTTTCTAGTCCAAGTGCTCTACCATTTGAGCTACCTGAGCAAGTACCGATCTAAACGCAAATCTTTCTCTATATACGTTGTAATTCCCGCCCACCAAATGCTTTGAAGCCTTTGCTTCTATCTTTGCAAATGGCGGCTCCTATATTAAGAAGACATATTTGGGAATTATACATTACATTATAAATACCAGTACGGCTATTTTCGATGTTTTTATTATTAATTCCCAAATATGTCTTCTTAATATAGGAGCCGCCATTTGCAAAGATAGAAGCAAAGGTTTCAAAGCATTTGGTGGGCGGGAATTACAACGTATATAGAGAAAGATTTGCGTTTAGATCGGTACTTGCTCAGGTAGCTCAAATGGTAGAGCACTTGGACTAGAAAACCAAGGGTCCCGGGTTCAAGTCCCGGTCTGAGCGTATAATTTTTCTCTTTAAATATGATTTATCCATCATTGAGATGTATGAAATTAGTAATAAAAACATCGAAAATAGCCGTACTGGCATTTATAATGTAATGTATAATTCCCAAATATGTCTTCTTAATATAGGAGCCGCCATTTGCAAAGATAGAAGCAAAGGCTTCAAAGCATTTGGTGGGCGGGAATTACAACGTATATAGAGAAAGATTTGCGTTTAGATCGGTACTTGCTCAGGTAGCTCAAATGGTAGAGCACTTGGACTAGAAAACCAAGGGTCCCGGGTTCAAGTCCCGGCCTGAGCGTATAATTTTTCTCTTTAAATATAACTTAAATACTACTTAAACTGAGGATCGGGCAGTTCAGTGAAATTGTGAACAAGTAGGATTGACAACAGTAGTTGGTAAAATAGAATGGCTCATTGATCCCCAGATCCCATTGTCTAGTCAGGCATATGCTGTAAAGGAGTTCGAAGAGAAATTCATAAACAACTCTAATAATTTCATACTGCAATTTGCTACAGTATGTTTTGAAAACATCATTTGTAGTACATCTGTGAGTAACTTATAAAATTGTTTAACTTCCCACAAAAAATGATCAGTCAAGGAGTTATATCTTTTGGACTCGAAATTCTAACTAATAAATGTGGGAAAATAATCTATCCGAGGAATGATAAATGTAGATTTTTTCCTCATAGTATATATGTGATAAGTACAGGGACAGTATCTGGGAAAACGATACAACCAGTAATGATAAATTGAGTTGTTACTGTAGATATCAAGTTTTTTTTTCTTTTATTAATTTTGTATAGTAGAATAATTTAGAGTGAATGATGTGAATGCCAATCTTCACATCAACAATAGTGGTGGAATCTTGCAGATTCATGATGTGAGTGAAATAAAATATATATAGATTATAATTTTCACTTTCTTTATATAAAAATATGTGTATAATATCAAAATAATATTGTGAAAAATTTCCTGAAAGCAAATATATAGAGTACTAGCTAATAACTGGCGTGCGCTGCTATGCCTAAATAAATGAAAATTAATGTGCTTTTATGTTTAGTTGAATAAGTAAAAGGAAAAATAATTATAAATTTATATTTTTTAGATACCCCTTGCTGATTACCCGGCGTTGCCTGGGAATCTACTTATCCTGATCTTCTTGACATAAATGAGCTTAAAGACAAAAATTAATATACGTCTTATGATTAGTTGAATAAGTAAAATGAAAAATATTCAATATCAAATATCTTGGTGATTAGCTTTCCTCTTACTCTGCAATTTATCATAAATAATGCCACGAGTGATTTCCAATTCATCTAGATAATTTGGAAATCAAGAGTGGCATTTGTTAGGAATATTTAACGAATAAAATTAAGCTGTTTACTCACAAGTCATTATTTAAATATAGTTACATTAAAATATTTATATATTTAATGTAAATGGTGATGTTTGAAAACAAATGTGAAACATTTATTATGTTTCATTGTTCATCACTGCAACCAGAACATATTATTTACTTCCAAAGGATTGCAATATTGTAAGAATGCACCCTAGTGGAGAAAGAAATGAAATGCATCAAACAGTTTATAACCAACATTATAGGTTATTAATTAATTTTTGATGTCCTATGGTGTAAATATGTCAATTATATTTTCCTGGAACGTAAATAACTGCAAAATAATATGTTTAAGAAAGGCAAATAATGGTTTTTTCTTTTTTTGTGGTATAATCAATTGCTCCAAATGTTTTTATATTATATCGTGCAAGCAGAATCTGGTTACATTCATGCACTATATATACAATCTGGGAGCCACTTGCATTCTACGATTCTTACATCTTAATATATAAATTGTTATATTCAACATATTTCTTAGAGAGCCACCAGTCACTGCAAAATAATGCTCTGATCTATTCAGAATGTTAAAAAGGAGGAGCTTGATTTTAATGTGATAAAATTAAATTGATAAAATTGAGGTGAAAAACAAGTGTGTTTGGTTGTAAATCAAAATTCATTTAAATGTGATTGGTCATTGACTACCATTTGGGTCATGAGTTAAATAGTCCCAAATAAAATATACTGCTCAAGCTATATAGATATGCCTGTAACTCATTTTACATTTACTGACTCCCTTTTCCCCTATGCTCTTCATATGGGAATTTCTGAGTATACAGTTTCCAGACGGTGGGTTCAGAAAGGAAGTGAAACATTTGCTTGACCTCAATGCTTCCCAAATCTTACTCTCTGAACTTTTTCTTATGGTGTTTGTAAAATTAAAAATGCAAATACTCACATATGGAGAACTTAATTCATTTGTGAGGCAAAATCAAATGAGCTCTCATTAACATCATACTGAAAATGCTGCTGAATAACTGGTGGAATTCATGTCAGATTGGATATCTGATGCACAGCTGAGTTGTACATATGATAGTCATTTGAAATTAACATATTTTGTCAAATTTTAATTGAATTACGGTTACAGTATTTTGAAAGATGTGCCCAGTTCTTTTGTTAAATCTACAAGCTAGACATTCTGTCCACAATTATTGATTCCCAAACAATCATATCTCATTGAATAATTAGAAGAATTCTTATAGTAAAGCAAATCCCAGGCTTTAGAGATTGCTTTCAATCCAAAATTTGATTTTTATAAAAACTTCTAATTAGAACTTATCAAATATTAAAATGCTATTATTGTAAAATAAAATAAAGTGATCCCACTGCAGGCCTTTTGGATAGGCTTCCTTTCTATAGAATAAGCATGAGAAGTCTGCTCTGCATGACAGCCATTTTTGCCCTCAGAAAATACCTCTGACACTCATTTTCATTAGAGACTGAGTTGTCTCTAGGCCCAAGGTACTGCCAGAAGGTTTAGGCCAGTTTAAATCCTGACCCCATAGAAAATCAAACATGCAACCTTCTGGCTTGTGGCACATTGCCTAAATCAACTACGCTTTGACACATTACTAATAAATGTGTGTGAGTTTGTATATGCCATACTTTACCTACAATTTTTCAAAACATATGCTTTATAAACATGAAATTCGGAAAAGTTTTGAAATTTATAAGAAAATCACTCTTTTTGTTTCAGATAAATGAGAACCCATACATTGAAATACAAAGCTTTTCTTCTCTGATGTTTATTATATAAATATTTTAATTCTGTAATGAATGTCATTTCAATCGACATCAATATGGCATTTATTACAAAATTTCAGCAATTACGATATAAGGATTTTTGTATTTCAAGATATGGGCACAAATTTTTCTGAGAAAAATAAACCTCTTTTTTAATTTCAAAATTGTTTAAAATAGATTGAAGAAATGTTGATAAGATATGATTGTGTGTTATGATGGAGTGATCAAGTTATTTTTTGTTGCAGATATGCTTGGACTATAGCAGAATGTCGTTATTGTAAGAGACATATGGGCTGGAAGTTTACAGCCACCAACAGGACTTTAAAGCCACAAAAGTTTTGGGGAATTTGTCGTCGCTCCATTGTGACAAAACTGTTACAGGAAGATGAAATTGTACCCAACTTGTAAATTAAACTGCAATAATACAATTATCTGTAAGTATACATAGATCTGTATTATAGTTTTTCTAGTATATGTATGGAATGCCTAGGTATAGATGGAAGCTAACATTTTCAGGAATCTTGGGTAACTGTTTATCGAGATGTGAACTAGATTCAGTTGACTTAAGAACAGGGAAAATTGGAAGGTTTTAGTAAATGAATGATTGATCCTGCAGTTTCATAAGTCATAGGGTGGGTTAGTATGGGTATGTTTTGAATTGTTAATGAAAAACATTAAGTCTTGTGAAGTAACACATGCGCTAGTAGTAATTATTGCCAGCCACAAGCTCCCAGCATTCCGAATATGATGTTTTATCATCAACAGCAGCAGCAACGACTTCAAGGATTGATTACTTCTGAATTCATTCCAAACCCAAAATTATTATTTTACCAGTATAATATTTTATAACTTTATTAATAAAATCACACACATTGTTATTTTATTTTAATGCTCCCTATGATATGAAAACTTCTGGAATAGAGAACATCAGAATATTACAGAAACCAAGTATAACGGCAATAACAATCTGCAAGATGAGCCATACAGAAGGAAATAATGAAATAATTCAAATCTGAAAGTGCAAACAAGTCTTCGGAAATGCAGAATCACACAGATATGAAGCAGTTGCTGTATTATAATTCGCAACTGGTCATGATTGATTGACAGTGCATCTCTTCAAAATCCTCAATTTTTCATCACCTAAACGTGTGTTGTGAATGGATGGATATTAAACCCATATCATCTGGAATAGTTTCTACTCCAGTGACGTATATTTCAATAGATGTAGATAAACTGAGATGTCCAATCATTTTGTCTTCAATTTTAAAAGAATCTTTGATCATGTTTTTAATATCATAATGTTGATATAACTATTTTTATTCTGTAACTTTTTTTAAGTGATCCCGCTACAGGCCATAGGAGACCCTTGTGGTAGTAGAAGGATAAGGCTCCCACTTTTTCCAGACAATTGGCACTTGATGTTGCCCAGGTTGTCAGCTCTGCATGATGGCTGCCTTTATCCCCAGAAAAAGCACCTGGTACTCATTACCATTAGAGGTTGAATCGACCCCAGGTCTATGGTGTCACCAGAAAGTTTGGGTCAGTTTAAAATTTAAAAATCCTGACCTCAGCAGGATCTGTGTATCTTTATCTTCTTCTTCATCCAACCAAGACTGAGGTCTATAGGCCAGTTACAATCACACTAATGAATTTTGTATCCAGCATTTCCTTGGACGGCCCAGAGATCTCTTCCCTGTTGGACAGTAATGAAGCATGGCTTTAGGAACTCTATCTGAACTTTATCGTTATAAAATCTATAAAATACTCGTGCATCTACACTGAGACCACCAGAGGATTTTCCTAGTTTAAAAGAACTGAAGCGCAAATGCGCAAAATATTGTTATGCTTTGTCGAGCTATCGGACTCCTACAAGCTATGAAGCAGGCAGGTCAGTCTCAACATGGTGAGAATACTCTAGCATTCACTGTTACAATAAATTTATGTTCAATCATACATCATTTCATTATTATAAGGGATATTTTGAACAATTTGTAATGTTCCAGAAAAGCTGTCTTGGTATACACATGAAAGAACTTACACAGTAGAGTAAACTGTCATCCTCTTCATCCATAATATAATGCGATAGCACAATAAATCTTTGAAGTCTCAGTGCTCAGGGCAGTATGCCTGCCCAGTCTGATTAAAGAAGTATGAACTAATATTTCAGACATAAGTCCAATATATTATATTTCTTGTTAGTGTATATCTTAAGTGATTGGGTGAATCAAAACACAAACTTATCCATTGAAAACTGATTAAAATGCTTTTAAAAGGTCGTCACAACCATATATTAAACAGAAAAAATTAAATACATTAATATGGTATTAAGCCTATTGCTAGATATCTGTGAAATTCGCGAGTCACAATAACACGAAATGCTCTAATTTTGTCATTTTCTTGTAACATTTCTAACTAACTGACACTAAAATACGGTTTGAAAACTTTTGACGAAAACATGTATTTTGAGAAAAGTCTATTGGCTTCAGATCTCATTTAATATAGAGAATAATACAATATGATCTGTGCATCCAAAGCACTAATGCACTGTGTATAAAATTAATCAGTAGTGTTAGTGTTTAGAAAGATCTGAAAATAGAAACTGAAATTAACTTAAATATATATAAAAATCTGGTGCTCCATGACGCAAGTGGCTAGACACTTGCCCTACACTTCTCGGTCTCAAGTTTGCATCAGTCGCTCCATGTGATGTTTGTGGTGGATGAATTAGAGCCACAGCAGGCTTTTCTTGGGGCTTCTCCCATTTCCCCCTGTTAAAAATTTCATTCCATCTCTTCACCATACTCGTATCAATTTTGTTTCATTTCATTTCATCTGCTCCTGTGATGGTGTGACAGGCTTGGTCAGCCAGCATCCTTGTATATCACAAACCTTCAATAATAAAATTGCTTCATCTCATCCCATCCCTTGACCTGCCATTATGCCATACATAAATAGAAAGTAATAGAAAGTTTGTTTTTACTTTTTAAATATCAAAATCATAGTGATGAATATTTTTAAGATACCTGATATATAAATAATACTTTTTCATATCTACTTTTACCGTTATCTTGTGAAATATTTGGCATTCTCTCCTATCATTAGTAGAAGTATACCCATCTGGAAGTCATAGTTACCTTTACCTCGATGATATGTTGGGTGATAATGATAAAAAAGCACTAGGAGAGTCCTTAACCTTAAACTAAACATAAATTCCAAACCATGGGTGAGCACGGGAATAATTTTCTTTAAAGAATTCCTGTGGTCTGACTGGGAATCAAACCCAGGACCTCATGAACTGAAGTTAGGAACTCTTGACCACAAGTTCATGAGGCTAAAATCCTATGGTGACTTCTATTTTCTTGGTTTCCTTGTCCCATGCATTGAGTATGTAAATTAAAATTATGATTCATGCCTTAAATTAATCTTTAATTTTTCTTATTTTTTTGCAGATCCATGCTTCTCAAAATTTGTGGCCAATCAATAAATTGTACTGTACCTGGTAATTTTTAGGTAATAAATTATATTTCCTGATTGTGTTATTTAAATATCTGATCATTTTGATTTGTATTTACCTTACTTTCTTTGATCCAAAATGAAGTATCCAGAAGATACCCATATTTTTTTTTTATGCTGAAGCAAAATATCAAATATAAGGTACAGTCATCTGATTCATGTGGTTATGAAGGTCACCAGCACAATTTCTGGGTTGGAGACCACAGTTCTCCCACTAAACAAGCTTGTGTACTCTCGCAAGTTAATTGTTCATCATCATCATCCATGTAAGTATTAGGCCGTGTGCCTTCTCAAAGAGGAATTTTCCATCCAGTGCTTTTTTGGACGTCCCAGCAATCTTTTGCCTTGGAGCAGTAATGAAGCATGGCTTTCGGAATTCTATGAGATGGCATTCGTTGAAGATGGGCTTTCCAGTTCTGATAAAAGATGATAGCCATATAAGTTAATTGTTAAAACACAGATATATATTACATCATACAAATTGTGTTACTTGGTCTTCTCCTAGAAGATCCTGTATGTGCTGATATTTTTTTTACAAATGTTTCACAACTTATCTAGAAATATCAAATTACATACTCTAGTTCATGTAGCATATTTTGAGTTTAGTTTTATAAACTTAATTTTTTTAGTATTTCCCATGGTAAATCAAAAGATTATTATAAACATTTTTCAGTATTGTTGAAAATGTATGATGTTAAATGGATATGCAACATGATGAAAGTATTTTGGAACTAATGGGGATTTTTTAAAATAAAATAGATCAATAAAACAGAATATTTATTGCTAGTCCTCATTCTCCTTGACACTCTGCCACAACATGAAAAGAATAGGGCATGAGGGTAGTGCTAAAGTATTGAATTTAGCCTGATATCATGGCACTGTACAGCAACTATAATCTAGACATTAAAAAAGGCATACCATTCAATTAAGAGGGAGAAGTTTTATAGTAATCTGCCCAAATTCAAAATTCCTAAAAAGTTTGACTTATTCAGATGTGTCTAAATGGCACAAGGAGTAGGGTCTGGATAGGCAATTTGTTTCAGATACTTTTGAAATTCACATTGGGTTAAAGCAAGAAGGTGCACTCTCTCCTCTACTATTCAATTTTGTACTAGACATGCAGTCAAATCTTTAAAGGATAAAGAAGATTCTCAGCTCAGCAATATTAATGAACTGTTGGGATGATGTAGTATTATTAGGTGATAGTGAGGAAATACTAAAACCCAACACACACATTCTATCAAATAATACTAAGAAACTGCGGCTGGAAGCAAATTTAAATAAAACTATTGTCTGTCCAGCCTTAGAAACACACTCGAGGAAAACAAATAGGCAGGTAATCCATAAAGAACATGACTGCTACAGTTACTGTGATTCCATTCATGGCCAAACCACAGTTCAGCAGAAACAAAAAAATAGATCATATATTTGATTAATATAATTGCATATTTGAAGCTATTTACGTTAACTATAGTTGATCAGAATATAGTGTTCACATACATGTTCCTTCGAAGGTTGGAGAGTAACTAAAAATTCACATTTGTTTGAAACTGATCGATTCTTGAGAGGAAGTTGAATGCCAATTACAAATATGGCGGCTGTCATATAGTTTATGGTAACTTAACTCGGTGATAAAATGTGTGATCAAAATTATAAAAACACCCTAAAGGGAAATTGTTAAAAAGTGGTGAAAATTAGATGTGTTGAATGTATTATGTAAGTTCATGGAGCATAATCCTGGCACAGCACAGTGATCCAGAATGTAAAAAACTGGCAAAAATCAAAATTTTTACTTTTCATTAGAGGAGACAAAACTTGAACAGTCATCTAAACAAATAAATGGGGTACCAATCTGTCAAATTATTCTCTATACTAATTATTAGACCTAATTTTCGGGTCGTGAATTTATGCATTATAAAAATGGAACTTTTATGCCACATTTTGGACATACTATTAACACTTTTGTGATAATTATTTTAATGCCTCTCATTATAATTGTGTTAAATAGACATATACCTTGATGTTTTTATTATTAATTTCATACATCTCAATGATGGATAAATCATATTTAAAGAGAAAAATTATACGCTCAGACCGGGACTTGAACCCGGGACCCTTGGTTTTCTAGTCCAAGTGCTCTACCATTTGAGCAACCTGAGCAAATACCGACCTAAATGCAAATCTTTCTCTATATACGTTGTAATTCCCGCCCACCAAATGCTTTGAAGCCTTTGCTTCTATTTTTGCAAATGGCGGCTCCTATATTAAGAAGACATATTTGGGAATTATACATTACATTATAAATGCCAGTACGGCTATTTTCAATGTTTTTATTATTAATTTCATACATCTCAATGATGGATAAATCATATATTTAAAGAGAAAAATTATACGCTCAGACCGGGACTTGAACCCGGGACCCTTGGTTTTCTAGTCCAAGTGCTCTACCATTTGAGCTACCTGAGCAAGTACCGATCTAAATGCAAATCTTTCTCTATATACGTTGTAATTCCCGCCCACCAAATGCTTTGAAGCCTTTGCTTCTATCTTTGCAAATGGCGGCTCCTATATTAAGAAGAATATTTGGGAATTATACATTACATTATAAATGCCAGTACGGCTATTTTCGATGTTTTTATTATTAATTTCATACATCTCAATGATGGATAAATCATATTTAAAGAGAAAAATTATACGCTCAGACCGGGACTTGAACCCGGGACCCTTGGTTTTCTAGTCCAAGTGCTCTACCATTTGAGCTACCTGAGCAAGTACCGATCTAAACGCAAATCTTTCTCTATATACGTTGTAATTCCCGCCCACCAAATGCTTTGAAGCCTTTGCTTCTATCTTTGCAAATGGCGGCTCCTATATTAAGAAGACATATTTGGGAATTATACATTACATTATAAATGCCAGTACGGCTATTTTCGATGTTTTTATTATTAATTTCATACATCTCAATGATGGATAAATCATATTTAAAGAGAAAAATTATACACTCAGACCGGGACTTGAACCCGGGACCCTTGGTTTTCTAGTCCAAGTGCTCTACCATTTGAGCTACCTGAGCAAGTACCAATCTAAATGCAAATCTTTCTCTATATATGTTGTAATTCCCGCCCACCAAATGCTTTGAAGCCTTTGCTTCTATCTTTGCAAATGGCGGCTCCTATATTAAGAAGACATATTTGGGAATTATACATTACATTATAAATGCCAGTACGGCTATTTTCGATGTTTTTATTATTAATTTCATACATCTCAATGATGGATAAATCATATTTAAAGAGAAAAATTATACGCTCAGACCGGGACTTGAACCCGGGACCCTTGGTTTTCTAGTCCAAGTGCTCTACCACTTGAGGTACCTGAGCAAGTACCGATCTAAATGCAAATCTTTCTCTATATACGTTGTAATTCCCGCCCACCAAATGCTTTGAAGCCTTTGCTTCTATCTTTGCAAATGGCGGCTCCTATTTTAAGAAGACATATTTGGGAATTATACATTACATTATAAATGCCAGTACGGCTATTTTCGATGTTTTTATTATTAATTTCATACATCTCAATGATGGATAAATCATATTTAAAGAGAAAAATTATACTCTCAGACCGGGACTTGAACCCGGGACCCTTGGTTTTCTAGTCCAAGTGCTCTACCATTTGAGCTACCTGAGCAAGTACCGATCTGCCGTACTGGCATTTATAATGTAATGTATAATTCCCAAATATGTCTTCTTAATATAGGAGCCGCCATTTGCAAAGATAGAAGCAAAGGCTTCAAAGCATTTGGTGGGTGGGAATTACAACGTATATAGAGAAAGATTTGTGTTTAGATCGGTACTTGCTCAGGTAGCTCAAATGGTAGAGCACTTGGACTAGAAAACCAAGGGTCCCGGGTTCAAGTCCCGGTCTGAGCGTATAATTTTTCTCTTTAAATATGATTTATCCATCATTGAGATGTATGAAATTAATAATAAAAACATCGAAAATAGCCGTACTGGCATTTATAATGTAATGTATAATTCCCAAATATGTCTTCTTAATATAGGAGCCGCCATTTGCAAAGATTGAAGCAAAGGCTTCAAAGCATTTGGTGGGCGGGAATTACAACGTATATAGAGAAAGATTTGCGTTTAGATCGGTACTTGCTCAGGTAGCTCAAATGGTAGAGCACTTGGACTAGAAAACCAAAGGTCCCAGGTTCAAGTCCCGGTCTGAGCGTATAATTTTTCTCTTTAAATATGATTTATCCATCATTGAGATGTATGAAATTAATAATAAAAACATCGAAAATAGCCGTACTGGCATTTATAATGTAATGTATAATTCCCAAATATGTCTTCTTAATATAGGAGCCGCCATTTGCAAAGATAGAAGCAAAGGCTTCAAAGCATTTGGTGGGCAGGAATTACAACGTATATAGAGAAAGATTTGCGTTTAGATCGGTACTTGCTCAGGTAGCTCAAATGGTAGAGCACTTGGACTAGAAAACCAAGGGTCCCGAGTTCAAGTCCCGGTCTGAGCGTATAATTTTTCTCTTTAAATATGATTTATCCATCATTGAGATGTATGAAATTAATAATAAAAACATCGAAAATAGCCGTACTGGCATTTATAATGTAATGTATAATTCCCAAATATGTCTTCTTAATATAGGAGCCGCCATTTGCAAAGATAGAAGCAAAGGCTTCAAAGCATTTGGTGGGCGGGAATTACAACATATATAGAGAAAGATTTGCGTTTAGATCGGTACTTGCTCAGGTAGCTCAAATGGTAGAGCACTTGGACTAGAAAACCAAGGGTCCCGGGTTCAAGTCCCGGTCTGAGCGTATAATTTTTCTCTTTAAATAAGACATATACCTTCTTGGTAATATACAGATAAAGAGTCCACATCAGAATGATAATAAAATTAATAACTTTCATTCTGGACTTGAAAAAACGAAAGTTATCTTGAGTTATAACATTTTCGCTGCATTTTCCACGACCATTTCTAAAGCAAAGTATAATTTCAACCTTAACCGGAGTCATGCATTTCATATGCCGTAAGTGGAGTTGTGGGGTTGAAAAAGGTACCAACACGAAATGTGATAGTACTTGCAGTTGTATTGTATTTATTGTGAAAGTAGAATTATAAAATAGTTTATTTAACTAACTGATTGTGGAATAATATGGATCATTTGGGGAAGGGAAATTCACTAAATTACAGGATATAGCACAAGTGTAGCGATAAATAAATCACGAATATATTTACAATAAATTTGTGAGATTTCATAAACACACATTTTTTCACTGAAATTTCAAAATACACTGAATAAAAGTCCCACGTAATTTACAAAAACTTTATTTCATAATAGAATATTCCTTATCCTCCACATAACTGATCAGCATGGTCTATCACATTTAACACAATATTGGTGCATTTTCTTTTTGTTTGAACGATGACACAATGCACACTGTTTTCTTTTACATCCTTGATTGGTCTTTCATTCTTCGGAAACGATTTCTTCAAAATCCTGAAAACAATAATTCTGAGTTCTTTTGGTATTCGATCACTTACAAGTCTTTCATTCAGATATGGCTCTGTAAGTTGTTGGCCTAAAGTTTTCAGGAATTCAAAATGAGAAATAGGCTTGTAATATCCTTGAAAGATGATTGCAATGCATAACAATTGACATCAATTTTGTTGAGAATAGCATAGCAGACAACCAGGGACAATCTCTGTCTTCGCCTGCTTGTGCTATATGTAAAAATTATTTGTTCATAGGTACCTCCCCCCCCCCATTTGTATTATTATAAAAATATGAATATAATTTCTGGTTTGCATGTCTCAGGATCAGTACATTCCGAATGGTGCATGTTAGCATAATACAGCTTTTCCTTTTCAGGTACATGCGAAATAATTGTTTGATCGTCTCTAAACCCATACTCTGTGATGTATATTATAGGTTTCCTGTTTGTTTGGAAGGATATGCTAAAAAGATTTCAGATTCACATTCTAGTTCTGAATCTGTTACATGTTCAGAATAATTATAGTCTGGATCTTTTTATCCCCACATTCACATACATCACTGCCCTCATATTCTTCCAAAACTTTACGTACAAAAACCAGGAAATCAGTATGAAGCACTGACATAAGTTTACGAGCATGATAAGCCATTAAATTTGAAGAGAAAAATTTTCACCCAGACTAGGACCCAAACCTGGGACCTTTGGTTTACTGTACCAATGCTCTTACCAACTGAGCCGCCAGGGCGAGTTCCAATCTAGATGCAAATTTTTCTCTTATATACGTTGTAATTCCCACGCACCAAAATGCTTGAAGCTGTGGCTTCATCTTTGCAAATGGCAGCTTCTTAATTAAGAAGACTTTATTGGTAATTTAAACATTACTTTTAAAAGACAGTAGGGCTTCTATTGATGTTTTGTTATTAATTTAACACATCTCATTGAAGGATAAATTAAATTTGAAGAGAAAAATGTTCGCCCGGTCTGGGCGAAAAAAAATTTTCTCTTCAAATTTAGTTTATCCTTCAATGAGATGTGTTAAATTAATAATAAAAACTTGATAAGCCATATTAACACCAACTATACCACAGTCACATAAACTAATGTTCAATACAAATACTGCAATGCAACTGGAGTTGTAGGGTCTTAAAGGATACCACTCATTATTTTACTTATGCACAAAGAATGTAGCAGTACTTACAGTTTACAGACAATGTCTAAGGGTTAATGTTAAACAAAGGGAAAGCTACACAAAAGGATTTTGAAAATAAATGGATTTTAAAAGCATGTCAGGGGTATCCAGTTTCTTTGATATCATAAAAGACCCCACAACTCCGGTTAAGGGTTAAAATGTTGCTGAACTGGCACAGGTGAAAACTTTTGCTACAGTTTGCTACTTTAGATTTACACAGCACATTAATGAACTTGCGTTGTGCAGATAATTCATGACCTTGCCACCCGTGAGTGTGTGTGTGCTTGCATTCAGGATGGGAATTCTGTCGCTACAATAACTGACAGCTTATTGCAGTAATGCAATGCCCATGAAATACGGCAGTTCTTTAAGCTTGCTAATATCTCAACTTTCACACACATTATCCAGTTTGTTTGATTTGCAGTGGTATGTTATGGAATTTTACAAATCTAGAAGGGAACTGTACCAAGTTCTCCGTGAAAAAGGTGAAGGTCAGAATAATCAAATCAAATGTTTGTTTCAATTTATATTAAACATTGACAGTATCTCTGAATATTATGTGGAAAAAAAATTGTGTAGAGGTGATTCTATTCTGCAACAAAATACTTAAAAAAGTGAAAAGCATGAAAGTTCATCTACCCCTACAGCTCTAAAAAGCAAAGTGGACGCACTAGTGTCAGTTTTTAAGATAATAGCGATGGATGTAAAAAGCGAAAGAATGTAGAATTTCGACATGAAAACCCATTCAAAGAACTCCCTTTTGCATTTAAAGGAGCATGGAGAGGAAAAGACATCGGAACAAATAAATGAAGCAGTCTTAAACAACTCGAACAAGAGCAGGAAAAAACCCTTCAAGTTTTGAAATCATCAAAATCACAACTCCAAGTAATACCTTACAATGAAAGTAAAGTTATTTAATTAATTATTGAAGCTAATTTAAGCCAATGTCAATATAAGATTATAAGAGCACAAGGAAAAGAAAGGCATGCTAATATCGATCAGTCATTTAATCGTATCCTTAAGTAAAGAACATTGTTATCCTAGTAAAGATTATTAGTGTATCTTTTGCAGATGTGCAGTTACAGAATTTGTTAGATCATACAACCAGGCATAAAACTAACTAACCAACTAACTCACTGGCACTATGGAACCCATAGGTTCATGGCCACATGGACATAAGCTCTCCATATATCCCTATCCTGAGCCAATGTTTTCCAATTATCTCCTATATAATCTACTTCTCTTAAATCATAGTTAATGTTATTCTCCCACCTCATTCTTGGTCTACCAACTGGGCATTTTCCCTATGCTTTTCCTACAAGAAGCTTCCATGCATATCTTTCATTCCCCATTTGTGCCACATGTCCTGCCCATCGCAGTCCACGAGACTTAACTGTTCTCATTATATCTGGCTTCCTATAAAGATCATGTAATTCACTGTTATGCAGTCTTCTCCATTCAGCTGTCTGTTCATCTCCCCTTTGGTCCAAAAATTTTCCTAAGAACTTTATTCTCAAATACTCGTAATCTCCTGTCCTGCCTTAAAGTAAGAGTCCACATTTCGCATCCATATAATATAACTGGTAGAATAATAGTTTTATATATTTTCAGTTTAACATCTTTTTGAAAGGATTTGGGAAGTCGTCTCTGTAATGCATAATAAACAACCTGGCATATAGTTGCATTAAAATATCCAGTTCATATATTATTATTATTATTTCATTCATTTGTCCCTGTAATGGTGCATCAGGCATGGTCGGCCTGCACCCTTGTCATTCACAGGCCTCTACATATAAGGACTCATCTCATCTCTTGACCCAACCCTGAGTGGGACACGAGTTGAGGATATTTATATTTATTTATTTATTTATTTATTATTATCATTATTTTCTAAATGCATAAGTCTGTCTGTGACTAGATTAATCTATTTTCTAAGTATCTCTGCAAATAAATTATGTTTGTTAAATCAGTCATAATTAATACTTTGCATATAATAACTAATTAAAGGCCCTCGCATCAAGTATGCAGACCCAGATTTTTTTTACTCTTAAAATTGTTAATCATACACATGCGGAATGATTTGGAGCCCAAATAGTGACTTTCAGATTTTTGCCAATTTTTTCGCATTCTGGATCACTGTGCACTGTAGTGAACAATATAATTAAATTAACTGCAGAATATACTGGTGTGTCAGAGAGTAGTGTTTTACATATTTGCAGGGAATTAAAAGAAACTGGTAATATCAAAATGCCCAACAGGAAGAGAAAAATGCCTAAACCTGTTTTTAGGAGTGGAGGACGATTTTGTTAAGTGTTTAACTTTCACAGGGAAAGAACACTATGAGGTTTAATTTAATAATTAAATTAATGTTTTTATTACCTCACCTCATATCCTTTTTCTTCTATACTGCAGTTTCGGAGCTTATCTCCATCGTCAGTAGCCTCTGGTCGACCGGTGTTATGTCGTTTCTTGGCGGTTTCCTTCTTCTTACTTCTGTCGGTGGACAACCGATAAACCTCTGGATTAGCGTCAACAATTGCGGGAGTCATTTCAAATTCATGAGTTTGTCTTTTTTGTTTTTTTTGCGATGTGGATTTTTTCACCAGACTGTGAGTTCCTTTACCGTTTTTATTCTACTCTAGATAACAGGAATGAGATGCAGAAAGAAATTAATAATTACCAACGACCTTACTCTGTGAGTGCATGCTATTATGCACTACAAGGACGTTGACAACTTATGTCAAAAAAAAAAGTTAAACTAAAATATATAAAGTGATTATTCTTCCAGTTATACTATGTGGATGCGAAACATGCGTCTCTACTTTATTGAAAGGAGAAAAGATTAGGAGTATTTGAATAAGAAAGTGCCTTATAACAATTTCTTATGTGCCAGAGAGAGATGAACAGGCAGGAAAATGGACAATACAACACTACTCTATTAGCATCCTTCATCCTTTATGGAAAAATACATACAATAATAAGACACACCTTACACCCCATCATTGTGTAATGTGCAGACGCCATGTCACCCAAACAGGGAATGAAATCACAGGGTGTGTGGAAATTATGTAGGGAAAAATTGTATGAGGAGCTAGAGGAAAATCGCCCTGTAGGTAGGCCAAGAATAAGGCAAGAATATATTATTAACCATGATTTGAGGGAGGTAATAATTTACCTCCCTCAAATCAGGGAATAATTAGAAAGCATTAGCTCAGTATTAGGATGTATGAAAAGCTTATGTGCAGCCATGAACCTCGGGATTAGATAGTGTTAGTGAGTTATAGCTTTGCAGCAAGTAAAATGCAGTGCTAGTATATTCTTATCTTGACTTTACATCTCCCACTAAGCAGACCTGTTTTCTCTTCTACTTGTTTCACCAATCAGCATCAACACCCATGTCAAGTGATCAAGGGGAATTCGAACAAATGCTGTAAGAAAGAGGAACATTACATCATAGAACTCTTGTGCATGAGCAGTACAACTGCATTGTGTTCACTGCCAAGCTGTTGTTATGTTTGGTCTACCACCATGGTCTAGTTGTAACATTGTTTCTTTAGTTGCTGCAGACACAGTTCAATCCCTGGTCAGGACAATATTCCTGGGTGATATACAGGGCAAGTCAAAATGTTGTGCAGGTTTTCAGAAATTTATTATGTGAAATGTAATGAACATATAATATCGTGAGACATATTGTATGAAAGGTAAACTCTCAAAGTTTAGTTGTCCACTTCTAAAGTTCCGCGTTCACCCGCAAGATGTCAACAGCAGAGCAGTAAAGGAAAATGGCGTTGACTGGGGATCAGAAGTCTTTCTGTGTGCTTGATTACCATGTAAACAACTCTGTGACTAGTGTTCAACGACATTTCCGTACCAGATACGATAAAGACCCGCCGGATGGGAGATCCATTCGTAAGTGGTACACACAATTTAGGGATTCAGGCTGTATCTGTAAACGAAAATCGACTGGCCGTCCGTCGACGAGTGAAGAGACAGTCGAACGCATTCGCACATGCTTCATGCGAGAGTCCACAGAAATCCCACCTACCGGGGAGCGACAGAACTTCAACTACCACACAAAAAATGTTATGGCGGATTCTCCGGAAACGTTTACAGATGAAACCCTACCACTTGCAACTGGTTCAAGCCTTAAAACCCGCCGATTATGCTTTGCGAGCGTCCTTCTGTGTTGATTTTCTCGCATTAATGGAAGAGAATGAGTTCCATGAGAGGGTAGTTTACAGTGATGAAGCGACTTTCCACCTTTCAGGAAAAGTGAATAGACACAATGTAAGGATTTGGGGAACTGGTAACCCCCATGCAACTCTGGAACATCAACGCGATTCTCCGAAAGTGAATGTCTTTTGTGCCATTTCCCATGCAAAGGTTTATGGGCCCTTTTTCTTTCATGAACGTACTGTGAACGGACATGTTTTCCTTGATATGCTACAACAATGGCTCCTTCCGCAGCTTGAAGCGGATAGTCCAGATTTCATTCTGCAGTTGGATGTTGCCCCTCCACATTACCATGGCAGTGTTCGAGACCATTTGAATACGGCTTTACCACAACGCTGGATAGGCCGTGCATCTCAGGGTGATCAACAACTCATTCATTGGCCACCTCGTTCACCAGATCTAACCCCGTGTGATTTCTTCATGTGGGGTCTTGTAAAGGATCATGTTTACGTACCACCACTTCCAACAACACTGCATGAACTGCGTGCCCGCATCACAGCGCCATTGCTGATATCGACCGCGGACTGCTACAGAAAGTTTGGCAGGAGATTGAATATCGGCTTGACATCTGTCGTATAACAAAAGGCGCTCACATAGAACATCTGTGAATATTTAAAAAAAAACTTTGAGAGTTTACCTTTCATACAATATGTCTCACAATATTATATGTTCATTACATTTCACATAATAAATTTCTGAAAACCTGCACAACATTTTGACTTGCCCTGTACATTGAGTTTTTTCTACACAAATTTCAGGAAATTCCAGATAATAATCGAATACCATCTGACCACAATAATAATCTATATTGCCTTTTTTCAGTATTAGTGAATGGTGTGTCTTGTCTTAAATGTTAATTTCATTGAAGATGGCCTCAGCATTAACCTGATTGCTCATGGGCAGATCCTTCTTGTCCTTTTGTGGTCAGAAAAGTATGTAGGCCTTATGTGATTTAATATGATTATATCCTCTTCCTTTGAATACCCAGGAGGCTGGAGCATGTAAAATATGTAATAAAGGGAGAAATTATACAAAGGCAGAGAGGTGAGTTAGGTCATGTGACCATCTCTTCTATAACACTCCATCTAATTGAGAGAAACAGACACTTTACTTCTATTCTCTTTTTGTCATTTTAACTTATTTCCAAGGTACTGAAATAAAGAAAACTGGAATCTTACAACACTGTTTTTGCTTTGGAAAGAAACATTGCATTGCTCTGATTGAAACTTAATATACCAGGCGGCCCATCTATGCCGAATTATGTTATATTAGATATTCCTCTGTAAACTGGATTCAGTTGGGTGGTCTATACACTTTCTCCTTTACATTTGTAGTGGTGCTATGTGAGTGTATTTGACTTGATTGTCCTAGTTGTTGGAACATAACTACCGGGTGGCCAAAAAAGGCATTAGAAACTTTTTTCTACAACGACATAATACAGCATGATAGATTTTTGTTATCATATCTATGCTATATCAGACAACCTGAAATTTAATACAGAAGGTTTTTAAAGTGTTCTCCTTCTGCAGCAATGGGTGTGTAGAGCTTTGACCTGAATTCCGTGATGACTTTCTGAAGAACGTAGTTTTACTCCAAGAATCTCTCTTGATCCTTCCGGGAAATTCTCGTATAAGACTTGAAAGCATAATAAGAGTCCCTTCGATTGGTTGCCGGCCAAAGGAAGGCAAGACCAGTGATGGGGCTGCCATCTTTATAGCCTCTGGTCAGGCTTTTCTGGAGAAGAAAAGAAAACAAAGGAAAGAAGAAATGGAAGAAAGGAAAGACTCCCTAGCCCTCAGATGACCTAATAGTGCCGGGGTCGAAAAAAACAAGAGTTAATCAAGAGAGATTAGATAGTAAAGTTAAAGACTGCAAAACACAAGTAAGTGGAAGAAATGTTTTGCTCAGCTTGGGCACCTTGTGGTCGCCATCCACATATCCCCTAGATGAGGACCCCTGAGGGTAAAAAAAAAAAGATGAAGATAAAGTAGAGTATCATAGGAAGAGAGCCATAGCTAAAATTGAAGTTCGCAAAAAACATAGACAAAGCTGGGAACAATTTGTCTCATTTTTGGAAAATGATCACTAGGCCTCAACCAAAAATATATAAAGTTTTAAAAAATTTAAATAATGATTCAAGAGAAAATGCACATTTAAATTGTATATCTAAAGAATCTTGGCTTACCTACTTTCATCATTTATGGACACAAAAGGATGATTTATTACAAATACCACTCTCTAATAACACTGCTTTGGAACAAATTTCTATAGATGAACTGATGTTGTTAAATCATTAAAAAGTAACAAAGCTCCCGGAGAAGACCACATTAATCAAGAATTATTTAAATTTTCAACTAAAAATTTTTTAGACAGATTTCTTATTCTCCTTAATATGATATGGGAAGGACAAGAACCACCACAAAGCTGGAACAAATCCATTGTAATACCAATCTTCAAAAAAGGAAGTCGCCAAATCAAAGATAACTATCGTGGAATTAGCTTGTTGAACTCTGGATATAAAATTTATGCTGATATAGTTAAGAATAAATTGAGAAACATTTATGAAAATATAATTGGAGAAGAGCAGAATGGATTCAGAAAGGGTATATCTTGTACAGATGGATTCTTTACTCTAAAACTACTATTAGAAAAGCACAAGGAATTCAATATAGAAACTCATATCGCCTTCGTTGACTTCATAAAGGCTTTTGACAAAGTAGACAGAAATATATTACTACAAATTTTAGCTGATGATAACGTTCCACAACAATATATTACTAATATCTTCAACATCTATAAAGATAATGAAATCTCTGTTAAACAAGATGGCAAATTATCTTCTTGGGAAAAGATCAACACTGGAATAAGACAGGGATGTGGACTTTCACCGGTGCTTTTCATTATATACATGAATAAATTAATAAATGAATGGAGGAAAACACAACGAGGATATATACCCATCAATAGGAACCTCAAACTCGATGCTATTCTTTTTGCAGACGATTTAGCTCTTCTGGCACTTTCCGAAAATGATTTGCAACGATCATTTATAATTACAAAAAATAGGTGCCAAATTTAATATGGAAATATCAATTAACAAAACTAAAATTATGGCATTTTATGGGAAGGACCCCATACAAAGTAAAATCTGTCTCCAGAATAAAATTTTAGAGAGATCTAATCAATTTAAATATCTTGGATATTATCTCTCTATCTGGGATGAAAAGGATATCCTGAAAAAGTTACTAGTTATAATAAAAGTTTAGGAATTATTAATCAAGTTATGAAACCATCCCTTGTACAAAAAAACACCAGATTACGTTTATATAACACTTTGGCTAGACCAGTGTTGACCTATGGTAGTGAAGCATGGACACTAAAAAAACAACATGAAAGCAGAATAACGGCTTGTGAAATGAGATTCATGCGCAGAACAGCGGGTTACACCAGATGGGATCGGAAAAGGAACACCGATATCTTAAAAGAATTGAAGACTACGCCAATTTTGGAATATATTAAACAGTACCAACTAAATTGGAAACACCATCTTGAAAGAATGAGTTCAAATCGGATCCACAAAGCTGTTTATAATTATATACCAAGAGGACGAAGATCACTGGGCCGTCCTATGAAACGCTGGGGGGAAAATTTTCTATAGGATCATAACAGGCCTTGGCCTAATACTTGGAAGGAAGAAGAAGAAGAAGAATCTCTCTTGAAATTACAGTATGGCGTTCCTGGAATGTTGCAGGTGCATCTATGAAGACTCTGTCCTTTAGATAATCTCATAAGAAATAATCACACGGGTTGAGATCAGGACTATAAGGGGACCATTCAACACCATGTCTAGTCATTGCTAAGATGTCCAGGGCAACAATCCAATCTCTGAACATCGTCTGAAGGAAATTGAAGATGTCTGCAGTACAATGTGGATGTGCTACATCCTGAATGAACCAGTAGTTTTGGAGCATTTGGCAGCATCGGGCAGCTGTATAAATTCATGTTCCTATACCTGTCTATGTTTGTCTACTGACAGTTCCCTCAATAAAAATTGGCCCATTATGTCATATTGTGCACTAACTGCACACCAAACAGGGACTTTTCTGCATGAAGAGGAGCAGTAAACTTGAACATGTGGATTCACAGTACTCCAGTGGCACCAGTTCTGTTTGTTGACATACCAACAGAGATGGAAGTGTGCCTCATCACTAAACCAGATCTGATCCTTATCGACTGTTCCATTTTCAAAAGCTTCAATCATCTACATGCAAAACAATATCATTGCTCCACATCCTTGCCCTTTAAAGGTTAGCACAGTTGAATTTTGTAAGGGAAAAGCATCAGTTTCTGTTTCATGATTCTCAGGAGAGATCATCGTGACATCCTGAGTTGCTGTGCTGCGTGTCTTGTTGATGTAGTGGGCTCCTCATTGAATAGGATTCTAACTCATTCCACATTCTCCAGTGTTACAACTGAGGCTGGTCGTCCTGAGTGGCCCTTCCAGGAAACATGTAAGGATCTGGTCTTTTCAAAATATTTCATCAACCTTTTAAAAAACAGATAAAAACATTACAAAACATCCATACCAGAGGATGCTTAAATTTTTCATCACAATTCAAATTCAGTTCTGTGCTGTAATTTAACTGGGAAATGGTTATTTCAGATGGTGCTTTTCTTAGACCAAATTTTCTGTTGAACACAACATTTCATCCAGAGTTTGCATAAAATGTGTTTACAATATTCAAACTGTGTTCCAATATTGGTGCTTCTATTCTGAAATGTGAAATGAGACATCGGTGAGTGAGCTATAGAATTATCAGAGCTACAACCAACAATAACACAAGATGAATAATTTACTGCCCTCAGAGGATGAATTACAATATTCAGTACCGGTATATAATTTTAACAAAATAGCCATAAAATATAACATGAAAATCAATACAGAGAAAACAAAAGTAATTGCTTTCAAGGAAAATACCCTGAACATAGCAAAATTTGTATACATTCAAAAATACTGGAAAGAATGTATTCATTTACCTACCTTGGATATACATTAACATATTTGGATGAAGTAGACATAGCAAATAAAATTATTAATTTTAATGGAACCATGGGAATAATAAATTCAGTAATGAAACCTTTGCTAGTCCAAAGAGATGCCAGAATATGGTTATACAAAACCTTAGTAAGACCTGCACTTGCTACAGCAGTGAGGCGTGGACTTTGAGGAAAGGAGAATAGGACAGGATAACTTCTAGTGAAATGAGATTCATGAGATATACAGCAGGATATACCAAATTGGGATCACAAAAGCAATGATGATATCTTGAAGGGAGTATGTTATAGAACCAGTCATTGAATACATACATAAATACCAGAACAACTGAATGAATTATTTGTGACAAATGATTTCAGATTAGAGTTCCCAAGGTCATGCTTCATTATTGTCCAACAGGGAAGAGATCTCTCGGCCATCCAAGGAAACACTGGATGCAAAATTCATCAGTGAGATCATAACAGGCCTATAGGTCTATGACTTGGTCGGATGAAGAAGAAGAAGAAGAATCATTTACAGCATATTACATACAGTAGACAAAAATGTTTTAAAACCTATTTTGTGCCATCCTGTACAAGGTTTATGAACTTGCTGTGTATATTTCATTCCTGTTTTGTTAGTGGAAATAGATATTAGTAAAAGTGGGCCTCACTATGTGAGATATACCTGGTGTGTCTACAAATGAGAAGTACAGGAACAATTTCTACTCTATTGTGAAATATGACAAAAAGCAACTGCAGCTCATATGGTTCACCAAGAGTGGTACCCACCACATTGATTATCTACAGCCATTGTTTTGTCACATACAATAATGAGATACAAACTGATGGAACATTCCATGTAGATTCAAAAAAACAGAGGCCTATGAGTGAGAGCAAGAAAAATGTGTGAAATGTCTTCTGTTATTTTGAAGACAATCCTACATATGGTAAATACTTACATACTGGCACTATTGAACCCTTAGGTTCATGGCCACGTCGGCATAAGCTCTCCATACATCCGTATCCTGAGCTAATGCTTCCAATCGTTCCCTGTATAATCTACTTCCCTCAAATCATAGTTAATGTATTTCTTGGTCTACCAACTGGGCGTTTTCCCTCTGGTTTTCCTACAAGAAGCTCCCATGCACCTCTTTCATTCCCCATACGTGCCACATGTCCTGCCCATTGCAGTCTACGAGGCTTAACTGTCTTATTATATCTGGCTTCCTATAAAGACCATGTACTTCATTGTTATGTAGTCTTCTCCATTCACCTGTCTGTTCATCTCTCTTTGGTCCAAAAATTTTCCTAAGTACTTTATTCTCAAATACTCATAATCTCCTTTCCTCCCTTAAAGTAAGAGTCCATGTTTCACATCCATATAATACAACTGGTAGAATAATAGTTTTATATATTTTCTGTTTAACATTTTTTGAAAGGAGTTGGGACATCAAAAGTATTTGTAATGCATAATAGCATGCATTTCCGGAATTGAGCCTATGTTTAATTTCTTTGTGTACCTCATTCCTATTTGTGATTATTGTACCTAGGTATTTGAATTCAGCCACTTCCTCAAAATTTCCCTCATTTGTCATTAGCTTTTCATAACCATTATATAATTATTTCTGCGTGTGACCATATATTTAGTTTTATTGATATTTACTTCCAGTCCTAATTTCTTAGTGTTACTCAATAGTGTGTGCATGTTGTGCTTTAGTACCTCCTCGCTATCGACCAATAGTACTACATCATCAGCATAAACTAACAGCTTATTAATACTATTGAGTTGTAGGCCTTCTTCATCCATTAGAGATTTGATGGCATGCTTTGGTACAAAATTATATAGTAGAGGAGATGTGCATCTCCTTGCTTTAACCCATTCCGGATTTCAAAAGTATCCGAAAAATGCTTGCCTATACGCACCCTACTCTTTGTGCCATTTAGACGCATTCGTATAAGTCTAACTAACTTGTTAGGAATTCCGAAATCCAGCAGGATCTATATAACTTCTCCCTCTTAATTGAATCGTATGTCTTTTTGAAGTCTATGTATAGTTGATGTACAGTACCATTATATTCCCATTTCTTTTCTAAAATCTGTCTTAAGCTAAAAATCTGATCTGTTCTAGACCTGTTTCTACTAAATCCACATAGATAATCTCCTAGAATGTCATCAATATAGGGAGTAAGTCTGCTTACTAATACAGGGCAAGTCAAAATGTTGTGCAGGTTTTCAGAAATTTATTATGTGAAATGTAATGAACATATAATATCGTGAGACATATTGTATGAAAGGTAAACTCTCAAAGTTTAGTTGTCCACTTCTAAAGTTCCGCGTTCACCCGCAAGATGTCAACAGCAGAGCAGTAAAGGAAAATGGCGTTGACTGGGGATCAGAAGTCTTTCTGTGTGCTTGATTAACATGTAAACAACTCTGTGACTAGTGTTCAACGACATTTCCGTACCAGATACGATAAAGACCCGCCGGATGGGAGATCCATTCGTAAGTGGTACACACAATTTAGGGATTCAGGCTGTATCTGTAAACGAAAATCGACTGGCCGTCCGTCGACGAGTGAAGAGACAGTCGAACGCGTTCGCACATGCTTCGTGCGGAGTCCACAGAAATCCACCTACCGGGGAGCGACAGAACTTCAACTACCACAAAAAACTGTATGGCGGATTCTCCGGAAACGTTTTACAGATGAAACCCTACCACTTGCAACTGGTTCAAGCTTTAAAAACCCGCCGATTATGCTTTGCGAGCGTCCTTCTGTGTTGATTTTCTCGCATTAATGGAAGAGAATGAGTTCCATGAGAGGGTAGTTTACAGTGATGAAGCGACTTTCCACCTTTCAGGAAAAGTGAATAGACACAATGTAAGGATTTGGGGAACTGGTAACCCCCATGCAACTCTGGAACATCAACGCGATTCTCCGAAAGTGAATGTCTTTTGTGCCATTTCCCATGCAAAGGTTTATGGGCCCTTTTTCTTTCATGAACGTACTGTGAACGGACATGTTTTCCTTGATATGCTACAACAATGGCTCCTTCTGCAGCTTGAAGCGGATAGTCCAGATTTCATTCTGCAGTTGGATGGTGCCCCTCCACATTACCATGGCAGTGTTCGAGACCATTTGAATACGGCTTTACCACAACGCTGGATAGGCCGTGCATCTCAGGGTGATCAACAACTCATTCATTGGCCACCTCGTTCACCGGATCTAACCCCGTGTGATTTCTTCATGTGGGGTCTTGTAAAGGATCATGTTTACGTACCACCACTTCCAACAACACTGCATGAACTGCGTGCCCGCATCACAGCAGCCATTGCTGATATCGACCGCGGACTGCTACAGAAAGTTTGGCAGGAGATTGAATATCGGCTTGACATCTGTCGTGTAACAAAAGGCGCTCACATAGAACATCTGTGAATATTTAAAAAAAACTTTGAGAGTTTACCTTTCATACAATATGTCTCACAATATTATATGTTCATTACATTTCACATAATAAATTTCTGAAAACCTGCACAACATTTTGACTTGCCCTGTATATTTGTTAGAATTTTGTATGAAATTGGAAATAATGAGATGCCCCTCTAGTTGTTGCAATCAGTTTTATCTCCTTTCTTATAAATTGGTACGATAATTGATTATTTCCATTCATCTGGAAGAGCTTTTTTCTTCCCAAATCATACTAAGCAACTGGCATATCTTATCCATCAATTTTTCTACCCCTGATTTTATCAGTTCTGCTGGGATCTCATCTGAACCTGATGCTTTATACATCTTCAATTTTTCTATCGCCATTTCAACCTATAATGCACTTGGCTCTGCGACTAGCATTTTAGCTGTCTGTAAAGTATCCTCCTCAATGTCCTGTTCTGTATGTACATTTAATAGCTGATTAAAGTAACTTTTCCATCTATTTAATATACTCCTGGTGTCTGCAATCATATCCCCATTTTCATTCCGAATTATGTTTGTTCTAGCCTGAAATCCTTTCTTCTCTATACTAATTCCCTGATATAATTCTGTAATGTTCCTATTTTTTGCATTCATTTCAAGTTCATTAATCTTCTCTCTCAAATATTCCCTCTTTTTACTCTTTAGTAACCTGGTGGTTTCCCATCTAATACTACCCAATTGCTCTAAATTTACCTCATTTGGCTCATGTAACCATTTCATTTTTGCTAGCTTTCTTTTCTTTACAATGTCGGTACATTACTTGTTTTGCCTCTTTTTTTTAAGTAACCAATGCTTTCTGATGCTGACAATTTAATAGTATCTCTTATAGTCCCCCATTCTTTATTTATATCAGTTTCTTCTTCGTTTGCCACAGTGTCATCTGAAGATTTAAGTACTTCAAATATATTAGCAATTTTGATTTGGTATTCTTGCCGCATTTCATCATGTTTCAAGTTTTTTAATTCAAATTTTTCAGAATCATCTTTAACGTTTGTTCCTCTTATAAGCGATAGCCGTTGTCTGATTTTCACCCTGACCAGATGATGATCCAAATTACAGTCTGTCCCTCTCACTGATCTAACATCGATGATGCTACTGTGCCAGCATTTGTCCACTAATACATGATCCATCTGATTCCGAGGTGTATTTATGAATACCTTTATGCTGAAATGTTGTGCTCTTAACAATGAGATTCTTTGATGTGGCAAATGTGACTAATCTAATGCGATTGTCATTACTATCTTCATGAAAACTGAATTTGCCTATTGTTTGTTTGAATATATCTTCCCTCCCCACTTTTGCATTAAAATCTCCTGAGATAATTTTCATATGATATCGTAAAAGGCTATCAAATAAGCATTCTAATTCTTCATAGAACTCATCCTTGATCTTGTCATCTTTATCTTCTGTGGGGGCATGTACATTTACGATTATATAATCATGTCGTTTAACATTTAGAATTATGTATGATATCCTATAATTGACAAACTTAATATCTCGGATAGCGAATTTATTTAGAATTTAGAATTATGTATGATATCCTATAATTGCCAAACTTAATATCTCGGATAGCGGACAGGATCCTCCTTCTGACTAAAAAACCCGTTCCAAATTCAGGTCTTTCTGCACCCCCGTAGTATAATTCAAAGCTTCCTGATTCCTGACTACCTTCTCCTGGCCACCTAACTTCCTGCAAAGTGAGTATATCCAAGGGTGATTTTTCTAATTCCCACATTAATATCTCTAGTGCCCCGCTATTGCATAAAGTCCTAACATTCCATGTTCCTAGGAACATGTCCCTGTGTTTGAGCCTTTGGCATTGGTTCCCTGAAGTAGTCCCCGCCTGGAGATCCGAATGAGGGAATATTTGACCTCCAGAAAATTTTACTCCAGTGGAACCCATGTCTGCATTTCTTGACGGTTGTTTTTTTATGGTGGAAGATCGTCACTCTTTCGACCAAGGTACTTTTTTCCTCTGGCTTGTCACCTTTGTCCAGTCCAGCATGGGTAACCCTATCGGTAGCAAAGCTACTGCCGGCATAGCTCTCGGGATCATTTAAGCATGCAAGCCACTCCACCATGACAAGGTAAAGATACCATGGAGGGCATATGGTAAATACTGTGCAAATTATTTATCATCATCATCATGACAATTAGTATTATTACTATTGCTACTAACAATAATAATAATTCTTTCATTACCTTGGTTTAACCTCTCACTTTTTAGATACTTTTACATGCCTCACAGCACCTGGGCCTTATGGGACACAACCTTTTGGGAGAGGAGTTTTAAACTCTCAATCACATACATACTTTCTTGGCCATGCAAGGACATTGGAGACCTCCTTGGATGAGTGATCAGCTCAATTCCAAGGCCATCTCCAGGACAACACAAACATTTAGACAAGAAATGCCATTTCAACATTTATATCCATAATAAACAAGGCAAATACGATATAGATGATTGTGATGACGAGATGGTGTACAGGGGACTACATGCGATGTAGAGTTTCCTGTCTTACTTGTGAGGAAAAACTGAAAAAACCTCACATAGGAAACTTGTCCAGACCAGGGTTCGAACCTGGATCTGCTGCATATAAGATAACAATGTTTCTCTGAGACTATAGTGATGGACAATAATTGTAATAATATAATAATAAGTTAATAATAAAAGCCTCATCTGTTTCAGCCATTGAACTGAACCAATATCAATTGATGCTGGTTCAATTCCATAGCTAAACATACTTAAACAAATTTGTGCTATTATTATTACAGTTATTGTTATAATATTATTACTATTTTAGTCCACTGCTGTGGTCTCAGGATAACATCAGAGCCTTGTATCCAATGGGTCTAGGTTCGATCCCTAGTCCAGACTTGTTTCATAACTGAGGTTTTTGGGGTTTTTCTTCACTTTTAAGACAATTGTCAGAAAACTTCAAGACCCATATAGTCCCTAAACACCTTCCTGCCATCACAATCATCCATATAATATTCTCCGTGATTATTATGAATATGTGAGTGAATGATGTTTGTTTTAAATGTTCATGTTACTTTGAAGGTGGTCCTGACCTTGAACTGATCACTCATCCAGCAGGGCCCTCAATATCCTTGTGTTGTCAAAAGGTATGTATGTCATCAAGAGTTTAAAAGTCCTCTCCAACAGATTGTTCCCTGTGACATGGTGCATGTGAAAGTACCTACAAAGCGAGAGGTTGAACTAAGGTAAAGAAATAATAATTGGACAATGTTATGCATCAACCAGCTATGTGTCATAAGTTTTGAGAAAAATACATTAAAAAATATTATTATTTTTTTTACATTTTAAACTCTAGCAAGAGCTATATAATTATTTCTGACTTGATAATCACTTATATGATAATATTGTATATACTGATTTGTACTGTATGAGTAAAAACTATTTATTAAAATTCATCGGAGAACATATTGTTTAAACAACTCACCTCATAGGATTCATGCTTCCATGATATCGCGATTTCAAACATAGTCATGTTCATCGTCAGCCATAACTCCGACTGATGAAATTCTTCGGCCGTCAACTATTCTATTGTTGCCATCTTCAGTGCTGCCATCTATGGTTGAATTTATGAACTTCGAAATCAATGTAATTTCGTTAGGGATATCAAAATTCATTGATCTATTTTTTGTTTTTCTGAATGTATATTTTTTCCCAAACTGTCAATTCCATAGGTTTCTCTACTTGTTTTAAAAGTTTAGCTTCTCTTCCAATTTTATGATGTTCTAATAAACTATGTGCAGCAATTGCAGATTTTTCAATTTCACAATTTTTAATATTTCTGAAATGTTCTTTTGTCCGAATTTCCAAATTCCTTTTTGTTTTTCCTATATAAACTTTATTGCAATCTTCACAATTTATTTGATAAATTCCAGATTTCTTACTGTCTGGAATTTATCAAATAAATTGTGAAGATTGCAATAAAGTTTATATAGGAAAAACAAAAAGGAATTTGGAAATTCGGACAAAAGAACATTTCAGAAATATTAAAAATTGTGAAATTGAAAAATCTGCAATTGCTGCACATAGTTTATTAGAACATCATAAAATTGGAAGAGAAGCTAAACTTTTAAAACAAGTAGAGAAACCTATGGAATTGACAGTTTGGGAAAAAATATACATTCAGAAAAACAAAAATAGATCAATGAATTTTGATATCCCTAACGAAATTACATTGATTTCGAAGTTCATAAATTCAACCATAGATGGCAGCACTGAAGATGGCGACAATAGAATAGTTGACGGCCGAAGAATTTCATCAGTCGGAGTTATGGCTGACGATGAACATGACTATGTTTGAAATCGCGATATCATGGAAGCATGAATCCTATGAGGTGAGTTGTTTAAACAATATGTTCTCCGATGAATTTTAATGATTATACCTCATAATGTTTACTTCCCAACATTAATTAAATATAAAAACTATTTATATTTATTTTAATGGTAAATATTTCAATACTGCACTTAGATGAAATGAGAATGTTGTCACAGTTCTGCATCAGTCAGTTAAACACCACAAGAGGGTATTAACACTGTTGCATGTTAGTATGGGATATTTTATTATGTATCACTTATCTAAGCATCAAGGTAATGCATATACACTGTTAATGTAAAATATTGTACCATAATATTAGTAGTGTTTGTTTGCACAATACACTTATTATTGATATGTGTTTATATATTGTATTTTTTGTAGTACTTCATACATATTACATTATGAAATGTGCATATTAAATTATAAATCCAATTTATCCCCTCAGGGGTCCTCATCTAGGGGATATGTGGATGGCGACCACAAGGTGCCCAAGCTGAGCAAAACATTTCTTCCACTTACTTGTGTTTTGCACTCTTTTAACTTTACTATCTAACCTCTCTTGGTTAACTCTTGTTTTTTCGACCCCGACGCTATTAAGGCATCCGAGGGCTAGGGAGTATTTCCTTTCTTCCATTTCTTCTTTCCTTTATTTTCTTTTCTTCTCCAGAAAAGCCTGACCAGAGGCTATAAGATGGCAGGCCCATCACTGGTCTTGCCTTCCTTTGGCCAGCAACCAATCGAAGGGACTATTATTATGCTTTCAAGTCTTATACGTGAATTTTCCGGAAGACGCTGGAGGGAAAATTTTCTATAGGATTGTAACAGGCCTTGGCCTAATACTTAGAAGGAAGAAGAAGAAGAAGAAATCCAATTTATTCATATAATTACAGTACATATGAATAATAAATGAAAAAAACAGACAAGCTGTAACAATTTTGTGAAATCAATTTTTTTTATTCCTTAGAGTAAAAATGATCGATACACATCCATCAACTTGCATACTAATTTTTATTTTGAATTATAACATATTTTTAAAAGGCATATACATGACTAATTATATGCTTATGTAGCTGTAAACAATACTTAAAATAAGTGGAACTACAATAAATAATAAAAATAATTTATCTCTTATTTTTAATATGAACTATTCACATTGGAAGTTTATGTTTATTAAAATTATCACCGAACAAATTTAAAAAAAAAGTATGCATGTTTCATTTCACAAAAAAAGAATAGGAGAAGAAATTTTACCAACTGATGAACAGTGAATCTCCTAACTCTGATGCCTATTACAATGAGCTCTGAATTGATAAGCACCTGATTTTTTTATCTTTATGTTTGTAAAATTGGAGTATATGGACTTCATGTATGAAAAATATATGATTTACACAATAAATAAAACACATACCTGCAGTGAGACAAAATATGCCTTTCCACTCTCAGGGCAGTTCATATAAACCATACCTAAAATTTTCTGAACTCTGAATGTCATTATAACATTAAAAAATCTCACTGACTTGACAATCTTCACTATTTATTGTAGCGCCAAACCAACAATACTCAGTTATGTATCAACAATGTAAGATCGGGAATATTTGGTGCTAAGCTGCATGATGCAAAATTTAGATTAGTACTTATGAAGATCTAGTTTCATAGCCGTTTGTTGCAAAAATACAGAATCCCTGATAGGACTGATGCTGTTTACATTTTTCTTTAATAGCAAGGCTATAATTAAAGATTTAGCACTAAAAGTGTGTGTACACTTACTTCATGAGCCAGTGCAACAGATGACATCAAAATCTTAATTTTTTTAAATGGTGCTTAGCTGGTTGATGCTTAATATTGTTCAATTATTATTATTAGTAGTAGTAGTAGTAGTAGTAGTAGTAGTAGTAGTAGTAGTAGTAGTAGTAGTAGTAGTAGTAGTAGTAGTAGTTGTCCCATGAGGGACATTCCATACGAAATCGGCAAAAAAATTGTGAAAAATGAACTCGCATCTTTAAAAGTTTACCATTTTTTTACAGTGAAACTTTATGATATACTGAATATCTGTACCGAATTTCAAGTCTTTGCTTGGTGTAATTAAATAGTAATAGAGCTGTCAATTTATCGTATTGTTTTAAATAGTCTCTTTTATATAAATACATTTCTCGAAGTATGGCTATTCCCTCAACTTGAAAAGATAGTCACATTATAGATGATTTTATGCTCTATCGCGTGAAAATTAGTATGTTAATATTTACGTTTTTCTGAAGGGCGTAAATGCTATTAATATGCAATTGACCTTCCTCACCAAAAAAAATTATAAAATCAAAAAGTGCCACATTATTACCTGAACACCAGTTAATTTTTTGTAATTAGTATTAAAGTGGAGTCTTGAAAGGAAACTACCAAAAATAATTATTTTTCCTAAAATCTCCTATGTGTAGACTGCCCGCAATACCTTTCGCGTGAGTGGAGATCGCTCGCTCGTACAAACAATGACGGAACTACTTGGTAATAGTCCTTTGCGCACTAACAAATATTTTTATTGTTATTATCATCATTACATTATTTTTATTATCATTATAACAATTATTACATTCTCATCATCATCATCATCGTGGACTAGTGGTTACTCTGCACGCCTCCGATTCCGAGGTTTGCAGGTTCAAACTCGATAGGAATCAATGGAATTTTAAAGGCGTAACAATTCTGAATGCTATTTTGCTATTTTAATGCTATGTTTTGATGCATAAAAATGCTGTTGTACTCTTCTTACTGACCAGGAGAGTGGAAGACAACGTTAGAATTTTGATTTTATCTTTTTTTATCACTGCTAGCAGCAAACGCCTTCTTAAGATTTTCCAAAACCTCAATTTCATATTTATCCTCTTCTTCACTTGAAGAGTCAAATTGGTGGAAAATTTTATTTTTTAATTGCCTCAGTTACACTTTTATATTTATTTTTCACATATTTATTGTGAGACATTTTTGCTCTCTTAATGGGACTTTCCCCTATCAATTTAAATGATTCATTTAATGTTGGTATAGCCGATTCTTTAGCGATGTCGGAACTACTATCGTTATTGCTACTAGGTTGTGTTACATCGGATTCCTCATTTTCAGTATTAGTTAATCTGTTAGGCTGTACATCCTCAACATTTCTCTTACCCTCTAAAATTAGCCTGCAATTACTATATATTTTTGCCGAGAGGCAGTGTTCTTGGGGTACCCCGAATTCCTCACAGATCCATGGAGGGACAGATCTGAATTTTTTTAAAAATACTCTTATGTCGTCGTCCGAGTGGATTGAAGCACTTTCCATTCTCATAACACCAGTTAGGCTTATTCATAATAGACAGTGTAATTATATGTACAGTAATAAAATAAAACACTTCAATCTGCAAACTTGTTAGTTAAAAACGATAAAAAGATTATTTTAAATTTGATTGTAATACTTAAAATAATGAGGTGACACACTAAACACATGTTACTGATTTAAATTCTACTGTCTAGTAAATAATCTGAACTTGAGAATTGTTGATAGAGGAACAGATGTTTTAAGAAGACGCGCTGATTCAGCGTTTCATTCGTTTGTTAGGAAGTGATACGAGTATTAAAACATTCGGTTTTATTTGGAAGTGATATCTTGTAACAACACTATTTCGTCATAGTTTCCAGGGTACAATACAGTACACTCAATAAAAAATTATTTTTAAGATTGAAATTAGTAATTATAACATAATAAAAATCTATACCAGTTTATTCAATTAATGGTGTAAGAGTTTTATTATAATATTTCATTTAATTGCAATGAAAAATTTGTAACAAAATAAATAATTTGTTTTAAGGGAGGAAAGAAGATTACGAGTATTTGAGAATATAGTTCTTAGGCAAATATTTTGATCAAAAAGAGATGAACAGACAGGTGAACGGAGGAAAACTACATAATAGTGAGCTACATGATATGTATAGAAAGCCAGATATAATAAGAACAGTTAAGTCTCGTAGGCTTCGATGGGCAGGTCATGTGGTACGTATGGAGGATGAAAGAGGTGCTTGGAAAATTCTGGTAGGAAAACCGGAGGGAAAACGCCCAGTTGAAAGACTAAGAATGAGGTGAGAGAATAACATTATACATGATTTGAGGGAAGTAGATTATACAGGGGATAATTGGAAAACGTTAGCTCGGGATGGGATGTATGGGAGAGCTTATGTCTGCGCTGCCATGAACCTACAGGTTCCACAGAGCCAGTGAGTGAGTTAGTTATAAATAATTTGTTTTAATAATTCACAGTAAACGTAAGTAACAGAGCTCTTTACTTCTCCCTTCAGCAATAAAATGTTGATTAAATAAATATCTACTGCGTAAGAATTAAAATATCGCCACTTTTATAAATTTACGGTACTGTTCCATTAAGCACAAACATATAATAATTTATTCGATTTAATGGCAGTTGAAAAAGTCACTGATGAAGCTCTTTTAATAAAGTATGCGCGCGACCTTGGTCGTGAAATGAATCTGATGCGCCGTGGACCCGCGAGTTTTTTTTACGAAAATAGAATAAAAAAACATTTATATTGTCTGAAACTATTCAACTCTCCAAAAGGGTAATTTTGCTGAAAATTAATCCTTATTACGTGAATAGTATCCCGTATTTTTTCCGATTTCGTTTTTTTGATATGTACTGCAGTAAACCGCCATAAAACAGAAAATTGACACCGAAAATAAAAATATCCTAATTATAAAAATAACACCCTTAAACTACATAATATCACCTATATAAATATGTTTGAAACAAATTTTGCTGTTTACTGTTTCAGAAATATTAGTTAGTAAACGTTTTAGTTTATCATATTTACGATAATTTTAGATCATCATAACTACGAACCTATAAATGATAAAAATTAAATATCTGTATTAATACGTTTATAAATGTATTCACTATATTTAGGGATACATAAAATTAAAAAAATAAATTGCAAGATTTTTTGCTGTCCGATTTGATATGGAATGTCCCATGAGGTAGCCAAGTGATTAAGGCAAGATGCCTTGGCACAGAACTATGGGACTTGCACTAGTTCGGGTCTCCATGGGGGAAGAAATTTTCTCATGGAATTTTGGCCAGTATGGGACTGGTGCCCACCCAGCATTGTGAGGAATTTGGGTAACTACATTAAGTAATGGCTCCTGGTTGAGAAAACCAGCTATATTGGCTGGGGGCCCAACATGCTGACCACATGTCACCCCTACACTTGCTGGATGATCATCTACCTCTGATTAACACATGTGGATGTGAGGCCAGCAGCAGACTAGTAGCCAAGGGCCTTCTATGCCTGTTGTGCAATGGAGAGTAGTAGTAGTAGTAGTAATTGTAATGATAACAATAATAATAACTCTAGAACACTATGTGGGATTGTCTTCAAAAAACAAGATATTTTGCATATTTCCATTGTTCTCACACATAGGCCTCAGTTTTGCTGAGTTTGCATGGAATGTTCCATCAGTTTGCATCTCATTACTGAATGTGTGAAATCAAGGGCTGAAGGTAAAGCATAAGATTTGCAGATGCATTTTGTTGTGTTTTAACCATAGATGTTGGTATACTCCTAATTCGTAAATATGCAACATCAGCTGTTGCCTCAAAAAGTGAAGGTCCAGTGTTACTAATATCTAATTCAACATACATGGAGCAGGTTCATAACCTTTGTCTTATGTTTCATGAAATAGAGGATTCGAGTCAAATGCAATCAAGTAGTGTCATTGGAAATGTAAAGGAGGACGTTGATAGGCCAGCCAAATAACTCCTCTGAAATATAATTGTGCACAAATGGGCCACCATATAAGTTTCTTGAGCTTGAAGGTTTTATATTTTATATCAACAACTGAAGAAAGCAAGTGAAATGCAAAAAGTTGACTAATCTATTTTGAGAACCCAGCCACTGTCCAGAAAAACTTATAAAATTTAGAAAAGTGCATTTAATGGTTTATAGCAGGCAGCCTCAACCCAAGGAGAAATGTTCAGAGGGCAAGATCAACATATTCTTTACTAGAGGCAGGCAAGAAGACTGAAGCAGAGGACATGTGTACTAGTAGTTTGAGTATATGTTGGAATGGCAACTTCACCAGTATGGCTATTTTATCTAAGTCTCACCCATAATCCCCAAATACTTTTCTCCCTGCTTAGGAAGAATTGTTTTTTATTTATAGACAGAAGAGCTGTTGAGTAAAAAGCATAATTTACATCAAATCTATCTTAACAATAGAAGTGAATATGATAGTTACAAATTGTTGGAACATAATATGAGAATAGAGAAACATAAAGAAAATATATTTAAAAAATGATCAGAACCATAACATTAGTGAGTCAGCTGTATATCTTAAAAGCAAACCTTCACCTGGAGTAAGAAACAAAACAAATTGCAGTTTGATTGAGCATTAAAAATAATGCAAAATGCATATGTCGTACAACCCCATTGCAATGAACGCCAGAGATCAGACCAATTAAGATGTAAGTTGATGGGTCCATCTTAGGTTGTGGGCACGTATAACATGCACTGTGGTATAAGTGAGAGTAAACACAGTACTGTTCTAGGCGTGCTATTGTGAGTGTTCTGTTTGCTTTTGGTAAGTGGAGAAGATGAACCCTGTAAATATATTGGTTAAAGTTATTGCTAAACTAACAGAAGAAGGTTATAGAGACATTATGTGAAATGTTACAATAGGAGCTTCAAGTTGTTTAAGGTGTGTATGACTTAATAATGAGTTATGGAATGGAATCAGTTGAAGAAATTCATACTCTCGACATTGCTGAAAATGAACCATGTAATGATGATGGTGACATGCCTCATGTACACCCTTAGACAAAAAAAAAAGAATCATCTCTTGAACGCACATTTCTTCTAAATCCTACTCGGCACAGCACTGGGTTCAAACTACGACTCTAGTCCCTGAGCTACTGTGTTATGTGGCATGAACTGAAGACATTCCTACATGTCCTGTTAGGTCAGTGCGGTAAAGCATGCGGTCACTGTTTCTGTTAACAAAGGTCGCAGGTTCGCGTCCTCAATTATGTAGTTTTTTTTTCATTATATTTGTATTAAAATGTTTAATGAATTAAAAACAACATTTTATTTTGACATTTGAATTAAATCAATGTTAATGTCGTTATTATCATCATCATCCATGCAAGTATTAGGCTGAGTGGCCTGTTACAGTCTCAAAGAGGAATTTTCCATCCAGTGCTTTTTTGGACGTCCCAGCGATCTTTTGCCTTGGGGGATGTCGTTATTGTAACAATTATATATACCAGATTCAGAGTTTGTTCTAGGTCATTTCAATGTATTGCATTCAATAGACTATCAATCTGCGCTAAACAATAGCCTCTTACAAGTTTGTTTATAATGAATCATATTTTTACCATGGCTCAGCGCACACACAAGGACATAGGCACAAGGCAATTACAATGCCCTGCATATTGAGGGCGGTAATAGATGCTGAGGGTTAATACACTGATATTGATTTTGTTTTTGTTAAAGTTTTCATTTTAGAAGATATTATTTTCTTTCCTCATTTATTTATTAGAAGAAGGTTTTAATTTATTTTTTGTGTGTGCATTAAAGCCATAAAACTCAAATATAAAATTAAAAATGAAATATATTACAGATAAAATGCTATTCTAACATTCAGTTAAAAAAAAAAGTAAAACGGGAATCGATCCGGTGAGGTTACGAATGCAGATGATGTCTGTTAAACTTCTCTACCGTGGAAACACACTAAGCCTAGCTCTCTCTTTCATGTTGCTTGAGTGCAGTGGCGGAGTGTGGAATTTTGACAAGTGTTAGCCGCCGTTTTATTTACAGTAATATGGATATAATACTGTTTATTATATTATTTCTAATAAGTAAATAAACTTCTAAAAAGAACGGCATGCATTGTTAGGAGTATCAAATATAATAAACTACTATAGTTATAGGGCTTAGGAAATGGAAAGGGGTAATTTGACATGTTAATAGTTCATTAAATATATAAATGCATGATTTTAAAATACAGATATTCGTCTCCACTTCCAGCTGGTTTCTAGAGTTTATAAGTGAGCTCTATTGTTGGTAGCCTCGTAGAGATACTAAGGGTGAGATCTCTTTTTCATTTTATTGAATAAAGTAGCGGATATAGAACATATTAAGACGTTTAAACATCGTCTGATGTGCCAACGAACACAGTAGAAATTTCCAAATCCTTTCTTAATTTCTCATGTATAGTGCAACAATTCAATATAATTAGACCCTACCTCTTTTGTTAGATTTGGAGTTTTCTATATGGCCCCTAAATTGTGGCTCTTGTTTGGCTAAAGAAACACACAGCGTCTATTAGGCAGCTACTTGTTTGCTTTAACGTTTTCATTATGCTTATCCGTATTAATTTAGCCCGGCATCAGGACTCTTCAGTTCTAGTGTCTCCAAAATTATGTGCTGCTATTTCACAGTGAACATGGATTTCAGCACATGAAAAACTATTTACATCAGAAACCCCCTTTGTTGTCCAAACATTTTTCTCCATTGAAAATAGAAGGCAGGGCTAACAGGGATCATGACTTTCTGCAGCCATATGTCATGTTCATACCAACCTTCATATTCTTCATTAAATGACACACTTTTGTTTTTGTTTGACTTATAATATTTAAATAAGGAGTTGTTTTGTAACTTTTTTCTTTTCTACGAAGCTTCGGCAGGAAAAGTGATGACTTATCAAGTCTTCAGTAACTCAAGCACATTCCTCTTTCGTGATAATATTTATTTAGTTGTTTAATTATTGTATTTGATATGTTCAGAAGCACTACGTTTACATAGGACTTACTCAGAGCAACTGAAACCTCGCTGTTAGCTGTTTATAGAGTGCTAACAGGGCAGCTACAGAGTAGCATTGGGCTCAGCTTGAAATGCATCAGGATGTACTACCAATGAGCTTGAATTCGTGTGCGCAACATATTCTCACAGTCATCTTCCATGTTAGCCTCGGGAAATCGGCTAACAGTGTGGGCATTTAAAACGTTGAAGCACATGGTATTGTATTGGAATGCTACAGTATATATGCAATGCATACAATATATATTATTAAGTTACTATTGTTTACAACATTTAGACTACTTATCAATGCATTGTTGTATCTCGTTCTGGTATTATGTTTCGTGTTAATTAAATATCTAAGAGTTTAATTCTAACTGTTGAAAGTGTTAGCCAGGCTAACAGTGTTATCATGGACGCTCCACCACTACTTAAGTGTGCACTGTGTTAACTAGCAAACAACACAGTACAATTACTGAAAATGTATTGATGTGAATACGGTTTCTGTGAGTGCTCACGAAGTTCCCCGATCGGTTGATAGAATCTGCAGATGACTTTTTTTTTGTCTAAGGGTGTACAAGAAAGCAAATTAGAAGAAACAATTGCCTCGTCAGAAGAAGTATCAAGTACTTCACAGTATTTTGGTTATCTTTATTGTCCGTCCCCTCCAAAAGCATCCTGGATCATTACACCAAGGAACAAAAAAAAAATTTTTAACCATAGGTCATGGAGCAGTATGAAACACAGATTCTTATGGCTAACAAATGAAAGCCAACTCTACAAAATGAAGCAAGCAGTTGAGCAACAAAATATATAAATAAAATGAAAAGTGTGCACTGAACAACATTTGAAGAATTCTGTCTGCAGCGGTCTAGAAATGTAATTGTAATATAAAGTGACATAAAGAGAATTGCACTCAAAACAGCTAATGATTTGATGGGCACAGATCAAACCTACTTCATAGCAAGTCCTTCATGGTTACATAGGTTTAAAAGGTATTATAAGATTGTCAGCCGCAAAATAATATCATATGTGACAAAGCATCAGTTACACATCACAACAGTCATTGAAAAATCAATACTAACCTTCAGACGTGAGTGCACATCACTTATAGGCAAATACACTGATGAACAGGTTTTTAATGCAGATGAAATTGGTTTCAGTAAGGAGATGTTTTTTGGCAGAACGTTAGAATGTCAAGGAACCAGTAAAGTGTATGGTGTTGTGCAATCAAAAGGGTCGACTACACACTCCCCACACTCTAATGCCAGTGGTGTTAAGAGCTGGAAAACTGATGCCATAGTTACTACTGATTCTTCAAAAATCTCAAGGTATTAACACAAGAGTTGTGGCATGCATGTTTCAGGCTAACATCCTTGTAATAATGTGGACTACATTGGGAAAAATGACAAAAAATTATGGAGAGAATTCCTGCAAGAAATATTACTTCCCAACTCTGCAACATGCAATCTATTGCTGTTGGACTCATATGATGTTCACTGCGATGGAAATATAATTAAATAACTGTTAGAAGAAGGGGACTATGACATTGAAAAAGTAGTAGTGAAAATCATACCACCAAATACAACTAATGAGTTGCAACCTTTGGACATATTTTTTTTTTGAATGTACAACCTTTGAAATAATTGATGATGCACAGACAAATTACAAGTCTCAGAACAAAGTCACTGCACATGATCAGAGATCAGTTATTTGGTTTGCAAGTATACAACTATTTGAGAAACTAAATCAGTTCTATTTTGTTGTGTGTCGTGCAATGGAAAATAATTTCATGTAAATAAGTAGTGTGGTAAATACTGAAAATAAAACAAAGCAAAAGAAATGAAACAAAAGAAAGGAAATTCATTGAAATAAGGATGAGAGAGAAAATAAAAACATGATACTAGGATCGAACACAGAACCTCATGCACAGGAAACAGAAGCTCCCTCCACTAGACCACAACCATTTCTCCTAGAAATTGTCTGTATGAAGCGATGCAGTACTTCGGGACTTACTTGTATAATAAAATTAGATATCAACTCAATTTAAATTAATCAAATGCATTTTGTATTAATAATGGAAATAAATAATTTTATTATGCCTTGTGTTTTGTGTATATATATATATATATATATATATATATATATATGAGCTGTTTTCTTTAATTTATTTATTTCCATATATTCCATTCCATAGTAATTCTGCCTGAGGGCAGGTCTTTCACTGCAATCATAGCATTTTGATGCTATGCTTTGCAGCTTTACTAGGGAGCTGTAGGCATGGTAGCTTCCTGTTTCTTTCCACACTGGTGAAGAATGATGATGATAATGATAAGGATGATGATGGCTGGATGATTTTCGGGGACCGTTGAGACCTAAGCTTCCTGACCATTTATTTTACAGGTGAGGAAAAACCCCAAAAAATCTCACCCAGGAGCCTGTTCCGACCAGGAATATTTCCATATATATACAAATTTATTTATATAACGAAGCCTGGTAACATGTAGGCATTATGAAAATTAACGTTATTAAATAATAATAATTAAAATATATATATACCTGATCAGAATCGAACGTGGGCCTGCATCGTCGGAAAAGAGCATTTTATTGACTGCTCCAGTACTTTATTTCAGCTGGCAGAGTTAAGGCCATAATACCTACTCTTCCACTCAACCAGCGAATAGTAAAATTATACAAAAATTACGTACATATTACAATTTTAAGATATTATTAAAATACAGACTAAACAAAATACAATGATGATGTAATCTAATACTAGCTAATACTAACATAATATAATAAAATTAAAATGATATAAAATAAAGTAAATAGCTTCCTAGATGATTATTAATGGAATGCTCTATATAGTTGTTATGCAGTTAATGTTTTCATTGTGTCAAACTTAACATATCAGTTAATTTGGATTTAAATAATGATAGCGATTGACAGTCCCTGGCATGACTGGGAAGTGAGTTCCATGCTCTAGCCATAGATTCAGAGTATAGACAGGTCCTGTGTTGTGGTATCAAAAGTAAAGAAGAGTCTTGTGATCTTGTTCCTAAATTGTGATGAGCCGATAAATTTTGAAAACGTGTTTTTAAATAAGTTGGTAAATATGTGTGCAGAATTTGGAATAGTAAGGTATGTGAATGTAAAGTTCTTCTATCATTTAGGCGTAACCATGATAAGGCCTGAAATGAAGGAGACACGTGGTCATAACGACGGAGATTGAATATAAACCGAATGCACGCATTGTGAGCACGCTGTAGTCTGTCAGATAGATCAGTTGTCAGATTAGTCAGTAATATGTCGCAGTAGTCGAAGTGTGGCATTAAAAGAGTCTGTACAAGTATTTGTTTTAATTTTGTAGGAAGGTAGTTTTTTTAAAACTATTTAGGGAGTGAAGAATTGAGAACACTTTCTTGCAGGTATTATTCACTTGGATTTTCCAGTCTAGGTGTTGGTCCATATAGATACCCAGATTTTTTACTACTGAGCTGTAGGGGATGTTTTTGTCATTTAGGAGAGTGGTAGGGATATTTTCGTAATTTATAATGCTTTGGATTCGCCAATGTCCTATAATTATGCACTGTATCTTGTCAGCATTTAGATTAAGTCCATGTTTCTTCGACCATTGGGGAATTGAGTCTAGGTCACTATTTAATTTGTCTAGTGTGTCATGTACATCGTCAGGATAGGAGTGAATGTAAATTTGCATATCGTCAGCGTATAGGTGATGTCGACAATAGGTAAGTCTAGTGGATATATCGTTAATATAGATAGAGAACAGAAGTGGTCCTAACACTGAACCTTGTTGGACACCACCCTTCAGTGATAGCCAGGATGAGGAAAGTTCTGCATTGGATACACATTGCTGGCGATCATGAAGATAGGATCCAAGCCAGTTAACAGCGTTGTCCGAAAGATTCAGAGTGCGTAATTTTGCTATTAATATGTCAGTGTCAACAGTGTCGAAAGCTTTACTGAAGTCCAAGAGTGTAAATATTGTCATGTGGTTACTGTCCATTGCTTCACGTGCATCTTCGGTAACTTTAAGAAGTGCGGTTGCCGTACTATGGCCTGTCCTAAAACCTGATTGGTGTGGGTCAAGTATGTTATGAGTGTTAAGGTAATCAGTTAATTGTCCATGAACAATGCGCTCCAAGGCCTTAGATAGGACTGGAAGGATGCTGATTGGTCTAAAGTCGTTTGGTGTTACAAGTAATTTAATTTTATGGATTGGTCTGACTATAGCTTTTTTCCAGAGTTCGGGCTAAGTTGAGGTCATGATTGAGGCATTAAATATATGGGTTACAGTTGGGAGTATGACATGGAGTATTTTCTTTAAAAAGTCGATACTTATATTGTCTAAACCTTGTGTCTTAGTTCTAATGCGGTCCAGGGATAGTTTAACGTCGATTGGCATTATATAGGAAAAGAAGAATTTTTCTCGGGAAGGAGTAGGTGTGGATAGGAGCTCATCTATAGTTTGTTGTTTGGTTGTAGTGTTTATGTTAAGTGTGGCATACGATGTGAAATGTTGGTTTAGATCGTCCAGTGATATGTTAATGCTCTCTCCTTTGGTTGTCGGCTGCCGTAGACCCATTGATCTAATACGTTTCCACATACCACTTGCATTTGTGTTTGGATCAATGAGACTATGAGCATACCACAACTTAGCGTTCTCCTCATCTAGGGGATATGTGGATGGCGACCACAAGGTGCCCAAGCTGAGCAAAACATTTCTTCCACTTACTTGTGTTTTGCACTCTTTTAACTTTACTATCTAACCTCTCTTGGTTAACTCTTGTTTTTTTCGACCCCGACGCTATTAGGGCATCCGAGGGCTAGGGAGTCTTTCATTTCTTCCATTTCTTCTTTCCTTTATTTTCTTTTCTTCTCCAGAAAAGCCTGACCAGATGCTATAAGATGGCAGCCCCATCACTGGTCTTGCCTTCCTTTGGCCAGCAACCAATCGAAGGGACTATTATTATACTTTCAAGTCTTATACGAGATTATTAATCAAGTTATGAAACCATCCCTTGTACAAAAAAACACCAGATTACGTTTATATAACACTTTGGCTAGACCAGTGTTGACCTATGGTAGTGAAGCATGGACACTAAGAAAACAACATGAAAGCAGAATAACGGCTTGTGAAATGAGATTCATGCGCAGAACAGCGGGTTACACTAGATGGGATCGGAAAAGGAACACCGATATCTTAAAAGAATTGAAGACTACGCCAATTTTGGAATATATTAAACAGTACCAACTAAATTGGAAACACCATCTTGAAAGAATGAGTTCAAATCGGATCCCCAAAGCTGTTTATAATTATATACCAAGAGGACGAAGATCACTGGGCCGTCCTATGAAACGCTGGAGGGAAAATTTTCTATAGGATCGTAACAGGCCTTGGCCTAATGCTGTGGTTTATCTACGACGCAACGCGCCAGCGCAAAAATTGCTCCCCATATATTTAAATGGAAGTGGTTTATCTACAACGCAAATTGCTGGCGCAAAAAAATTTGCGCTGACATGTCGCGTCGTGTTTTGGAATCTCTTGAATCCAGGACGTAATTTGCCAGCGCAAACAAATAATATAGAAGATATTACCCGTACTCATTGGTGTAATTGCTAAAAACAAACTAATGCTACGGTTTATTATACAGCGTGTCGCGCAAGACGTGACGCGAATTCGCGTTTCGCTCGGCGTGATGCTGGTTCCGCATGGAGCGCATATGTTTATGGAATTGTTGCCAGATGGCACCACATATATGGAAAATCAAAATGACCAACGTTCATAATAATTTTCCAAATGTGTTTACAAAAACTAATGTATACAAACCTGTCCCTGCATAACCTAATAAAATAAATTACATACATACTATTTAGTAAACTATAAATTAATCTGATGTACACTAAACTGACCCATCGGAATCTAACAAAATGAAGTGATTGAACATTTATTTCTTAAAATATGGTTTGGAATTAAATGCAAATGTTGGTCATTCACACATTTGTCCTGCCATCTGGTGGATTTAATTTTATGAGCGTTCACGTATGCCAACTTCAATTCTAATAAAGAACTTTGAAAATAAATTGAGAGGAAAAATCATAATTTGTGTACATAGATAAACATATTAAAATTCTTCATTTAAAAAGCTTCAAGTGTCGTTGCAAAACGATTAAAATAGTTCGAAATATTAGTAAAGACAGAAAAAGTAACAGCTTTTATTTATCTCTTGACTAAGTTCAAGCCACAATAACTTTTTTCTGTACATCTCTGTACTCCTTCATGCTCATATTGTATAAAACATATATAGAACTCGATGATTTGCAACAAAACTATCTAACTTTCGTCGTTAAAATTGGAAAGATATAAAACAAATACTGCATTTCCGACATTTTGTTATAAAATCTTAGTTTGTTTTTAGCAATTACACCAATGAGTACGGGTAATATCTTCTATATTCTTTGTTTGCGCTGGCAAATTGCGTCCTGGATTCAAGAGATTCCAAAACACGACGCGACATGTCAGCGCAAATTTTTTTGCGCCAGCAATTTGCGTTGTAGATAAACCACCTCAATTTAAATACATTGGGAGCAATTTTTGCGCTGGCGCGTTGCGTCGTAGATAAACCACAGCATAAGATTTTATAACAAAATGTCGGAAATACAGTACTTGTTTTAATATATATAAGTTGGTAAGAGGCACTCGAAAGAGCATTAAGTTATAAGTTTATGATTTGTCTTTTATGAGTTCGTTCAGTGATCCTGTCCATATTCTGCATTGATTGTAATGGTATCGCTCACACTTTTGGTCGCATATCTTGCATTCACACGAATCACTCGGTTGGTGGAATTTTGTATTTTTGCACATTTTGTGATGATATCCGTGTGTTGCTAAACCTATGATTCTGTGCCTTTGTGGTTGGTTACTTCCAGTCCAATCTCTGTTTACCATGGCATTTGAGGCGTAGAAATCTTCGTCGATCTCTTTTTCTCTCTGTTTCTTTTTTTCGATGACTTTCTTATATGGCTCCGTTGCTGGCAGTAGTATCCTTTGCCTCAGGTCCTCTAGGAAGAATGTTTCTCTGGCTAGCATATAGGCCATTCTATTTGGTGTGTATTTGCTTGCACGTAGTGCCTTTTGGATGAATCTTGGTTTTACTTTTTCTAACCTCTCCAAATCGCTGGTCGATAGTTTCTCCCATATCAGTTCTATCCCGTAGGTGACGATCGGGGTGATCACTGATGCGAATAATTTCATGGCTGTGACTAATTTTAACGATGTGATGTCTTTGATACTGCACATAGCTCTTATAGCTGCTGCTGCTCTCTCCTGCACATGTGCGCTGAAAGACTTTGTTATTGGCTGCAGTGTTATGCCCAAATATCTGAATTTGTTGACCATTCTTATCGGTTCTTCTCCTAGTTTTAGATTATCACTTGCCGCTGTTCTTGCTCCTTTTTTGAAAACCATTTGTACGGTCTTGTTGCTGTTTATCTTGAACTCATTTTCCATAGCCCATCGTTGTATCCCATCTATGCCTTTTTGCAATTCTTCTTTGTTTCGTGCTCCAATGGCCATGTCGTCTGCATACATTATCAGCGTGGTCCCGTTTGTTGCTTTCCCAATGTCAGTCGTCATTATGTTAAATAGTAGCGGGCTGATGGGGTCTCCTTGTAGTATCCCATTAGTTTGCATAACCTCGTCTGATGCCGCAACCTCATCTGTTATTTGTAACCAGTTTTGCCTCATTATGTCGTGTACTATTCCAACAATGGGGTGCTCGTTTCCAATCATGTCCCTCATCTTCGTGAGTAGTTTTGTTCTGTTTATGTAATCGAACGCTTTTTCATAATCTATGAAGACCACGTAGTATTTTCCTTTCGGTCTGTTGAGGGCTGCTTCTATCTCATATAATAATGCGGATGCTGCTTGCATAGTGGATTTTCCTTTCCTAAATCCGAATTGGTTATCTGGGATGTTTAATTTTGTGATGTCCATCAATCTGTTTGTAAGTATCTTCATAAAGATTTTGAACAGGGTGTTCTCCAATACAACGCCTCTGTATGAGTTCATGTCTTCCGTGTTTCCTTTACCTTTATACAGCATTTTCAGGGTAGCCCTTCTCCATTGTTCTGGTATGGTTCTCGTCTCTAGGCATTTGTTAAACAGTTCTTTCCATATTGATATTAGCACGTCAGCTGATGCCTTTAGGTGTTCGTATGCTACTTGATCCGGTCCTGTGGCTTTTTTTATTTTTGCTTCTTTCACGCATTTGTTTATTTCATCCTCTGTGATTTCCATTTCCAGATTCAGGGTTCTTGAGTTCCTGGTAGTACTTGTTTTATAACTTTCCAATTTTAACGACGAATGTTATGCTACGGTTTATTATACAGCGTGTCGCGCCCGACGTGACGCGAATTCGCGTTTCGCTCGGCGTGATGCTGGTTTCACATGGAGCGCATACGCTACAGCGCACATGTTTATGGAATTGTCGCCAGATGGCACCACATATATGGAAAATCAAAATGACCAACGTTCATAATAAATTTCCAAATGTGTTTACAAAAATTAATGTATACAAACCTGTCCCTGCATAACCTAATAAAATAAATTTACATACATACTATTTAGTAAACTATAAACTAATCTGATGTACACTAAACTGACCCATCGGAATCTAACAAAATGAAGTGATTGAACATTTATTTCTTAAAATATGGTTTGGAATTAAATGCAAATGTTGGTCATTCACACATATGTCCTGCCATCTGGTGGATTTAATTTTATGAGCGTTCACGTATGCCAACTTCAATTCTAATAAAGAACTTTGAAAATAAATTGAGAGGAAAGTCATAATTTGTCTACATTGATAAACATATTAAAATTCTTCATAAAAAAAAGTTTCACGTGTCGTTGCAAAACGATTAAAATAGTTCGAAATATTAGTAAAGACAGAAAAAGTACCTAGAGCAACCGCATCATATGAATGTTGTATGGAAAATTATAGAATGATTCTTCCGATTTTCCGATTGAGGGTCTTTCCACTTTTCAGCGGTTGCCCTTTTACCGGCCGGCTGCTGGCCCTTCACATCCACATGTGTCAATCACAGAGGTAGATGATCAACAGCCAGTGTAGGGGTGACATGTGGTTAGCATGTCGAGTCCCCCAGCCGTTATATCCGGTTCCTCAACCTGGAGCCGCTACTTATTGTAGCTACCCAATTGCCTCACGATGCTGGGTGGGCACCGGTCCCATACTGGCCGAAATACCATGAGAAAATTTCTTCCCCCATGGAGACTCGAACCAGCGCAAGTCCCGTAGCTCTGCGCCAAGGCTTCCTACCTTAACCGCTCGGCTACGGCGCGGGACTAGAATGATTCTTTAGTTCTTAAATAAACATATGGACCAAATAATAATAGCAAATTCCGAAGATAATCTACAGAAAGGTCTGTATGAACTTAACAAAATTACAGAAGAATATGGATTAAAGATATCTACAGAAAAAACAAAAATTATGGCATTTCAAGGTGTAGATCCTGTCAGAAGTAAAATTGTACTGGACAATAAAATTTTGGAGCAGGTGAATAATTTTACGTATCTAGGATGCAATATCTCATATGAAGAAGAAAAGGATGTAAATGCAAAAATATCTAAATTTTTAAGAATTTAGGGTTAATAAATTCTATCTTCAAGCCACAGTTAGTCCAAAAGCATTCAAGACTGAAAGTGTATAAAACACTGGCTCTTCCAACTCTTTGTATGGAGCGAAGTATGGACGTTGAAACAGAAGGATATACAGAGACTTAGATCTGCTGAAATGAGATATCTTCGGAGGACTGCAGGATACACACTACTAGATCACAAAAAAAATGAAGACATCTTAGAAGAATTACCCATGGAATCTTTAGAAAACAAAATTTCTGATTATAAGTCAAGATGGATACAACATGTTCATCGAATGGAAGATCACAGAATAACCCCAAACTAATGTTAAGATATCAACCTGCAGGAAGAAGAAGACCAGGACGTCCACTCAAAAGACTTCTGGATGGTGTTTCTCTTGAGGCCGAAACAGGTCAACAAATGGCCTAAATTCGTGAATGTACTATGATGATGATGATGATAAACATATGGTTGATGAATGTACCAAATTTTAGAATACTTCAGATTTTCGCCTGAGCAGTTTTATCAGGTTTTGAATTTAATAGAAGACGAAATTTATGCACATCCATATATCCCCGAGATACAATATTTACAGCTTTTATTTATCTCTTGACTAAGTTCAAGCCACAACAACTTTTTTCTGTACATCTCTGTACTCCTTCACGCTCATATTGTATAAAAATGTATAAAAACATGTATAGAACTCGATGATTTGCAACAAAACTATCTAACTTTCGTCGTTAAAATTGGAAAGTTATAAAAACAAGTACTGTATTTCCGACATTTTGTAATAAAATCTTAGTTTGTTTTTAGCAATTACACCAATGAGTACGGGTAATATCTTCTATATTCTTTGTTTTGCGCTGGCAAATTGCGTCCTGGATTCAAGAGATTCCAAAACACGACGCGACATGTCAGCGCAAATTTTTTTGCGCCAGTAAATTGCGTTGTAGATAAACCACTTCCATTTAAAACATGGGGAGCAATTTTTGCGCTGGCGCGTTGCGTCGGTAGATAAACACACCATCATAGCGACGAAAGTCTATAGTTTTGTTGCAATCATCCATTCCATACTATTTTATACAATATGAGCATGAAGGAGTACAGAGATGTACAGAAAAAAGTTATTGTGGCTTGAACTTAGTCAAGAGATAAATAAAAGCTGTAAATATTGTATCTCGGGGATATCATGGATGTGCACAAATTTCGTCTTCTATTAAATTCAAAACCTGGTAAAACTGCTCAGGCGAAAATCTGAAGTATTCTAAAATTTGGTATATTCATCAACCATATGTTTATTTAAGAACAAAAGAATAATTTATTCTATAATTTTCCATACAACATTCATATGATGCTGTTGCTCTAGGTACTTTTTCTGTCTTTACTAATATTTCGAACTATTTTAATCGTTTTGCAACGACACGTGAAACATTTTTTATGAAGAATTTTAATATGTTTATCTATGTAGACAAATTATGACTTTTCCTCTCAATTTATTTTCAAATTTCTTTATTAGAATTGAAGTTGGCAACGTGAACGCTCATAAAATTAAATCCACCCGATGCCAGGACATATGTGTGAATGACCAACATTTGCATCATCATCATCATAGTACATTCACGAATTTAGGCCATTTGTTGACCTGTTTCGGCCTCAAGAGAAACACCATCCAGAAGTCTTTTGAGTGGACGTCCTGGTCTTCTTCTTCCTGCAGGTTGATATCTTAACATTAGTTTGGGTATTCTGTGATCTTCCATTCGATGAACATGTTGTATCCATCTTGACTTATAATCAGAAATTTTGTTTTCTAAAGATTCCATGTGTAATTCTTCTAAGATGTCTTCATTTTTTTTTGTTATCTAGTAGTGTGTATCCTGCAGTCCTCCGAAGATATCTCATTCAGCAGATCTAAGTCTCTGTATATCCTTCTGTTTCAATGTCCATACTTCGCTACCATACAAAAGAGTTGGAAGAGCCAGCGTTTATATCACTTTCAGTCTTGAATGTTTTTGGACTAACTGTGGTTTGAAGATAGAATTTATTAACCCTAAAATTCTTAAAAATTTAGATATTTTTGCATTTACATCCTTTTCTTCTTCATATGAGATATTGCATCCTAGGTATGTAAAATTATTCACCTGCTCCAAAATTTTATTGTCCAGTACAATTTTACTTCTGACAGGATCTACACCTTGAAATGCCATAATTTTTGTTTTTTCTGTAGATATCTTTAATCCATATTCTTCTGTAATTTTGTTAAGTTCATACAGACCTTTCTGTAGACTTATCTTCGGAATTTGCTATTATTATTTGGTCATCTGCAAACAGTAGGGTGTTTAAATTTTCTATTTTCTGATATTCTTATTCCAAATTTATATGTTTTGTTCCAGCAACATATTACTTCATTGATATAAAATTGCAAAACAGTGTTGGGGATAGGTGGCCATCCTTGTCTCACACCACGATTATACATTCCTTCTTCAGAAAATCTGTTTATTTAATTTAATCTTTATGTTGTTGTCTTTGTAAATATTTTGTATGTTCTGGCCGAAGTAAATTTGGTATATTTCTGTCTTCCAATATATTTTAGAGTTTTGATCTCTTTGACTGTGTCGAATGCTTTTTTCAAAATCTATGAAAGCAAAATGTGTTTCTAAGTTGAATTCTCTTCTTTTTTCAAGGAATAGTTTTAACAGAAAATGCTGAAATCAATACAATGATCGTTCTTTCCTAAATCCATTTTGACATTCCAATAAGGAATGTTTCACTGAAACTTTTCAATTTTCCATTTAAAAATGTCTGCATAAATTTTGTAGCATGTTGTTTAACAAACTGATTCCCCTATAGTTGTCCATTTTTTCTCTTGTCTCCTTTCTTGAACATGGGTTATAACAATGCTTGTATTCCATCTTTGTGGTATATCTTGCATTTTTTGAATACATTATTAAAGAAGGACAACAGTCTTTCATGGAACTGTTTGCCTGCATATTTGTACAATTCAGAATTCAAGCCATCTGTGCCAGTTGCCTTTCCCATTTTTTTAATTTCTTTAAAACTATTGTTTCAATTCTTCCAATGATATTATGGAATCTGTCTCATTATTATTTCGGTAAATTGTAATCTTCATAGCTATTGTCAGTCCAAAGACTTTTATAATAATTGAAAAAATCTTCTTTGTTACTTCGGCAATTAATTTTGGTAGATTCTTTAATATATCTTTATTCAAATGTTTTAATATTTGAAGGCATTAGGTTGGAGCTTATGCAAATCTGATTCTAAATGTGTAACAAAATTTAACCATGTTTTCCTATGTCTCTTTCTTATTTCCCTCTTAAACAATAGCTCTACAGCGTTTGAATTCTATTTCATTTCTACTTTCTTTGTGTTCAAATATTTTTTATAAGCTGCATTTTTTTCTTCAATCAATTGTTTTATTTGATCATCCCAGATTTTCAGAGTTCTATTTCTTCTTTGTTGTATATTTACTTTTCCTAAAGTTTCATTAGCTGCATTTTGAATTATCATTTTAATGTTTTTCCATTCTTCTTCGACATCATTACTTTCTGGAGTTGTAGCCATATATTGCTGAATTCTTCTTGAATATAACCATTTAATGCTGTCATCATAAAATAATTTTTACCTTGTACTTTTGTTCTATGCTCTGTTGTTGTTTCTTCTTTTTTAACCATCTTGGTGGAAATCTTATTCTTGCTTCTACTAGGTAGTGATCTGAACCATATCATATCCTCTGTAGGCTCTGACATCGAGAAACAAATAAAAATCTTATTATTTGGCAATGAAATAATCAATGATTGATTTTGAGTCCTGACGATGCCAGGTATATTTATGTATGTTTCTATGATTGTAAAAGGTATTCGTTATTTTCAGTTCATTGTAGATAGCAAAATCTGTTAATCTTGTCCCATTCCTATTGCTGGTTGGTTCGCCAAATGTTCCAATATTATTGTTGACTTGAGCATTGCCCACTCTGGCATTTAAATCTCCTATTATGAGAATGTAATCATTTCTATTAATTTTGCTATAAATTTCTTGTAATATTTTATAAGGTTGTAAGGGGTAGTGACGTGTGTATAACCTCTCCTACCCAATTCTCATCCTCACCTTCTCGTGGTACAACCTGTTTTCACAAACGAGGCTCTGAGGACCGAGTCACGGCGGTATAACCGTTCCATCAGGTACTGAGTAAATGCGGTATCCTAATGTCTGTCCAGAGACTAAAAGGTAGCAGCCCTACCACTGGACTACTTAGCGTCGGGCCAGTAACCTGTCCTAAGGAACTTCAAAACTACTTTCAAGTCTCAACACGAAAAAAACCAGAAGGAATTGAAATATGACGACCAACATTTGCATTTAATTCCAAACCATATTTTAAGAAATAAATGTTCAATCAGTTCATTTTGTTAGATTCCGATGGGTTAGTTTAGTGTACATCACATTAGTTTATAGTTTACTAAATAGTATGTATGTAATTTATTTTATTAGGTTATGCAGGGACAGGTTTGTATACATTAGTTTTTGTAAACACATTTGGAAATTTATTATGAACGTTGGTCATTTTGATTTTCCATATATGTGGTGCCATCTGGCGACAATTCCATAAACATATGCGCTGTAGCGTTTGCGCTCCATGCGAAACCAGCATCACGCCGAGCGAAACGCGAATTCGCGTCACGTCGGGCGCGACACGCTGTATAATAAACCGTAGCATAATACTTGGAAGGAAGAAGAAGAAGAAGAATATTTTGATTCGTTTTGTTTTTTAATGTCTTATATTGTCTTAAGTTAGCGCCACTTTTGTCCCGTCTATATTTTCGGAAAGCAGCATCCCTCTCAGCCATCAGTAGTAGAATTTCGTGGGACATCCAGGGAGCTGGGGATTTAGTAATTCATCTAGTTTTCAAGGGGACATGTTTGTCGTAAAGTTCTAATATCATATTGTTATATTAAAGCAATTTTTCGTCAATTGTGCGTAGGGTCCAAATATCATGCCATGGCATCTCGATAGCGTCTGCAATTAGAGCTTGCTGGTTAATATTTTTTAAAAAAATATATGGTCACATGTAGAAAAGCATTATATAATGGAAATGGACAGCTAATGGCAAATGAGGGAAATTTTGAGGAAGTGGCTGAATTCAAATACCAAGGAATAATAATCATAAATAGGAATGAGATGCACAAAGAAATTAAACATAGGCTCAATTCTGGAAAGCGTGCTATTATGCATTGCAGAGATTTCTGACGTCCCCATTCCTTTCAAAAAACATTAAACTGAAAATATATAAATCTATTATTCTACCAGTTATATTATATGGGCACGAAACACGGACTCTTACTTTAAGGGAAGAAATGAGATTAGGAGTATTTGAGAATAAAGTTCTTAGGAATTTTTTGGACCAAAGAGAGAAGAACAGACAGGTGAATGGAGAAGACTTTATAGGAAGTCAGATATAATAAGAACAGTTAAGTCTCATAGACTGCGATGGGCAGGACATGTTGCGCATATGGGGAATGAAAGACGTGCATGGAAGCTTCTTGTAGGAAAGCCAGAGGGAAAACGCCCAGTTGGTAGACCAAGAATGAGGTGGGAGAACAACATTAACTATGATTTGAGGGAAGTAGATCATACAGGGAATGATTGGAAAGCGGTAGCTCAGGATAGGGGTGTATGGGGAACTTAGGTCCGCGCGGCCATGAACCTACGGGTTCGATAGTGCCCGTGAGTAAGTATTTCTCAAAACAGTGTTTTTTCTGAAGTCAGGCGTTGCCAACATCTTAGATCAAAAGAATTCTTGGCTAAATTGCACTTCTACCAGCACATAATTTTTCTGTTATATTGTTGTAAACTATAGCTTTTGTTCTGTACTTACCATCATTTTCTAATATTTTAGAACGTTTTAGAACAATTTTTATAACATTATTAGACAATTTTAAAGTATTTATTTAAATACGCAAATCGAAATATTATGAGATTGTTGATGCTAACTGCTATTTTCTCCACAGAGTATATTACTTAGTCTATGATTTTTCTATCGCTGTTTTGGGTTATCGCTGGTTGGATCAGCGTTAGGGAGTGAAAAGTAATGCTGTGGTTTATCTACGACGCAACGCGCCAGCGCAAAAATTGCTCCCCATGTATTTAAATGGAAGTGGTTTATCTACAACGCAAATTGCTGGCGCAAAAAAAATTGCGCTGACATGTCGCGTCGTGTTTTGGAATCTCTTGAATCCAGGACGCAATTTGCCAGCGCAAACAAAGAATATAGAAGATATTACCCGTACTCATATCAGAAAATAGAAAATTAAACACCCTATTGTTTGCAGATGACCAAATAATAATAGCAAATTCCGAAGATAATCTACAGAAAGGTCTGTATGAACTTAACAAAATTACAGAGGAATATGGATTAAAGATATCTACAGAAAAAACAAAAATTATGGCATTTCAAGGTGTAGATCCTGTCAGAAGTAAAATTGTACTGGACAATAAAATTTTGGAGCAGGTGAATAATTTTACATATCTAGGATGCAATATCTCATATGAAGAAGAAAAAGGATGTAAATGCAAAAATATCTAAATTTTTAAGAATTTTAGAGTTAATAAATTCTATCTTCAAGCCACAGTTAGTCCAAAAGCATTCAAGACTGAAAGTGTATAAAACACTGGCTCTTCCAACTCTTTTGTATGGTAGCGAAGTATGGACGTTGAAACAGAAGGATATACAGAGACTTAGATCTGCTGAAATGAGATATCTTCGGAGGACTGCAGGATAACACACTACTAGATCACAAAAAAAATGAAGACATCTTAGAAGAATTACACATGGAATCTTTAGAAAACAAAATTTCTGATTATAAGTCAAGATGGATACAACATGTTCATCGAATGAAAGATCACAGAATACCCAAACTAATGTTAAGATATCAACCTGCAGGAAGAAGAAGACCAGGACGTCCACTCAAAAGACTTCTGGATGGTGTTTCTCTTGAGGCCGAAACAGGTCAACAAATGGCCTAAATTCGTGAATGTATTATGATGATGATGATACCCGTACTCATTGGTGTAATTGCTAAAAACAAACTAAGATTTTATAACAAAATGTCGGAAATACAGTACTTGTTTTATAACTTTCCAATTTTAACGACGAAAGTTAGATAGTTTTGTTGCAAATCATCGAGTTTTATACATGTTTTATACCATTTTTATACAATATGAGCATGAAGGAGTACAGAGATGTACAGAAAAAAGTTATTGTGGCTTGAACTTAGTCAAGAGATAAACAAAAGCTGTAAATATTGTATCTCGGGGATATCATGGATGTGCATAAATTTCGTCTTCTATTAAAATCAAAACCTGATAAGACTGCTCAGGCGAAAATCTGAAGTATTCTAAAATTTGGTATATTCATCAACCATATGTTTATTTAAGAACAAAAGAATAATTTATTCTATAATTTTCCATACAACATTCATATGTTGCTGTTGCTCTAGGTACTTTTTCTGTCTTTACTAATATTTCGAACTATTTTAATCGTTTTGCAACGACCACGTGAAACTTTTTTTATGAAGAATTTTAATATGTTTATATATGTAGACAAATTATGACTATTCCTCTCAATTTATTTTCAAAGTTCTTTATTAGAATTGAAGTTGGCGTACGTGAACGCTCATAAAATTAAATCCACCAGATGGCAGGACATATGTGTGAATGACCAACATTTGCATTTAATTCAAAACCATATTTTAAGAAATAAATGTTCAATTACTTCATTTTGTTAGATTCCGATGGGTCAGTTTAGTGTACAGCAGATTAGTTTTTAGTTTACAAAATAGTATGTATGTAATTTATTTTATTAGGTTATGCAGGGACAGGTTTGTATACATTTGTTTTTGTAAACACATTTGGAAATTTATTATGAACGTTGGTCATTTTGATTTTCCATATATGTGGTGCCATCTGGCGACAATTCCATAAACATATGCGCTGTAGCCTATGCGCTCCATGCGAAACCAGCATCACGCCGAGCGAAACGCGAATTCGCGTCATGTCAGGCGCGACACGCTGTATAATAAACCGTAGCATAAGTGTACACCCATTTTTAATAAACGTTTGGTAATTCACTATGATGTTTATGGGCTATCATTCAATGATAACGTTATCGCTGCTACTTCTAACTGCTACCGTGTATTTGCAGTTATTTGCAGTTTTGAGATAGTGTAATGCTGTGGTTTATCTACGACGCAACGCGCCAGCGCTAAAATTGCTCCCCATGTATTTAAATGGAAGTGGTTTATCTACAACGCAAATTGCTGGCGCAAAAAAATATGCGCTGACATATCGCGTCGTGTTTTGGAATCTCTTGAATCCTGGACGCAATTTTCCAGCGCAAACAAAGAATATAGAAGATATTACTCGTACTCATTGGTTTAATTGCTAAAAACAAAGATTTTATAACAAAATGTCGCAAATACAGTACTTGTTTTATAACTTTCCAATTTTAACGACGAAAGTTAGATAGTTTTGTTGCAAATCATCGAGTTCTATACATGTTTTATACCATTTTTATACAATATGAGCATGAAGGAGTACAGAGATGTACAGAAAAAAGTTATTGTGGCTTGAACTTAGTCAAGAGATAAATAAAAGCTGTAAATATTGTATCTCGGGGATATCATGGATGTGCATAAATTTCGTCTTCTATTAAAATCAAAACCTGATAAGACTGCTCAGGCGAAAATCTGAAGTATTCTAAAATTTGGTATATTCATCAACCATATGTTTATTTAAGAACAAAAGAATAATTTATTCTATAATTTTCCATACAACATTCATATGATGCTGTTGCTCTAGGTACTTTTTCTGTCTTTACTAATATTTCGAACTATTTTAATCGTTTTGCAACGACACGTGAAACTTTTTTTATGAAGAATTTTAATATGTTTATATATGTAGACAAATTATGACTATTCCTCTCAATTTATTTTCAAAGTTCTTTATTAGAATTGAAGTTGGCATACGTGAACGCTCATAAAATTAAATCCACCAGATGGCAGGACATATGTGTGAATGACCAACATTTGCATTTAATTCAAAACCATATTTTAAGAAATAAATGTTCAATTACTTCATTTTGTTAGATTCCGATGGGTCAGTTTAGTGTACAGCAGATTAGTTTTTAGTTTACTAAATAGTATGTATGTAATTTATTTTATTAGGTTATGGAGGGACAGGTTTGTATACATTAGTTTTTGTAAACACATTTGGAAATTTTATTATGAACGTTGGTCATTTTGATTTTCCATATATGTGGTGCCATCTGGCGACAATTCCATTAACATATGCGCTGTAGCGTTTGCGCTCCATGCGAAACCAGCATCATGCCGAGCGAAACGCGAATTCGCGTCACGTCGGGCGCGACACGCTGTATAATAAACCGTAGCATAAGTGCAGTTGTTCCGAATCCTTTGATCTATGGTCACAATTCCCCACACAATTCGTTAATTGTTACTTGATAACATGTTATTTTTATTCCGCTGTTACATTAGTAACTGCGACAGATAAATAACTGTTACAAAGTAACTGCTACGTTATTTTTCAGCCATCACTTGTTATTTTATGATGGTTGAGATCATAGAGAAAGTAGAGACAAGGATTATTATGCTCTATGGTTAGAGACTTGAAGACACATGTTATTGGATGTATATGGTGGTTCAAGTGTTTGAAAACTGTGTTATATCATTAGAGGTTTTGGTTAAAATATAAAGTGCACCTTTATTTGTAATATTATTGGAGAATTTGATAGAGAAGACCTTCAAGCGTCATTGCTACGTATTGACATCTGGAATTAAACATGTCTCTGAAATTGTCGCCGACTGTTTACCCTGACATCTTAAAGGACATTTTCCATCCTGCATATAGCACTAAAGAGGTATTTTACATATCTTATGAAATAAGTTACCTTTGTTTTGGAAAATATAAATAGTAACATTTAATCTTATTTCAGGGGACGTAGTGTTATTTTAAAGTAAGAGGTTAGGATAGATTTAACGAGGTACGGTGTGGGGATTTATGTAATAATAATAATTATTATAATGTTTTATTTATTCAGACAAGAGTTAAAGTCATAAGGGCTTCTCGGAAAAAGTCGGGTATATGCTGGACACGAATTCAAATTCCACATAATCGCAGTGCGCATGCGCGAGTTGCGGAATTTGCTGTAATGGTTAATATAGCGGGTGTGGTATACTTAACGTCGGAAAACATTTTCAATCTAATTGCTTATGCCACTGATGCACTAAACACTTTTAAAACATTTTGCAACACTTTTAAACATGATTTAAACATCTTCCAATGTTGGAACAATCTTTTTTTTTATATCTATATATTAACGTAAAACATGATCGTCCTACATTGCTTACTTGCTATTTTCCCTCCTCTTCCTATGTTGTTCCGACGTTGCCATCATCGACAACCAAAAATACTCCAGATGTTTCCAACATTACTTCCACGTTCCCTGGATTTCACCTACATTAGAGCAATTGATTTGTGTTACACTAAATGATTAAGTTTGGTTAGCTTTTAGGTTCCTTGCTTTTTAAATGTGATTCAACGTTCCCTGGATTTCACCTACATTAGAGTAATTGATTTGTGTTACAGTAATTGATTTAGGTTTGGTTAGCTTTTAGGTTCCTTGCTTTTTAAATGTGATTTGATACGTAAAATAAATTACCTGGCTGTTGTACACTTCAGGTCGCAAAAATTTTTCAATTTAATATCTTATTCCACTGATGCACTAAACACTTTTAAACACGTTTAACACGTTTAAAACATTTTGCAACACTTTTAAATATCTTCCAATGTTGCAACGAGTTTTTTTTCATATTTATATATTTGTGTAAAACACAGTCGTGCTACATTGCTTACTTCCTACTCTTTGTTATTTTCCCTCCACTTCCTATGTTGTTCCAGCGTTGCCACCATCAACAACCCAAACTTGCTTTTTAAATGTGATTCCACGTTCCCTGGATTTCACCTACGTTAGAGTAATTGATTTGTGTTACAGTAATTGATTTAGGTTTGGTTAGCTTTTAGGTTCCTTGCTTTTTAAATGTGATTTGATACGTAAAATAAATTATACATTTTTAGACAAGTTCTGGGAATTTTGTGTCAATGTTGGTCATACTGATTTCACATACATATACCGCCAACTGCTGGAGGTTGCATTTATCTACCTGGGATAATTGGAGCACTAGCGCATGCGCACTGCGATTCTATAGAACTTAGAAAAATTTTTGTGCGACCCGAAGTGTAGCATATCCAATTACCTCTTCATATCTGTTATTCTATGAAAAATTCAACATGTCGGGCAGTAACCACGTAAAATCATATTTCCACTAGTTCATTTTGTGTTAATTATACATATTTAGACAAGTTCTGGGAATTCTGTGTCAATGTTGGTCATACTGATTTCACATACATATACCACCAACTGCTGGAGGTTGCATTTATCTATCTGGGATTACATGGAGCACTAGTGTATGCGCATTGCTATTTTATAGAACTTAAAAGATTTTTTTTTGCGATGGTAAGTACACCTTATCCAATATAGCCTCCAGTAGATGGGTCAGGTGAGGTAGGTTTTATGCCGGTCACAATTCTACATTTACATTCTTATGCCACTGATGCACTAAACACTTGTAAACACGTTTTGTACTGTTTTAAACATTTTGCAACGATCTTCAAGCTTTCTTTACAATATTTTATATTGATATAAAAACATGATCCTCCCCCGTGGGGATAACATTACTTACTTGCTACTTTCCCATGTTGTTCCAACGTTGCTGCCACCATGTGAAAATAACTTCAAACAATATTTAGTGTGAATGTACGAAAAGATAGTTTATAGTGTATTAAAATAGTATGCATGTAAATTGTTTTGTTAGGTTAGGAAATGGGAAGTTGGTTTAATCCATTTCTTTAAGCATTTGGGAATAAATGGAAATATGCATGTAAATTGTTTTCTTTAGTTAGGAAATGGCAAGTTAGTTTATGTCCATTTTTTTTTTGCATTTGGGAATTTATTCCCAAAGTTGGTAACGCCGACTGCAGAGCCATCTACCGGAGGCTGTATTAACTATTACAGCAACCCCTGCAACTCGCGCATGCGTACTGTGATTCTGTGGAACTTAGAAGAATTTGTGTCCAGCATATAACCGACTTTTTCCAAAGTAACTTCCTATTTCCTAACCTAAAAGTAAAAGTAAAGTAAGTAAAGTGATCCCACAACAGACCCGGAGGCCCTTGGGGTAGTAGGAGGTTAAGGCTCCTACTTTTTCTAGACAATCGGCACTTTATGTCAGCCGGGTTGTCAGCCCTGTGTGACGGCTGTCTTTACCCCAGAAAAAGTGTCTGGTACTCATTTCTGTTAGAGGCTGAGTCGACCCCAGGACCATAGTGCCGCCAGAGGGTTTAGGCCAGTTTAAAAATCTTGACCCCAATGGGACTTGAACCCTCGACCCTCTGGCTTGCAGCTCAGTGCCTTAACCACTATGCTACGGCGTGCCCCCATTTCCTAATCTAACAAAACAAATTACATACATACTATTTAATAAACTAATTTTACATACACTAACTTGTCCCATTGAAATCTAACAAAATTAAGTTAATTTCTTGAAATATGGTTTGGAATTATTTTGAAATGTTGGTAACTCCGATTTGAGAGCCACCTAGCGGATGTTATATGAAGCATTCGCACGCCTGTGGAACTCGATTCACAATATCTGCATAATTTATAAATATTTAAAAATCATGAGAAATGTTTATAAAATGGACACCATGCGCATTAACCAATAGGGTTTTATTTTCAAATTATTTCCCACCATTTACAACAAATTTTTACATTTTTTCTAACAATTATTTGAACATATTTAACTATATATGTAACGTGAAGACGTGGCAGCGATATTAATTTTAAAGTATATTCAGCTGTGGTGTATAAACCATCGCATACAATTTTCCATGTAATATTCTTATGCCACTGATGCACTAAACACTTTTCAACCATTTATAATAACGTTTGGTACTATTTAAAACATTTTGGAACCATTTTATAAACATTTCTTACGATTTTTAAATATTTCTAAATTACGCGAATATTGTACATCGAGTTCTACAGGCTCGGAAATGCTTCATGTAACATCCACTAGGAGACTCTCACATCGCTGTTACCAACATTTAAAAATAATTCGAAACCATATTTAGTGTTAGTGTACGTAAAATTAGTTTATAGTTTGTTAAATAATATGCATGTAATTGTTTTGTTAGGTTAGGAAATGGGAAGTTATTTTACGTCCATTTTTTGTTTGCATTTGGAAATAATTAACATGCATGTAAACTGTTTTGTTAGGTTAGAATATGGGAAGTTAGTTTACGTCCATTTTTTTAGCATTTGGGAATTTATTCCCAAAGTTGGTAATGCCAACTTCAGAGCCATCTACCGGAAGCTACATTAACCATTACAGCAACTCCTGCAACTCGCGCATGCGCACTGCGATTCTATAGAACTTAAAAGAATTAATGTGCGACGGTTTATACACCTTATCCGAATATTCTATACAACAGGGAAAAACTGCAATTAAACTAGCATGAAATATTTTCAAAGTCATATAGAACAACAGTGTGCATGCGCCAGAATTTATAGAGCCAGCGATAACCCACAATCGAATCACATATCGATTATCATCCTTGATTTCTATCCGTCGCTATGATATTTAAATGACCAATATTTGCAATAAATCCCCAAATCTATGTTAAAAAAATATATTAATAATATTAAAATTACCAATTGTTTATTAAAAATGGGCGTAAACTTACTTATCATTCCCTAACGCTGATCCAACCAGCGATAACCCAAAACAGCGATAGAAAAACCATAGACTAAGTAATATACTCTGTGAAGAAAATAGTTAGCATCACAATATTGTCTAACAGTGTCATAATATTGTGATTTGCATATTTAAGTAAGTACTTCAAAATTGTCTAATAATGTTATAAAAATTGTTTGAAAAAGTTTAAAATATTAAATAATGTTAGTAAATATAGATGAAGAGCTATAGTTTACAACAATATAACAAAAAATCAAGCACTAGTAGAAGTGCAGTTGAGCCCAAGAACAGTGCAGCCAACATAGAGTATGTACTTTAGAATTTGAGAACTTACTATTTCGCACATGTTTCCAATATGCGCAGTGTGAGTTTTGGAGGCAGACACCACGTGCATGCACCAACAGGGTTTTATTTTCAAATTATTTCCCACCATTTACAACAATTTTTAAATTTTTCCTAACGATTATTTGAACATATTTTTCTATGATATTTAACTATATATGTAACATGAAGACAGGGTAGCCATATTGATTTTAAGAATATTCTATACAACAACAGTGCAGCCAACATAGAGTATGTACTTCAGAATTTGAGAATTTACTATTTATTCTTGGGCGTTGCATTCTTTCACAGGTTAGAGTGCTTAAATTGCGTTAGGTTACCTTTTAGGTTCATTAAATAGCATGTATAATGTTGGCTGCATCGCGATATTCCATAGAGTAAACCACTTTGTGTTTGTTAGCACATGCGCGTGGTGTCTGCCTGGGACTTTGAAAAAATTCTCGGTGTGCTTAATGGAAAAATTATCCGAAACGTTATTATAAATGGTTGAGAAAGTGTTTAGTACATCGCTGGCATAAGAATGTTAGATAGAAAATTGTGTGAGTCTAATTGTAAACCTCAGCCGCATAATCACCTGATATATATGTTGAATTTTACCCAAAAGAATCTCAGAAAAGCCTTAAAATGAAGTGAGAAGTTGAGGCTCAAGCTAACCTATAATTACCATACTTACAATGAAAAATTCATATTATTTATTCCTCAAACAAAGTAGCCAACTTATGGCAAAAACATGCTAACAAACAAGACAACATAATCACAAAAATCAACTTATGAATCACACAAAATAAAGATTCTGACTTAAATGAAATACACCAAAAATGATTTTTTGCCTATCACATTGACTCAGCCGCAACAAATATTTGTAGAATTCAATATCTAAAAGCTTACCTAATATAATTAAATTACTCTAACCTGTAAAATTAATAAATAGGGTAAAATACTGATATAAACGTGGTTAATATGGACATAAATCTTTATCGACAGAGTTGTATTGTTGAAACCTGTTCATATCAACAGAAACAATGGTATTAAGAGAGGCCATGGCAAGATTTTTTTTTTATATTTACGAGTAAAATGAGTTAAAAATAATTAAATTCCATAGAATTTAATATCTGAAAGCAAACCTAACATAATTAAATTATTCTAACCTATATTAGAAATGTCAACAAAAAATAGTTTTTTTTCATATCATTATCATGGTAGGACATTGGCCTGTTCCGCTCTCAGAATTCATCTTCTCAATGTCTTCAAGGACATCCCACATCTCTATAGCCTTGAGGCTGGTACAGCAGTTTTTGTTTTGTTAGCCTAGAAGAGTCCATTCTTAAAATATATACATGCCATTTTTGTTTATAGTGTTGTATTTTTTCATTTAGATTGAACATTTTGAGTTCTTGCCTTATTGTTTCATTAGGAATATGGTCTTTTACCCTCTTACTAATAATCCATATATAACTTTTATACAAGGTTTATACACATCTCAGTTGAAAATTCTTACGAATAAACACTGTTTTAGCTGTTCAGTGTATAAGAGGTGTACAACTTTACATGGGAATCATTATACATGCCTCCAGCCTTGTTTAAGGATTGTATAACTAGACAAAATGTCGGACTTCAAGATCAACTGATTGTTTTCTTATGATATTGAAAAAGTTTCCTTAAATTTAATGCAAAATGCAACACTTTAATGACTGTTTGATGGATGCACAGGACATAAATAATATTAATAAAGCTCTGGGTAGGAAAATAAAGGCATCATAAAATGCCTTTTGTTACACTCATTCTCGATTAGGCCTAATATTTTTAAATTGAACATTGTTTCACAAAAGAATATGTTCTACAATAATTGCAGTATACAAGATTTTACCTGAATGTAATTTAAATGCTTTATAATATTAGGTCAACAAAACTTTCTTGCATCATTAATACATAATACACATAGTGATATAAAAATGTATTTAATTATAGAAGTACTATTATAGCAGCAATCATCATGTTACCTTGATAATCTTGCAGTTAGAGCTTCTGGCTACAGTCCGTGGGGTCTTAGGTTGATTCCCGATCAAACTGCAATGATTTTTTTTTTCACTTAAAGCATTATTCTGTTGTCAGTAACATTTCCTATTATTTTGAACTTTTTCTAAACGCATCTTAAAACACTGCATATAATTCATAAGTAATGGGAAAAACTTTTATTAGTTTCCAAGAATTGTTCGAAATTCTTGACGTTAGATGGCAGCACATTATTTGTGAAACTAAATCTACAATATATTTGAGATAGCGTGAAGGAAAATGTACATAAATTAAAACACACTTATTTTTCCGTACCTCCCCAATTCGGGAATCTCTATTAATTCTTATCCATACTCATTTCTTACACAATTAATAATAATAAGTAGAATTGCGCACAAATGTGCATTAAAATACTCTCTTGCTGTAAGCGTTTAAGCTTTTTGTCCTTTTCGTACACAGTTCTAAATGGTATTGGCTGCATTTACATCCACACAGAGAACACACACAATATTCGTCCGCTTGGTGAAATCCTGGTTTTTTGCATATCTCGTGATGAAAGCCATGTATAGAGAATCGAGTAAGTACATGCCGCTGTGGTTGGTCAGGGTTCGCCCACGTTCGATTTATCATTGCTTCTGTGGCGTAGAAGTCCGAATCAATCTCGCTTCTTTTCCTCACTCTTTCCGCTAGAAGCTCGTCATAATGAATTGTTGCCGGTAGCTGTAGCGATATCCTTAGCTCTTCTATTAGAAATGGTTCCCGTGCCAGTTCATATACAAGTCGAGATGGAGTATTTTTTGATACACCGAGAACTCTTTTTAGGAAAGTGGCTTTTACTTTTTCAAGTTGCTTTAGATCTTTTTTCTTTAGGTATTTCCATATTATTTGCAGGCCATAGACGAGTATTGGAATAATCTTTGCGGTGAATAGCTGTTTTGCTGTATCTAGTGACAGTCTGTTTATGTATTTTATGTCGTTGATGCCTCTTATGGCTGCAATAGCTTTTTCAGTTATATGTTTGCTGAAACATGTGCCCGTTGTTTGGAAGGTTACTCCAAGATATTTGTAATGACTTGTTTGTTTTAGTGGATCTTGTCCATAGTACACCATTTCGTGTGTTGAGACTCTTCCTCCCTTTCTGAAGACCATCTGCATTGTCTTGTTTTTATTTATGTGGAGCCCGTTTTCTTCTGTCCATGTTATGAGGGTGTTGAAACTTTCCTGTAGATCTCTGTGCTTTGTCGCGCATAGGACCATATCATCTGCGTACATGTATATGGTAGCTTTACTGTTTGCCATCTTTAAAGCATGTGCGATGTCTGCAGTTGTGATGTTGAATAGCAGAGGACTTATTGGGTCGCCTTGGAGAACTCCATTTGTTTGTATTATAGGAGCCGATGTCGTTACGTTATCGTTTATGGTCACTTTATTTACTGCCATAATACATCTGATGATGCGTGACAAATAGTTGTCTCCACTTATCCTTTCGAGCTTCTTCATTATGATCTGTCTGTCAAGTAGATCAAACGCTTTTGTGAAGTCGATAAATATTGTGTACAGTTTACCTTTGGGGTGTCTGAGTGATTCTTGGATGTCTGTCAACAGGTTGTTTATGGCGTGTATGGTGGCTCTTCCCTTCCTAAAGCCGAATTGTTCCTCTGGGATCGCGTTGTCTGCAAGGTCGTATAGCCTCTTCGTCAGAATCTTTGAGAAGATTTTGAATAATGAATTTTCCAGTGCTATGCCTCTGTAAGCATCTGGTGATGATGTAGGGCCTTTGCCTTTGTAAAGGATTTTGATTGTTGAGTGTCTCCATTTTTCTGGTATGGTCCCGCATTCTAGGCATTTGTTGAATAACTGGGTCCATGTCTGTACTAGGTGTGGTGCCGCCAGTTTCAGGTGCTCGTTGGCAATTCCGTCCGGCCCTGCGGCCTTCTTATTTCTAGTTTCCATTATAACTGTTAATATTTCTTGCTCCGTAACTTTTATGAATGTTTGGTGTTGCTTGTAAGGTGCAGGGAACGCCAAATCGTTTCTGTTCTGGTTTAGAATATCACGAAAGTGGTCTACCCAAGTCTGCATTTGTATCATGTTCGGAAAGTAGGGTCTTGTTGTTTTGAGGGCCGTAAAAGGGTCGTCCATTGCCAATTTGATCAGCTGCTTTGCTTCCTTTTCAAGATGATACGCCCTTTTTTCTCTCAGCAATTTTTTGTATTGTCTTCTTTTTCCGTTATATAGCTTCAAGTCTTCAGAGTTTAAGGATGTCCTTGCTCTGTGTAGTGACTTGAGGACTTCCTTCCTTTCTTCGTAACATTCTCTGTCGAACCATGGTTGGGATTTTCTCTCCGAGACATAATTCACTATTTGGGATTTCTTGACTATGTTTTCTAAAATTTGGGCGGCTTCGTTAATGTTTCCGTTTTCTATTTCCTTTTGAGCTCGGTTTTTTGTTTTGTCGGCGATTTCTGCTAGGACGTTGGTGTCTAGTCGCTTCTTTGTTTTTGAGAGGTTTTTAATTGTTTTCTTTTGCACGTTTTCCCACATCATTTTTGTGCAGACAGGTATATGCTTCCTGATTGGTGTTATTGATGTATTTTCCATTGTTTTGGCGTTGGTTGTATTTATGAGTGCATTATGTAGGATTAGGTCGATAGTACTGGTGCCGTTATGGCCTATATAGGTTTTATCTTCTGGTTTGTTTGTGATGCATAAACCTACATTTGTTAGATAGTTTATTACTGTGTCGGATTTATGGTTATGTTGGTCGATACGGCAATTTAAATCACCGGCGAGTATCACTGCTTTATTTTTGTCTATTTTTTGGAAAGCTTCTCCCAGTGTTTCTATGATTTCTTGTGCCGTTCTTTCTGGCTGAAAGTAGGCACCTATTATGACAAGGTTATTGGCGTTTATTACAATCACGTTCGGTGTGCTATGGATTAGCTGCGCTGGAGACAGAAGAGGTTTGATTAAGCATGTAATGCCTCCACTTGGTCTTCCCATGTTTCCTTTTGTTGCTAGTGTTTCGTATGTGTAATAGCCTTGTAGACTAGTTTCGCATGTGTTGAAAGTTTCAGTAAGTATGATGATGTCTGATGTTAGAATGTTTATAGGCATTAAACGTTTGACACTTCCTAATCCCTCTACGTTCCAAGTCATGACTGTTATTTGTTGGCGCGTCTTAGATGAGACGAACGCCTCTTTCCTGGCGATTTCTCCGAAAGGAGTATCTTCTCACCACAATTCCTCTTGGCCAGAATAGTGGGTCATTCACAGCTTCTAGGTCTTCCATTGGAATGCCTAGTCTATATGAATTGAAAAGTTGTCCGGCATGTATCATTTCGCATTCCCTTACCTCTATTCCTTTTTCTTCGACGTATGTTTTTAGCTCGTTTTTGTTGGAGTCTTTATGTAGCTTCCCAACATACAGCCATGCCGACCTCGGGCCGCTCCGTAGAGTTGTGCTGTTGTCGTTTGTTCCCGTTATCGCTTGTGTTTGTTTACTCATTCTCCTGCGCTTAGGTACCTCTGTCCACATCTCTTCTCCCTTTGTCTGAGATTCCTGTTGGTCGGCTCCTTGTTCAATAGGTACTTCTGATGAGTGTCCTTGGTCTTGTTTGACTGTATTTATCCCTGGGTCGTCTCTTTGTGGTTCTTCACTTGTTTTTCTACTTTCCGATATATTCTCCTTGTTACGGGTTTTGCGTGGTTGAGCCGCTTGAATATCTGTAGCTGCTGGGGTCACCTCACAATATAATTTCTTTCCCACTGGGTTCGGACTTGCGTTCTTGTGTGTACTAATGACTTTTACCATGGTCTCTATATAGGCTAGTCTTGCCATCAGTGCGTCTTGATTTTTCTTCGCTTCATCCCTTGATTGGTTAAGTTCATTTATTATTTCGTCAAGACTGTGTTTCTTTTCTTCTTCCCTACCAGAGCTCCATTCCTCGTATGCGGGTTTGCATATATTACAATGCCATGATAGCTTGCATTTCGATGATTTCAACACATTGAATTCTGTAACTGTGATCCCTGCACAGGATTCTCGGTGGAACCATTGTTTGCAGGGGCCATCGCATCCCACTGCGTCTCCCTCTGTTATTTCCTTGCTGCAGGCGGGACACTGGTACATTTTCGTTTTATCAGTGTAGTTCGTAGTAGCTGGCATTTGTATATGTGCTATATTTAACAATTTGTAATCTCTTTCCAGGTACTTCACTTCCGTTTCACTCGTAGACAATTCTATAATAACTGTTTTTTATTCAACTGATTCCTAGAGAAACACGTCTATACTCGACAAGATATTTGCATTATAAATTAAAATCTAATAATTAAATAAACACTTAAAGTTTGTCAAACACTATTACTAGAACACAAATTTGTAGTATTTTCGCTAATATTCAAATAATTGTTAGAGCAATATAATTTTTTTAAAACATCCGCCATTAACCAATCATTCATTAACATTTAATATTTTATAAAATCACTTTAATATTAATTGGTATAGCTGGTAACTCGCCTCACAAATATGTTTTTTCTTGTAAACTGTTATGTTAACTGAACACTACACTATATATACTAACAATATAATCACCATCTGCTCTTCATATTACACCATAGTGATCATTGTACTTAAATACCGTCGGTTAAATTTCTTAATCCAGGCAGTACATTATAATTCACTCAAATAACACAACATACTATTAGTCAATTACGTCTAACGCGACCAAACACGTCCATACCCAACACTAAAACTTCTTACACAATTAATTACTAGTTGATGTTGTTTTATTTCTGTTACAAACTGCGTGTAATATAGTTCTGACGTCATAATGATGATGAATATGTGACTTTGTGTATAACGGTTGTATTGTTATATAGATCCGGCACAACATTTATTAGTAAGGAAATTATACATGATATACGTAAGGCTTATACATTGTATAACTAAACAACCGATGAAAGCATGTATAAGACATTTTTGTTAGTAAGACTGTTAGAATATATCCTACAACATATCTGAGGAACTTTATCTCTGACATTTTTTTTTTTTCATATTTACAAATAAATGAGTTTAAAATAATTAAATTCTGTAGAACTGAATATCTAAAAGCTAATGTAACATAATTATATTACTCTAACCTGTAAAATTAATAAATGGGGTAAAATACTGACATAAACGCAGTTAAATACGGACATAAATCTTTGTTATCGACAGAGCAAAATGAGTTTAAAATAATTACATTTTGTGTCTGAATGTGTTGAATATATTGTTTTATGAATATTTGTTACATTAAATGAGTAGTTAAACTGTAAACATGTTAGCAATTGACTAAAGCAGCAATATCTGTTATTATGTTGGAAATGATGAGGCTAGCAGTCACTTGTTCTTCGATTGAATACTCAAAAATAGCCATGATGGTGCGGCAGAATACTAGAATAGCCAGAATAAGCCTAATGGGAAATGTTGCATGTCTTCAATCTAACATTAACTATGAAAATTGTTATTTACAACTATTCAGTAGAAAGCATTGAAACCAAGTCGAAATATTCTGTCACGTAAACACTAATGTACGATTGAGGGCTCAATGTTAGAATACTTCATTTTATGATTTTCTATGCTTCATTCTTATTATACTGTTGCACTACGTATTAATATTTCATACTTTTTGCAACTTTTTTTTACAATTATTAAATATTTAGGCTCAACTTTAGAATACTCTGTTTTATGGTTTTCCATACTACATTCTTATGATATTATTGTTCTACAGGCTCAATTTTAGATTAATTTCCACTTGATTTTCCAGACTATAATTTAGTAATTCTGTTGCTATATATACTTCTGTCTTTACTAACACTGTACTATTTTAAACATTTTATGATATTTATAATTTTTTTTACGATATTATTAAATATTTATCTACATACACAATGATTTCTTCAAAGATCTACAGAACTGCAGTGTGCATGCATGAGATGTAGAATGTAACTTCCGCTGGTTCAGTGAAATCAGTATAACCGACATTCACAATTAATTCCAAACCATATTTCAAGAAATTAACTTCATTTTGTTGGAATCCGATGGGACAAGTTAGTATACACCAGATTAGTTTATTAAATAATATGTATGTAATTTATATTGTTAGGTTATGAAGGGTTAGTGTACATCTATTTCTTATAAACATGTTTGGGAATTCATTGCTTAGTTTGGTCATACTGATTTCACAGCATGTCATTAAAACTGGCGACAATTCCATAAACATTGTGCATGAACACTGATATTTGATAGAACTTAGAAAAATTCAATGAATGAAGCATTCTAAAATTTTTCCAATATTTATTTATATATGCAAATAGTGATTTTTTTGTTCTACTGAATCATAATGCATATGCACAAATGCTTATGAAATTGTTGCCAGATGACAGGATATATCTGTGAAATTGGAATGACCAACATTTACAAATAATTTCAAAAAAACATTTTAACAAATGGAAGTTCACTTACTTTATTTTGTTAGGTTTCAATGGGACAAGTTCATGTATACCAGATTAGTTCACAGTTTGTTAAACATACAGTATAGATAAAATTTATTTTTTTAGGTTATAAAGTGGCAGGTCATTGTACTTCCATTTCCCAACCAAATTTCATTTTGAGATAAATGTAATTTTTATGCTGAAAATATATTCGTTTTCACTAAGGACAAATTTAAAGGTGGAAAATGAGAGCTTTTGCATATTCCAATTCATTTGATACTTCATCACATGAAAGGTAATTGGCAGCTGTGCACAGTCATACTTCTATCACAAAATTCGATGTCAGTTGGGATTTGCTGTTATTATTCTGAGGACCTCAATTGTTAAGAAAAAGATATTTGGAATACATTTTTCATGTTAGGTTACATTACAAAAGTTACCTTTAGGTCAATAGTTTAGCTATAGTTAGGTTATTTTATGAAAATGTTTTCATCTCCACGATGACAGAATCTTTAATCCCAGTGGAAATGAAGATAACCCTAATAGCAACTCAGCCTGCGTAGCTGACAGAGATGAATCAGTATTCTCATAAGTTGGCAATTCTGTTTTAACTATGATTTATACCTATCTTAGATGATTCAGAATGCTTGTATCACATTTTTTTAGGTTACTTCTATCTGCATTTTTAATTTGTTATTTTTTTACTATCATCTGATCAAAATTTATTTATAAAAATATTCCTCAGTCAGCAGTCACATTCTATAACAATAAAGATAAAGTTAAAGTGATCCCACAACAGGCCTTTGTAGGTCCTTGGGGTAGTAGGAGGTTAAGGCTCCCACATATCTAGACAAACAAGTCAGCTGGGTTGTCAACTTTGTGTGATGGTCACCTTTACCCTCAGAACAAACGTCTGGTGCACATTTAATTTTTTCACACACACACACACACCACACATACATATATATAACCTAAAAAATACTAAAAAAATGTGGCTACTCCAAAGTTAGCTGAGAATCATGGAAAAACAGAAATGCCAATCCAGTCGATTCGTCATATTGATTAATCGTGATGTGTCACTTGGAATTGCTGCCTTCAATTCCACCAGGAGACAGCATCATTAAAGATAATATAATTTTCGTAATGTAAACTAATTTTAGCTAATGTACCAAATCATATTCTAATTTAACCAAATGTACTGAAGTGTAAAAAAAAATAAAAAAAAAGTAATGATGTAGTACATAGTAACAAAAGATGTCACACTACAAAAAAAAATGTTGGTAACACCAATGTACTAGCTCATCTAATTGATAGCATTCGAGATTGTATTCAACCTGTGGCCATATAGGCTGATGGGTTCCTTCTCCTCCTGCCATTTATCTTCATCCATCATAAAAACACAAACATTTAAACATATATTGAACTTTTATAGGAAAAATCAGTGAGGTTTCATGTAAGATTTAAATTAAAGTTCTTCATATAAGCTGTTATCCTGAATGACATAACATCAGTCGAGATGTTATTGAAGATGAAACCGCCTAGATTTTGATAACGGTTTAATTAGAAGACTGGATATGAGGTGAGGCATAAAGAATTTTAATTTAAGCATACAGTCTCTATACACTACTGCTCAAAAATATTGAGCAAACTGTTGGTCGTTAGGATACACAAATTTTAGTGTGTGGCTCACAAGAGTATGAATTATATTATATTATACTGTACATGAGACAACACCATGATGTTCTTCAGTGAAGCTACAACAGGATAACATTTTGCTCAGTTCCGGAAAGCATGTTTTGTATACACAAAAGGACTAGGGTTTAATTCGTGGCTGAATGATTTGTCTTTCCTATTTTCATTTGTCCTTTTTAAAGACAAGACTGTTACGTGGAATTGTTCATTGCCCTACATCTGATGATTATTATGTAGCTGGACATGATATGAAATAACTGTCATATTTATTAGTGGAACACAAAAAATAGGCAAATAAATGAATACAATAAATTAATTAAAAAACTGAAACTAATATCTCATCACAGCACACATTTTTCATGGCATGGAGACCACAAGATTCTGGAAAACATCTTGATCCAATGCCACCTCTTCCCATGCATCAACAACTCTATTTCACATTTTTTTCTGGCTCAGTATGGTCCTGGCCATTTTTAGCATAAAGGTGCTAAAGTTGCCTTCACTCTTGCCCTCATGTGTTCTGTCAGGTTCATGATTGAAGAGATGTATATCACTCCTCCCCCAAAACCATCTTTCAAACTCGAAGAACATAGTGGACTGGATGGTTATCCTGTTGTGGAACACAAGCATTACCTCAGGATAATGCTTCCAAGCAAAAGGAACTACTGTAATACATTCTCCAAAATATGGAGATAGGCTGCCATGTTGAACATCTCATGTGAATATTTTAGAACTCCTGCCCCATTGAATGACATCCACTTCCCAACATGATATGACTTATTCCACAGTAACCCACATTACATATTGACAGGATATAGTTCTTTCAGTATAATATTTTCAGAAGTCACAACATACACCCCCTAATGTTTAAATATATTTGTCAACAGCACATCTAGTACAATGTAAAAAATGTAAAGATAGGATCAGTTGGTAAACACAAAAAATATATATAAATTATTTTTAATGTGTGATCCACATTACCGTAAAAGACAAACATTAAGCTATTTACAAATACGTTATTTTTCCTCCATACAACCTTGAAATATGTGTGATATTACACTCCTGAACAAGTGAATACTCAATATATAATTATATATAATAATATACCCTCTTCCATCACACTATATGAAAACGTAAACAAAATTTAGTGTGACAAAAAACTGACAATGCCCTTTGTAGTTTAAAATTTCTGGTGGTTGTAGCTTCTTTTTTATTTGTTCCTTGTAGTAAAAAGTTTCATCTGCTCATTCTGGTCATCTCCAGAATTGTCCACATTTCTCCATAGCACTGATTTTATATTCCTCTTTAATTATGCTCAGTACTTTTCCTGGGTAAAGGTTTTGATCATGCAATAAAAGAACCCCATCTCCTGGTTTAATTTTCTCTTTTAGATCACTACTGGTACTTAAAATTTCATTGTTTACAATGCTATCATTTGTTGGGTGATACTTTAGGATTTTCCCATTTCTGTTCATCAGGCAGTGAACTCTTTAAATGCTTTTTATTGTTGCAGTGCATGAAAATGTCTGTTCCAGATCTAGATTTGTATTCCTTTTGTTTATTTCGTCTTAATCCATTTTAGAAACATCAATGGCAGTACTTTTATTTGCTGCAGCAGTAAATGTTTCTGCATTAGTCACAATGCATTTTCGTTTTTTAACCTGATTCCAGACTTGCTTTTTACAACAGCACCAATGCCATCGACAGGTCCCTTTCCATGTGCTGTTGCTAAAAAGTTCCAATGAATCAGGATTCCATATTTTTGCTGCAGCAATGAATTTGTTTTTAAATTGGGAAGCTGGGCCATCAGACCAGATATTGAGTATTTTTATTGATGATGACGAGGGTAGTTCGGAAAGGATCTTGTCCAGATAAGCCATAATTGTGGTTCTTTGAGTGCACCAGATTATCTGAGGCTATCACTATTGGATGCTGTTTCTGAGTATGCCACAGTGATGCTGTAAGTAGTCTAACTTGGTGTTGGTGCCAATGAGCAAAAAATCAATCTGAAGCAAAGCCATGAAATTTGGATTATCGATAGCTTCTACTTGTTTCTTCATTTCATTATAAGTTGCAGCCTGTTGCCTCTTGATGTAATAGTGCTCTAAGAAATTTGGCATGATTCTTCTAATGTATTCAAAGAGTTCAACAACTGTTCCTTCTTCTAAGATTTTTTGAACATTCCCATTTTCTTGATTTTACCATTTATACCAGTTAGTAACTCAATCGTCAATTTCTTCTGACATAAAAGTGTTGCAGAAACCCTTGCCATCCTTGCATATTTCACAGCCAAAGTGTTTGAGTTTCATCTTTGCACATAATCAGATAAGGAAATTCATATAAATAAGAAAGTATAGTTTTACAAGAATTGTGGAGGCTCCTCAAACCCTCAATGAAGTTTTCATGTTCTCTGCAAAGACACACATTCTGAGGGAGCTTACTACTAAGCGAAACATCTCTTGGATGCAATTGGGTGAACTTGCTTTTCCCTATTTTAATATGTAGTGCTCTTGAAGAAACAGAGTGTGAGTTTCAATAACAGAAGAAAACATCAAAATGCCTTGCTTGAAGTTTTTTTTTGGTACTGCCATCTCTAACTGTCACTACATCCTTTTGGTGCCTGCCTGCTTATGTCACCTCGCTTATAAAAATGCTCTACTGCTTGTACATGTTCATCTGGGAGTGATTTGGCATTGCATTTATGTGCTGGTCATTACCAGAACCTCATGTTGCATCAATATCACATGCAAATTCTGTGAACAATTTCTTCACAACAGCTCTAGAATGCCTTGGAGTGATTGGAAGAGTCCACTTTGTCCTGGCAGCTGCCTTGCCTAATGCACTCACATTTTTATATGCTGAACTGGTTGCTGTTTCCATTGAGGCAACTCCTTTGTTAATGGCCTTTTTTCTTCTCCATTCAGCTACAGCTTTCCTTGTTTTTTCCCTCTTCTCCTTTAAACATTTAGCTTTCCCTTTTTAGGTAGCTTTTGTTCTTCTTCCATAGATTTTTTCTATATTTCTTCATGTCCTCTCACCCCTTTTTTTTTCTTCATACTGTCCTGTCTCTTTCAGTTTCTCTCTTCTTTTATGTTGTCTCTCTGCAGTGGTAAATGTCATGATTCAATTATATTACCTGGAACAACAATAGAACTGTTTGTATATCCAAAGAAAAAAACTTTGCAGTAAGCAAACAATGAATTGTTATAGTAGAGAATACAATAGCACAGACTATCAGACAGATTTTCAATATATACATACATTCACATTTGATACATGGACCTAATAGTAAAATATGTAGCTGAAGAACAAATAAGTCATGTCCTAATTCCAGAATTTAAGAAATAAAAAATGAAAGGTGTTAATAGCAAAAAATTCTTTTACTATTTTTTATGCAATTGATACCAAAATAGGTTTATTTAATAGGACTGCAAAATCATAAGTATTAATTGCTACAAATAGGGCAACACTGGAGCTCCTAACTTAATTTCCCCCCTCCATTCTTCCCATTTCAGGATCCTACAAAAATATAATAGCGTGACCCATATTACAAATTTCTTATGTATGTAAATGCAATCAAATTACTAGTTAGATGCAAAAGCATTTTGGTAGCATCACTACCAGACTACAAAATATCAGCAAACAAAAAAATATTTTTGTAGATTGTTTATTATTCCTTCCAGACTATTTTTAATGTATAATTGTGACCCACATTACAATTTTAACAAGTTTCCTTTCAAGGTTCTTACAGACACAATCTTAGTTGAAATCATGTTGTTTTATCACTATAATAACAAAAACATAGTGGCTTTATAAATTATGTAACACAAAAATAATAAACTTCTCTGATGTGACTTGAACTTACAGCACATATGGTAAGTTCACAGCTTCATATCCAAAGGTAGAGTTGTAAAGTCAGCCATATTGTCAAAAATGTTTTTCTTGCCAAATCAGTGTTGCCATATGAAACATACTATAATACACTATACAAAAATTAAAAGACCGAGGAGATGCTCAAGTTTTTCATATTTCCATGGATTTGCCCATATCCTAACTTTGCAAATGGATGTGCATAATGAACATCATAGCAGCAGCTATCCGTGTGATATATATGGACAGGTGTGTCGTTCATAATCAAGACATACTTTGTCAGAGAAAATTAAATTGCCCCAATCGAAGGCCCCTTGGGTAGAAACAAAGGCTATATAGATGGTCTATGATAAGTTCATCATCCAACCTAACCTTCCTGACAGTTTGATGGGACCGTATACCATGGCTATTGAGTTATCTCCTACTGGTTGCTGCAGAGCTCAGAAAGTTTGACCTGATTATTAATTAAGGGAAATTAAAATTGGGTGATGCCTAACTTTAATTAAATTTGCATCCTCTCTCTGGGAAGGAATTTCTGACCTCCCAGAATTACACAATTTCTTACTTTTCCATCGAGGCAAAACTGACTGGCTCACCTTCTTGCTGAAGACACTGGAACTCCAAGCTCTCTTCCTGCTCTGACAGCAAAAAGCTGGTTTGAATAAGTCTTATGAACTGCAAATGTAGATCTTGCCTGTCAGCCATTCTCAGGGGTTATGACAAAAGTGAACAGTGCAGGGAAGAGGTTTAAATTATGTTGCCACATTATTTCCAAAAAAAAATATGTCTTACTATTTACAAAAACAGGATATGGAACATTATTCTGTATTCTTTATTTTGCAATTATTTTATACTTAAAACTGAACATATACAAGATTGTGCAATTTATTCTCACATGTTAAATTGCTTAACCCTTAACCGGAGTTGTGTGGTCTTTTATGATACCAATGAAACTGGACACCCCTGACATTCTTTTAAAATCCATTTTTTTCGAAATCCTTTTGTGTACCTTTTTCTTTATTTAACACATTGGTGACCGACAGTTGTGCATTCCACCCACCCCTGCTTGACCGGATATTTCTATCAGTGGGATGGACTTTTAAATTTTAAACCGCGCTAGCACAGTGTGGCTTTACATCAATATATTTACAGTCAATAATAATAATACATAAGTAATTCTTTATTAGTGTTCTTACCAGACCTTCTAGTAGAAATTGAGGGTTGGAAACATTCCCTTTTATGTAAAGGCACAGTGCAAAAGGAACATATGTAGCGAATTTCTTTTCTTGTGTTTGCTGCAAATGCGGCAAGTTTTGGAGGGGTATTTTTTCTTTCCAGTCACAATAGATGTTAATTTATGTGTCTTCATGTCTCCTGACAGCCTATCTGGTGAGTCTTGACCTGGTGTCCTAGAAGTGGTTTCCTTTTCTTTATGTCTTTCTTCCTCTTCCCTGTCATCTGTTCCTAATTTCACGACTACCTGACAATAGGCTGTTTCAAGCAAAAAATTTCTGTTTGACATTTTGTTGTTAGGTTTTGAAATTTGTAGACCCTGAAAGCATTAAAGAGTGCACAATTCAGAAGCCACGATACAACTTTCTTGCTCCATTTCACTGTTTTTCAAGGATGGAGTAATATGAGAGGTACTGGTCAGCCCTGTCTATGCCATTCACATACTTGTTATATTGAAGTATTCAATAGGGCATTTTTACAACTTTACCCCTCCCACTCTTGTGTTGTCTGAAGCAATGTGCTAACCATTCTTATATCTCTTATTTTTCCATGTTTGAAGCAAAACTTCCCCCTTACTACAAAATACACTTTCTCCTGGTTTGAGTTTATTTCCTGCTTCCACAAATGATTTTTGATGCCCCCTGTTAATCTGTATTGTTCCACAAACTCTCGTCTTTCTTTCGAGCAAATTTTGAGCTATAGCCACACTATTATAATAATTATCCTGGTAGACATGATGCCACAGATATAAATTCGGCTCCAGAATGCAAAATAGTGTTTCTTCTAATTTTTTCCCCTCTGCAACATATATTTACAGGTTACATATGTATCCCGTAATCGCCTAACTACCCGCACTAAAATTCCACATTTCACCAGCCGTCTGTCTTGAAATGTAAACTACCCTTTCTGTAAAGATGGAAATTTCATTAAAGAGAAGAGAGGGGTACAAATATAACTAAAATTTATTTCACAAGAGAAAAAACAAAATTGCATACCTCCTTCAAACGCGAAGAGGCAGGGAAACCATACAAAACGTAAAAACAGAAATCTCCATGACCGGTCATCTAGCACTGGACATTTAAACACGGAGATCTCCGTGGTCCGTCACCATTGTGTTAATATTAACCCTTAGCCATGATCTGTAACCTGTAAGTACTGTTACTTTCTCTGTGCTTAAGTAAAATAAAGAGTGGTATCCTTTACGACCCCATAACTCCAGTAGCATTCCAGTATTTTTGTTGAACGTTAGTTTGTGCAACAATGGTATAGTTGGTGTTAATATGGCCTATCATGCTCGTAAACGTATATCAGTGCTTGATACTGACTTCCTTTCCTGGTCTTTGAAAAGATCCTGACTATAATTATTCTGAACATGAAACAGATTCAGAACTAGAATGAGACTCTGAAATTTTTTAGCATATCCTTCCAAACAAACAGGACACCTATAATAGACATCACAGAGTACGGGTTTAGAGATGATCAAACAATTATTTAGCATGTACCTAAAAAAGAAAAAAAAACTGCCATTATGCTGTCTAACATGCACCATTTGGAATGTAGTGATCCTGAGACATGCAAATCACAAATTATATTTGTATTTTATAATAGTACGAAAGGGGGAGTAGATACCTTTGAACAAAACATTTTTACATATGGCACAACAGGCGAAGATGGAGATGGTCCCTTGGCTGTGTGCTATGCAATTCTGAACAAAACTGATGTCAATTGTTAGGTATTGCAATCATCTTTCAAGGATTACAAGCCTATTTCTCACTTTCAATTCCTGAAAACTTTAGGCCGACAATTTACAGAGCCATACCGGAATGAAAGACTTGTAAATGATCGACTACCAAAAGAACTCAGAATGATTGTTTCCAGGATTTTGAAGAAATCATTTCCGAAGAATGGAAGACCAATCGAGAATGTAAAAGAAAACAGTGTGCATTGTGTCTTCGTTCAAACGAAAAGAAAATTAACCAATATTGTGTTAGATGTGATAGACCAATGTGCCATAACATGCTGATCAGTTATGTGGAGAATTGGGAACATTGTATTATGAAAGAAATTTTTTTGTAAATTACGTGGGGTTTTTATTCAATGTATTTTCAAATTTCAATGAAAAAATGTGTGTGAACACAAAATCTGACAAACTCATTGTATAGATGTTCATAGTATTTATTGTTCTATTTATCACCGCTGTGGTCTCGAGGTAGCGTGCTGCCTTGTCACGCAGCGGGCCCGGGTTCGATCCCAGATCGGGTCAGTTTTTCTGGGTGAGGTTTTTATCGGGGTTTTTCCTCACCTGTAAGACAAATGTCAGGAAAACTTTAAGCATGAAAATGCTATGATTGCAGTGACGGACCTGCCTTCGGGCAGAATTACTATGGATACTATGGATTATCACTACACGTGTGCTATATCCTGTAATTTAGTGAATTTTCCTCCCCCAAATGATCCTTATTATTCCACAATCAGTTAGTTAAATAAACAAACTATTTTATAATTTTATTTTCACAATAAATACAAAAACAACTGCACGTACTATCACATTTTCTGTTGGTATCTTTTTCGACCCCACAACTCCACTAATGGCATACAAAACGCACAACTCCGGTTAAGGGTTAATACCTAATAGACATACTAAATTACATATAGGAATGGCATTATAGGCCATAGTTCTGTCCTTTTCTCTACAAGTGGCAATCCGACCACTGTTTGCAGTGAATTTCTCCTGTGTCTACCATGGTTCTTGCATTAGCCATCTAGGCTATAGTAACTTTGATAACTCACCATATATTTCTTATTTCCTTATTCATATACAAATCATGTGCAAGATTTTAAACTTACTTTACATATCTCTGTTCAATTCATACTAAATATTACATTTTTCAGAGCTTTTGCATACATTATCCAGTCTGATTTGTAACATATTTCAGACTACTGAACCAAATAAGCTAATTTAAGCTACTTAAATACGTATAACCACATTAACAAAGCTTTCCATGTGCAGAATGGAAGGCGCTAGACTTTGAATATTTCGAACATTCATGGTTTCTGAGCAGCAGTGTACATATTACAAGTGCGTAACATTTATGTAAAATAGTCTTCTAAGTAATGTGTAAATTTAAAATACAGTAAAACTTGCTCAAAGCAGTATTGCATGGGACCAATTTTTTTTCTGCATTAGACAAAATTCCACCTTATAAAAAACAAAAACTTATTAACCAATTTTAGATTATATAGTACCATACATGTCTTTTTACGTATCTTGGATTAATTGTAGTTCTGCTGCTGTTGAAAAGTGAAGTATAGTATGTAGGCAGTTGATATTAAAGCTCTGGTTTATCACATTATTTAATATGCCAAACTGTGTGAGAACTTTATAAAATTCAAATAAGTGTTATACACACTTATAGGACACTATTGATGTTCTGGTAATCACTTTTTCCAAATACAGTATCTAACAGAGAAACTTCTTTAATTTATTCTTTGATATATATTTCTTGATAGAATCTTTAGCACTGTATAATAATTCCATAAGTTTAGGATTATTTGTGTTTATGGCAAACTGAAAGATGCCACCGAATACACTCAATAACCTGTCCTTGAGTACATATTTTAAGTTGAGTAGTTTGTTCCTTACAGTCTTCTTCTTTTTACTTTTTCACTCTTATCATTGTATCACCAAATCTGCAGCTGATTTAAAAGTGCAGTGGGTGACAAGACTTTCATCACTGGAGAAGTTCTTTTCATGACAAAGATTATTTACTGCCAATGTGTTTTCTTGCTCTTCGGTCATTATGTCAGTACCGTAATCTTCACCAAACCCTGCTTTATTGAAGCACTTAATAATGATGTCACCTTTGATTCTTTTTGCTGCCAACTCAATCCAATTTACTGCATCCAAAATAGACACCGATCTTGCCATAGCCTATGTGCTGTCAGCAGTTTCTACATTTGCAACCAAGGATTGCATTCACAGCCATCTATAATATGACTTGAATGTATAAAATATGCCCATGTCCATAAGTTGCAGTACGCTTGTTGCATTTGGAGAAAACCAAGCAAGTTTCACATGTGAAAGACTTAATAACTCTTCGATTTTGGCTCTTCATTCTTGAATTAAATATGTTTAGCCACTCTTCCATTATTGAGCTCATCATCCATGCTTTTTTGTTGTTTCACCATACCACTGGGAAGTTATTAATGTTCATGTTTTTAAAGCATCTTGGTTTAGCAGACTTTCCAATAACTAGAGGTTTTTCCAGATCTCCTGCCATATTTCCACACATCAAGACCATGAGTCTTTTTTAGAAATTTTTCCCCAGCACATTTTTCTCCTTTAGTAAGAGCGACTTCGACTATAATGCACAAAAAAAAAAGTCCTGTTTCATCAGCGTTAAAAATGTCTCTACGTGCATAGCCTGAAATTAAAGTATGCAGTATCAGTTTTCACTCACTAATTACACTTTTGTCCACAACCTTTGATTCCCTGCAAATTTCATTCCATACTACATTGTGTCATCTTTTAAAACTGTCCAGCCAACCTGAAGATGCCTTGAAATCATTATTCTCTAGGGTTTTTTCAACAGCTAGAGGTTGATTTTAGTGCATCGGTCCAGATATTTGGAGATTTTTTTGATTGCGCACTTGTAAACCACTCTCACACTACTTCATTGATTTCTGCATGTCTCTTTTTTTGGCTTTCCTCTTCATTTGACCATTTCCTTGCATCCACTCATTCATTATTTTTTCTTTGTGTTTTAAAGTCTAATTAACTTGAGATTTTCCACATTTAAATTTAGTCATTTCGCGCACTAATAGTTGGTCTTTCTTTATCTTCAATCACCTTCATTTTTTCGTTTAATGACAATGATACATACGGTTTAGCCATCTTTATTCCATAAATTCAGAACACTAACTGTGAAAGATACATACACAATCGGTCTCAGAATTTAAACTAATTTCAGATTTTACAGTGCACTGGTTATTTGTAAGACAGATGTCACGTGCCAAATATTTGTTAAAGGTACCTGTATTTTGCAAGGGGGCACGCCGTAGTGTAGTGGTTAAGGCACTGAGCTACAAGCCGGAGGGTCGAGGGTTCAAGTCCCATTGGGGTCAGGATTTTTAAACTGACCCAAACCCTCTGGTGGCACCATGGCCCTGGGGTCGACTCAGCCTCTAACTGAAATGAGTACCAGACGCTTGTTCTGGGGGTAAAGGCGGCCGTCACGCAGGGCTGACAACCCAGCTGACATCAAGTGCCGATTGTCTAGAAAAAGTAGGAGCCTTAACATCCTACTACCCCAAGGGCCTCCGGGCCTGTTGTGGGATCACTTTACTTTACTTTACCTGTATTTTGCATAACGGGTGGCAGTGAGGCCAAAAGAAAATTTCAGGTAGTAACTCTACTTCACTCGGTAGCAGGAATCATCCGTTATTTTTATTTGGCCTAAAGGGAATTCAATGAAATGGAACTAATTTATTTCTCTACATCTTAACAAAATTTGTTTCATGAATTGTGTAGAAATGTCCTTCTATTTCTGCATTGGACAATTTCCATTTTATGCAAATTAAATACACGTAAAATTACTATTATTTCACCAGGACCAATAAATTTGTTCACATTGGTCGGATTTTCACATTATTCATGTTCCGGATTAAATAAACTTTCCTGTAGTTCACATAAACATCATCATATGAAATGTGAAATTGAAAATGGGGTTTGCAATATATGTACACATACAACATTAAATATATATCTTCTTCATCATCCAAGGATTAAGCCTGTTGGCTCGTTTCAGTTACATGAAAGCTAGAATTGTTAAAATTGTTCAGACCATCTTCTGTGTGGTGTGTGCAACATTTCTCCTTCCATGTGGTTTATAATTCAGCAATAATTTTGGAAATCTTTCTTCTGGCATTCTATCAACATGTTCTTTCCAGGCATTCCTATATTTAATTATTCGATCTGTAAGTTTGAAAATATTTAGTTCCTTTCTTATATCTTCATTCCTTTTCTTATCCAGCAGAGTATATTTACACTGCACCCACTGATTCTCCGCCCTTGACGTTTTCACGACAGTGTTGCCGATATGGATATTCAGTGGGAGTGGCCGCTTTATGTATGCAGTTAGCAGACATACAGCTGACAACATCTCAGCAATTTCAAACCTTACTAGCGCGCTATAGCTGCATCAAAAGTAGTGATTGGTTGTGTTAAAATTTCACTCCCACTTCAACCATTTTCTTATTGGCAGTAGAAGGCGAGTTCTCCCTTTACCCCTTGTACAACCTAAACTTCAGAGCCGGAGGAACGGCGGCTCGGGTGTATATATTTTTATATTTTTCAAAATTTTATTCTTAGAAATTTTTTTTCTGAAATATCATATACATGTTATTTTTTTGTTTGCAGGCACGTCGCTATCAAAATGATAAGAAACCACCTAAAATTAAGCGAAGGAATCGGAAGTTACGCACCAATTTGTTTTCCAGTGAACCTTTGAGCATCTCATTTCACAATAGTTCAGGCAGCAGTATCCTTTACTGTATTTATTCTAGGTGAATTTTTAAATTGTTAGGAGCATATATAGGGTATTTCAGAATTAAACTGAAGTAATTCATCTGTTTGTAGAGGAGTTTAAGAAAATTCATAATAGGGAATCCAGATTCTACAAAAATATCTGACATAACAGTTAAAATTGTCCACACATTTAACACTCATATTCCAGTATTAAAATGAAATAGGGTGTTGGACAACTGTAGATCTTAATTGAATTTGTCATTGTTAAAAGGCCCTTTCTCCAATTTTTTTTGCAAAAATGAGTTAACTAGAGATTCAACAACCATACATATAAATACACATTCTGTGCTTAAAGGACCTTCCAGCCTTCATACAGAGCCACAGTTGAGCATTTATTTTTTAGTTTCATGCTAAAATGCCCGTCCTGTAGTATAGAGTGCCTTCAAGTAATGACCTTATCAATTAGCTTTATTGGAGAAAGGGCTTCTAGCAATGACCAATTCAATTGGGGATTTGGTGAAGTTCAACTATTAAGAATCAGTCAGCCATTTTTGAGAATATAGTTTTATAAAGAATATGTCAATTTGTCAGTAAATAAAGAGCAATTTTAAAGATTTTATGAAAGCTAAATTAAAAAAAAAAAACTGTTAGTACTTAATAGTTCGGCTTCATCCAATCCATAATTCAGGTCTAAAATCATAGCATGCTATTATTTTTAGTTCAATTTAATATTGGTTTATAAGAACCAAATTTAAAGAAGTTTAACAACTGATAATTCAGATATTTTTTGTCTGAGAACCTATCCTCTGTCTATAATCTCTCTCTAACCAGGTTTTCTTAGGTTAATTCTGAAGCATTAATGCATAGGAATTTTTTTAACTGTTCAAAACAGATTTTAAGATGGAAGTTAACTTTGCATTATAAATTATACCAACATTAATTCTATTATGTTACTATGTAGTTAGAACTCTGTATTAAAAACATATACCATAATGAATGGTGCTATAAGAACAATTGTTTATATGTAAAAACTAAGAGCAGTTGTACGAAAATAAATACTATGGCACTTTCAAAATAATCTCACACATTTACTTTGTTGTCTCTAGGCAATGCAGTGTACAGATAAAACATTGAATCTGTAATTTGGATATTAATATGTCTGTGTAACCTGAATGTCGGAGATATTGCTGAAGGTGATGTTCATTTTTGGTTCAGCAAAAATTCCAGAAACACTCTGAAAATTGGCATCTGCAGTTTTGTTAATTGCTCTCCAGATTTTATTTTCCAGAGCCTGGAGAGTTTGTTGATAGTATCTATACTTTTTTTAGATTCTTCCCCCAATGCTTTTTAATAGGTATGTGCCAGGTAAAATAAATATAATTTTTCACTGATGTATCTATTCAAGAAGATATTTTTAAAGTTCATTGGATTTTCTGTTTTTATTATAAATCACAAATTGCTCATAAGCTTAGAAATATACGTACCTTGAGTATTTAATTTAAGAATACATTTATTGAATATTGATAATATTTATTGAATCAAATATTCCAATCTATTGTACATTAATAATTTATTATTTTCTAATTTGGTTTCTTTGCATTCCTATTGGTTTGCTATGTAAATAGAATGAAGGCTTTCTTTACCGTAGTCATAATGAGGCAGATAATTTTTGAAAGGTTAAAAAATTGTTTTTTATTGCAAATGGTTGGGTTTAGCCTCTATGTGCCTGGGTATTTAAATTCCCTGCTCTGCTGCTGGCCGGAATTTAAATGCCCCAAGTGTGATTAAATCCACACTAGAGTGCATATACGAACAAAAAAATTTTTTTATGTAAAACTGTTAGAGATAGAAATATAAAACAACTTTTATCCTATTCAGAAGAGAGTATATTATTCAATGGCATTAATTATTTTTGCGTATAATAGAGAATTTTGTTAAAAATTAATTTTTTCCCCCACAAGGTATACTTTTTTTTTGGCTTGACAATACAGGGTCTCAGTTTGCCATTTGACAGTGACTGTACTACTACCTATGTCCTAAGGTGTAAATGAAAACACGTGTGGATATAGCGATAAATGTATCGTGCTTGTCAAGAAAAAATCCTGTTAGAGAATACAAGGTCAACATGTCTCTATACCAATCTCTTATGCATACAGTTTTCTAAGTATAGTGTTCAAATCAACAGAGTTGATTTTTTCTCTATGCGGAGTTCCATTTTTATTGTAAAATGAGATCGCGTTACATGAGGAAACATTGTCAGATAATTATGCGACTCGACACCTCTTACAATTTTTAGGTAGTGTTTCAGAGAAATTATTATTGAATTACTGATTCAAACTGACACTACAAATTATAAAGGGTTATAAAATATATAGGCCGCTCTGTGGCGCAAGCGGTTAGATGCTCGCCTCTCTGCTGGGATCCTGAGATCGAGCCTCAGTCACTCCATGTGGGTTTCATGGTGGAAGAAATGGAGCTTGGGCAGGTTTTTCTTGGTGTTTTCTCCCATTTTCCCATGCCACAATTTTATTCCACCATTTTTCCATACTCATCCATTTTGTTCATCTGCCCCCCCCCCCCCGATGATGGTATGTCAGGTGCGGTTGGTTGGCACCCTTGTATATAGGATCTCATCTCATCCCTCGACCCGACCCTGAGTTGGACACGAGTTGAGGATATTTATCAATTTTATAAAATATATGGACAATTTCTTTTTTTGTCCAGATTTATTCAATGACCTATCTACGAACATAGTATATACTTACTGGACTGTTGGTTCAAAATTGAAAAAAGTGACAGGATAAGAACAAAAGTGACTTGGCCACAATTGTATGGAAAGACAAAAGATACGTACATATGCTAACAAACATACATAATTCAGAGGGATATTTTTGAGATGCTCATGGAAATATTCTGAAGCCAAAAATAATAGAAATTTATTTCTGGGCTGTGTTTGACAGGTCTAATAAAATGGCTGATAGTTATTCTATCAGTAGATGAACTATGAAATTGGACTAATACATTTTTTCACCTTGCTCTCTTGACTAATCTGAACAGTTAAATTTTATTGACATGCGGTGCATGCAAGAGTGACACATCGAGACTTCAGACTCAGACTTGCCTACAGAACCACCCCTAACAACGTGTAGAATGACCTTGTGACATATCTTGTAGGGTTTCTCGTTTAGAAGAAAGGGATAAACAACATTGGTCTACAATTTATACAATTAGAATTAATTATACAGTGTGTTACAACTGAGATAAAAAGCGGTGCCGTTTACAAAGTGTTAAAATGCAGTGTGGGGTTGTGCATATTGGGGTTTTCAAGGGCTTACCATACGAAAGGGCAGTTCTAAATGATTGATGAAGACATCCTGTTATTATGTATCCACCAAAATAACGTAAGTATCTTTATTAAATATTTATTTAAAAATAATGTATAGTAAGGAATTTACCATATTACTTCATTACACTTTAAAAATAAAATTAGGGGTGAAAAAATATGCCACCTGTCTGTGTTTTTTCTGTGGATACGTGAACCATAACACAATATGTTAGAGCAACTGATAACATCCTTGAATTTTTGTTTTTGGATTTTTTAATATTTAAAAAAAAAATTATATCATGGGACAAATATGTCCCATAAGTCTTTTTGGACTTTGCACTGTATGGGACAAATTTCTCCCACAAGTCTTTTAAAGGTTAACCAACTAATTTCCTGGCTTCCCAATATAATTGAACAATATTCTTTAAATCTTCATCACGGTTAAACTTTCTACCAAGATTCAGGTGAATGCTATTCATGATTGAGTCTACATTACAGATTATACATCTTGATAATATAAATATGTTTATGCAGACATGCTGCCAAAAAATCTTGCCCAGTTGATATTCTATAGATTCCTTTCTTGTTTTATTTTTGAATGAGTCCCATTTTCTTGTATTCCATTCCAAACTATAACTTTCGCAGTTTGATTTGCCTTTTCCAAAATGTTTTGACGGTTGAGTCAATCATTCCATATGAAGTCATCCAGGCTATGTCATCCACCACCTCCAATTTTGATGGAACGTTATATTTTTTATCTTCTCACGTGGTTAATGAAGTGTATATACATTTTTATTTTTGTATTTTTCTACATTGTTTTCCTCAATTTTTTTAATTATTCCATATACCTTATTTTTGTGAAGCTTTTCGAAAATTTTATTTCATCTTCATGACATTTGTTGTATTTGTTTATTTGTAGATTGTATATAATGGGTTTTGGTTGCTAGGTAACATTTCATTTATTAAATTTTACCTAGCAACCAAAACCCATTATATACAATTTAGAAATAAACAAATACAACAAATGTCATGAAGATGAAATAAAATTTTCGAAAAGCTTTACAAAAATAAGATATATGGAATAATGAAGAAAAATTGAGGAAGACAGAGTAGAAAAATACAAAAATAAAAAAGGTATATACATTTTATACGAGGGCGGATCGGAAAGTAACGCACAATAATTTTTTTCTGCCGTGGTATTGCAGCTAGAATGTTGAAATTTCACACAGATATAGTTTGAAGTTTTCACTACAGATGGTATTTTTTTCTCAGGTGCACCTCTTGCAAGAGAAGCTTGAACTATGCAACAAATATGGCGCGCATGCTACAGTCGTCCACCTGTGAGGGACGGATCGGATTGGAAAGTAACGCACAATAATTTTTTTTTAAAGGTTAATAGTAAAAAAAAGGAAAAAAATCACAAATGAACTTACATCTTTTACCTACTTTTCGACATAGTCACCAACTTTCTCAACACATTTTTCCCATCGTGTTACCAGTTTCAATATGCCCTGTTCGTAGAAGTCCGTTTGGGGTGGAGTGTAGCCATCTGCTCACTGCTGATTGCCTGCTTTTGTTTCGGGTGTGTAGTGGTATTCCACAATACTCATCACCTGTGGACGATTCCTTCCAGAAAGTCATGTCCTTTCTGCGGTGTAAACCGCGTTAAGTGGTCTCCGCTTGCCATCATTCGCTGGCCCCTTGTGGTCATCTGTCAGGTTCTTATGCAACCCGCGAGCACTAACTTTAAACGGAAGACCTTGCTACGGTCCATACAATCATCCCATACACGCCACGCAGGTCCCTCTGTGAATTTCACTGCGTTTATGCCCTTTGGCCCACAAAAATCGAACACCCCCTTCTCTGTTCCTCTCTGTCTCACAGGTGGAACGACTGTAGCATTCGCGCCATCTTTGTTGCATAAAGTTCAAGCTTCTCTCGCAAGAGGTGCACCTGAGAAAAAAATACCATCTGTAGTGAAAACTTCAAACTATATCTCTGTGAAATTTCAACATTCTAGCTGCAATATCAAGGCAGAAAAAAATTATTGTGCGTTACTTTCCGACCCGCCCTCGTAATAATAAATATAGCCTCAATGGTGTAATGTAAAATAAAATAAAAAATAAATAGGATAAGTATAGATAGTCAATGAAAGTATACAAAATTTTATCTTTTTATCTCTACTTGTTTGTTGTATAGGGCTATGAAATATTAGCAAAATAGCTACTTTTGCCGTTTCTGCTATGAAATATTAGTGAAATAGCTAGTTTTGCCATTTCCGAACCTTTCAATGAAAAATATTTGTATCTTTGACATTTATAGTGCAAATTTTATGAAAATTTACATTATTGTTGAGTGAACTGTTCTGATTCCAGAAAAAAATATGGCAACACTACATTTATTTGTTTTATAAGAAAATATTTTTTATAAGATTTTAAGAACTTTTTAGCATGAAAACAGTGTTTTACAAAAAAAAGAATATCTCTAAGAGGCAAAGTGATAATCAAGTCAATTAATTTTTTTAATTACTCTACAACATATTTCCTATTTTAAGAAACAACAACATATTATTTTATTTGCTTCATTGAATAAAAATATTTTTAATTAAACTAATTTTTACTATTAATAGGCCTACCCTTGAGTTTTATAGGTACTACATTATAAATTTAACAAAAATAGCTACAAATTTGTTTTAAAATATATAAGGACAATTATACTAAAAAATATTTAATCGCCAGATTCCAGTTCAGGAACCCTATTTACAACCACAAAATCTGAATGGACTGTAACTTGAAAAGATAATTAATGTAACTTATTTTCACCTTTGCATTTAGCAAATAAAATGAAATTATTATATAAAAACACTTGAATTTATTCAATCAAGCATGTTCACAAATTGTACTTCACAAAAATTTATATTAGATACACCTTTCTTGTAATATAAACTTTTTTGTATCATGACTGCTCATGGCTTCTATTCACTTGACCATTTTACAAGACAGTGTCGAAGCAGAGTTGCAACTGACAGGCTATGGCAGGCTTGGAGCAATAAATCAGAAAGTAATGTTTGATGCAGCCAACATAACATGAACTTTTTTCTGTAATAACTTGGAGAAAGAGAGTATATAAATTTAAGATAATTAAAAAAAAGTCTTTCTTAGATAAAGGATTAAAAAACCAGTGTAGGTTATTCAAATAATTTAGAAGATTATATAGCTGATGTAGAAATTGCGATTGAAGGAATGAAATTTGAAGACCAAATGGTTATCAGGAAAGAATATGTTGAAGTTATAGAAAGAATTAAAAATACAGAAAACACATACAAAACAAATATGAAGAAAATTAAAAACTTTAACAACAAAAATGTAATTTTTTCCAAATCAGATAAAGGAAATAATTTAGTTATTTTAGATAAAGAATTTTTAGGATGGAAAAATCCAAGGAGCAAGTCCTCCGGGAGGGACTTTAAGCCGTGGGTCCCGAGTCTGAAGATTTTCAGGCTCATAAAAAATCCTTAAGGGGAGCACTTTTTGCCTATCCCTGTAATGTTAAATTCTAAGTTTTTTGGTACACATATCTCCAGAACCCTTAACCTAAAACAAAAATTTTTTGGGAGGATATGTATTTTCATCCCTTCTGAAAACGTTAAACTAAAAATTAATGTACTAAACCCACACAATTTTTAGTATTAATTTCTTTTAATTGAGTAAATTTTTTATACATTTTACACATTTTGAACACCAAATTATTTTTTTACTGGGTCAGGGATGAAGAAAATGCATTAATTTTTAGTTTAAAATTTAGATATATATGATATACATGTGTGGTGTAAATATTATTTCCCTATGTTGTGTGGTTTCTGAGAAATGTGTATTAATATGACAAAAAAATAAAGCTGAGAAAATTAGCATTAAAGTTGGCCTTGTCTTTAACCATACATGATGCTGATTTAGAACATCACAGCACCATAATCAGGATCATCTGCTTCTTCTACGTTCCTTTTAAGGTTTCTCTTCTTTTTTCTGGCCACCTGGGACATTTCCAACAATGCCAAGTCTGCTTTCTTCACCCATTCATGTCCATTTGTCGAAGGCATTTTAAGGTGTTGTATCCAGGGCTTATGTTTAGGTGCTGAAGGACCCTAGCTCGACCAATGTTTCTAACGTTATATAAAAGCACTGCATCTAACACCCCCATTTTCAGAGTTTTGAGACCCACAAATACTGTCTTTGGAATCCTTTGCCACATCATGTTGTTGAAGGACTCGTTCGTATTTTGTGTTCTTCCATGGAGACACTTCTTCAACAGGTCAGGATGTGAGAGGTCTTGATATATGGGCTTGATTAATAACATAAGCTCTTCTGGTAGTCCATGGTGTTTATATTCACCCTTATGTTTCATATATTTACACCAAGAATCAGCAATTTGGGGACACAAACAATGTTGTGGTCTGTCATCTGTCAACAACTGCTCTCCTCATGCTTTGTAGGTCATTTGTATGTGACCAAATGGCATTACCATAATAATTTTGTTACAGTTCAATTTCACCATCTGTTAATCTGTTCCTTCCTCTGATTCTTTTCCCATCAGACAGCACTTTCTTGCCCATATCTTTTTTCAATTTTCTCAGACGAATGCCCATTCTTTTGTGGACATGGCATATGCACTCTAGCTTCTCTATTTTAGTGCAATTGCCATATGGTTAACTTGCTATAACTATATTGTAGCCTTTGCTGTCTCCATCTCCAATATATTTGATATATTTTACACCTCTCGAGTCAACTGACCTATGAAATATACGAACTGCACCTTCAGCTTCGTGCCCCCACTGCTCCCCTCATAATTGGCTGTGCAGTCATGTTGGACATCCTTCTTCTGTGGCATTTTACACTGTTGGCAAAATTTTGAAAGGCATTCCACAACAATTACCTTTCCTGTATCCACACTAATGGCTGTAATAACACCATTGAGGGATGTGTGTCCTCGCTTCTGCCAACTTCCATCTATTGCCACTGCAATGTCCAACAGAACCCTCATTTTCTGCAATAGCCTCTTTTGCAGTTTCCTGCATAGATTTCTCAGCCACTGTCTCAAGAGCACTTGTAATGGTATTATTGAATTTGCAATAATTCAGTGGTGGGTTCGGGATGTTCAGAATTGAGCACAGAATTTTTCCTGTTTCTAAGCCACCTCCAATACATCTCATGCCATAAAAAAACCTCACATTTATTACATCAATATTATAATTTTCTTTTGAGGTTTTGAAGCCATGTTCTTCTTTGCACTTAGAACATGCTAGAATTAATTTAGATGCTAAACCATTTCTTTTGTTTACATCCTCAAACACTGACACACAATCTTCTCCTTTATAATATTTACACACGACAAAACTTTTCAGTGCTTCTGAAAGTTGTTCCATGTCCACCAAATGAAAACCTGAACTTATTTTATTACTATTTTTACTATTTACACTAAATTCTGTACAATTATTATTTACAAAATATAACTTCCTTCTAGAAGCACTGGGTGGAGTTTCCCCATTTACATTCACACATCCACTTGATGGGTTAGACATAACCTCATCCTCAACTTCCACTGTGGCACTACCACTACTATTTACAACACTAGGCCTATTTACATCACTCTGTTCTTTACAATGATTACTATTCTGTGCTTTCTTACTTGCAGTGAATCTATTTCCATAAAACTTGTGTTTGCCAAACGTTTTATCCTAGCCATGTTGGATAATATTACTAAACAAACATGTGCTCAGAAAATGTGAGAAAATAAACAAAGGAAGCGAATGTTGCACTTGGCAGTGTTACCAATAGGAAGAGCAGAGTTTTCCCTGCAATTTTAGGGTGCATTCACAAATGTAGCTCTTACAGTCTCTGAAATATGGGTCATATAAGAATTGTTTAAAAATGTTAAAAATGGGCATGTCAACAAAAAACAAGAGTTTTTAAATTTCAAAATAATAGGTCTTAAAAGGCATTTGATACTTTTAAATGAACATATCTGTATTCCCAAGGGTTCATAGTACTCAAAAATGTAAAAAAACAAAAAATCATAATTTTGTCAAAAATAGGCAAATGTGCTCCCCTTAAGCCTGAATGCAAAGGCCTCTAAGCAAAATTTACCGAATTTTCCTGTCCTAGTACTATCTTGCTTTCCTAGATGTCAGTATGAGGCAGAACGCTGACCACGGATCACTCAAATGACATCTATACGAAAACAAGTGTAACTAAATAAGTACGGTTCAAATTATTCACTGTAGGGGGAGAGTGCCTAAACCTCTGTAAAAGGAAAAATGGGCTTACAAGATTTACAAGAAGAAGATAAAGAAGATTATAATGATAGAATGGAAAATTTATTAAAGGGAGAAGAATATGAAGAAATAAAAACCAATCCCCTTTGAAAAACAATTAAGGAAGTAGAATCTAATTTAAAATCAGTTAAAAAAATCTCGTCTGAAAAAGAAAAATTCAAATAAAAAATCGCAAATCCCAGAAACCCCAACATTCAAGGTCTTCCTAAGATTCATAAAAATGGAAAGAAAATGAGGCCAATATCAGTAATATTAATTCACCAACTTACAAAATATCCAAATGGTTAAGTAATAAATTCAAAGGAATGAACAAATTTGAAAATTTGGCTGCGGAAAATTCTTATCAGTTAATAGAAAAATTAGAATATATATGGAAATTGAACCTTCAAATTGGTCTCACTTGATGTCACCTCATTGTTCACAAACATTCCAACAGATAAACAATGGAAATTTTGGAAAAATGGCTAAAGAAGAACAAGATAGATGATGAGAGCAGAGGATAATATTTTTAATTAACCAAATTATCCATAGACCAAATGTTCTTCACTTACAGAGGAAAATAATTACGGACAAAGAATGGGACTTGCAATGGGAAATCCACTATCACCATTTTTGGCGAATATGTTTATGGAAAACTTTGAATGTTAGATAAAATCAAAGCATACCCTCTAATTTTTAAATTTTGGAATAGGTATGTGGACGATATAGCAATAGCCAAACAAAAACACTTGGAAGATTCTGTTAAACTTTTAAATGTTCATAATAAAACAATTGAATTTACTATGGAAGTTGAAATTAACCAAGAAATACAATTTTTAGACCTTAAATTCAAGAGAAATGAAGAAAAAAGGAAAATAGAATTTGGAATTTACAGGAAATAAACACACATTGATAATTATATTAAAGCAACAGGTTTCAATCATATTACACATGTGGTTGACAGGCAGTCTTTAATAGTTTAACATATAGACTTGTGAATGTTCCCATGAGCAGAGAAAATTTTAATATAGAGTGAAAACACATATTAAAAATAGCAAAAGAGAATGGTTTTCAGGAAAAGATTCATAAGAAAATGAATAAATTCAAAAAACAAGAAGTGGTAAATGAAAGTACTCTTCAGACAGATAAAGAAATTGGCAAAAAAATTAGGAAATTTGGCATTAAATTAGCACCAAAAAATGATTACAACATGAACATATTGATTATGGCAACAAATCAGGGATTTATAAAATTGATTGTAAAGATTGTGAAAAATATACGTAGGAAAAATGAAAAGGAACTTGAATACAAGATTGAAAGCACCATAGAAATGTTAAAAATGGAGAAATAGAGAAGTCTGCAATATTGTATACATGTGGGAAATAACACTATGAGGTTTAGTTTAATTATATTTTGAGTTGTGTTCAGTTGTGAAGCATCAAAAATATTGCATAGATAGTGACAAACTAGTCTGCATAAAAATCAATAATTATGAGGTGAGCCAAATAACACAACTAAAAATATAATGAAGTCTGCAATAGCTGAACATGCATGGTCAGAAAAAGACAGAATTGAAACAAAGGCCAAATTATTGAAACTGTTAGATAAATCTAAGGAACTCACAATTTGAGTGAAAATTTACATCCACAAGAATAAGGAGAAAAACTATGAATTTTGAAATTTCCGGGGAAAAGGGGGAAAAAAAAAAATTGATTTGGAAGTTCATTGGTCCACCAATAGAAGGAGTAGAAATCAACCTACAGGATGACAACCACAAAATTAACAGTTAGAATGCTGTAGTCTGCAGATATAAAAAAAATATGAGGTGAGTCAAAATATCTAACTCTTAGGGTCGTATGCAAATACATTAGTCTCTACTCAAATTACTTCCAATCACTGGTGAGCTGACTCACCGTGAGCAAGTGCAAAGATCGAATTAGCTACCCACAAACTGGTCATGCATGAAAGTCGTCGTTTTCGTAATATTGACAAGAAATTACCCAGAATTATCAGCGATAAAACCACTTCCATTATTTTCGTCTGCTATAGAGGAATGCATTTATGCTTGCATCCCGCAAATAATACCATATACAACGATGTCTGCATCGTGCAATATTACACCGATTCTCCTGTTCTTCCAGTTGAATTGTTTGGTAGACTCTATCAAATTCCTCTTCTGCGCTTATAGCGAAAACATGATCGAAGTCTTCAAGGTCCGACATCTTGGATAAAGCGGCAAGGTTTCAAACTACATCGGTTCCCTTCGGGATTCTCACGATAAGTTTCTATCTTAAGTTATGATCTTAAGTTACCTCGTCAGGTAGCTTACGAATTATTATCGCATGAATAGATTTCTGAGTAAGCAAAATCGTATTAGGATAAAACTTTCTCAGCAGAGAACGCCTTTTACGGTGAAATGCGTTTATAAATTCGACCCTTGATAATTAAAAGAAACCTCATAGTGTTATTTCCTACAAATATTAAAAAAAAAAGATTACAGTAAAATTAGTTAACTTAAAATATAACTGAAAGCAAGAACTGTGAGAGAATAAAATGAGTTTAATGGTGAGACAAGTTGGAACAGGAAAGAGATAAGTCTGGCTTGTTGTGCTCTCTCCTACACCAACAGGTTTGCAGGAACTGAGATGAATGGTTTGCCTTTCCTTACCCAACATGTTCAGGTCTGGCTGACACTTGGTATGGTCAGTTGTGAGCTAGCTTTATCAAAGTGATGATTTAGTTACTGATATTACTTTTTAAAAATTTAATTCATTTATTAAACAATTTTATAGTTATAAAATTCATAAGATGTAGGTACACTTTTATTTTTTATACTTAAAATTAAGATGTCTCAATCAAAAGAAAAAAGTGAATTAGACTGTAGTGTGGGACAATGTTATAAAACAGAATGTCACAAAAAATGCTATACAAATTCAGCGAAACTAATAAGTGTTGAATTGTTGATTGAATTAAAGAAAAACTCATTGTATTAAGAAATCATCATCAACATGATGATATAATAAATTTGGGAATATTATCATTAAGAGGTTTAATTAATAAGAATCAAATGAATCATAAATTCTTCTTACCTCATACTTCTATGTTTTTCTAAACACACGGCACCGCAGTATTTATTATATTAAAGTATATATTTTTACAGGAAATATAAGTTCATGATAAAAAGTATTTTGTTGATACCCATCCCATGATGTCAAATAATATTATGTATATATAAATTAATATTAAGCTGTTGTATTTAAAATCATCTAGTATGTTAACAATATACTCAAAATATATGATTTTAAGTAAATTAAATTTAGTATGTCCACCGCTGTGGTCTCAAGGTAGTGTGCTGCCTCGTCACGCAGCAGGCCTGGGTTCGATCCCCAGTTGGGGCAGTTTTTCTGGGTGAGGTTTTTTATCGGGGGTTTTTCCTCACCTGTAAGACAAATGTCAGGAAAACTTTAAGGCCGAACGGTCCCCGAAATCATATGGCCATTATCATCCTTATCATTATCATCATCCTTCACTGGTGTGGAAAGCAATGGGAAGCTACCACACCTACACATAAAAAGTTTTCAAAAACTTATGAAAATATTTTTTTTTATAAAACAAGTAAACATAAAATGTTGCCATATTTATTTTTCTGAAATCAGCTCAGTTCACTCAACAATTCTGCAAATTTTCATAAGATTTGCACTATAAATTTCAGAAAGATAAAAATATTTTTCATTCAAAGTACAAGTTCTTTTCGAAACTTTGGAAACTGCAAATCAAGCTAGTTTACTAATATATCAAAGTCTTATACAACAAAAGCCAGTTGAGATAAAGGGATGAAATTTGGTATACTTTCAAAAATGTGAGAAGATAAAAAATATAAAGTTTCATCAAATCAGAGGTGGTACTTACTTACATATTCACTGGCATTATCGAACCCATAGGTTCATGGCCGCATGGACATAAACTCTCCATACATCACTATCCTGAGCTAATGCTTTCCAATCATTCCTTGTATACTCTACTTCCCTCAAATCATAGTTAATGTTATTCTCCCACCTCATTCTTGGTCTACCAACTGGGTGTTTTTCCCTCTGGCTTTCCTACAAGAAGCTTCCATGCAAGTCTTTCATTCCCCATACGTGCAACATGTCTTGCCCATCGCAGTCTACGAGACTTAACTGTTCTTATTATATCTGGCTTCCTATAAAGACTATGTAGTTCATTGTTATGTAGTCTTCTCCATTCACCTGTATGTTCATCTCTCTTTGGTCCAAAAATTTTCCTAAGTTCTTTAATCTCAACTACTTGTAATCTCCTTTCCTGCCTTAAAGTAAGCGACCATGTTTCGCACCCATATAATATAACTGGTAGTATATTAGTTTTATATATTTTCAGTTTAAGGTTTTTTTTAAAGGATTTAGGGCATCAAAAGTGTCTGCAATGCATAATAGCATGCATTTCCAGAATTGAGTCCATGTTTAATTTCTTTGTGCATCTCATTCCTATTTGTGATTATTTTTCCTAGGTATTTGAATTCAGCCACTTCCTCAAAATTTCCCTCATTTGTCATTAGCTGTCCATTTCCATGATATTGTATTTCTATGTGTGACCATATATCTAGTTTTATTGATATTTACTTCCAGTCCTAATTTCTTAGTGTTGGTGGGTGACAAATTTGATTTTCCTGGATAATTTGTTGTGGAAATACCTAGTTTTATTTCTTATTATCCTTTCTAACTGACTCGATGTTTTAGAAGATCTTTGGGCTACCACATGGCTGTAGGCTTCACATTCACATGTGCCAATTATGGAGGTGGATGATTCACCTAATTTAGGGGTGAAATATGTTCAACATGTCACTTTTCCAGCCATTATATCTGGTTTTCTCAACCTGGAAGTGCTACTTACTGTAGCTACTCAAATTCCTCAAGATGATGGGTGGGGAGTGGTCCCATACTGATTGAAATTCCATGATACATTTTTTTTTTACTATGGGGACTCAAACCAGTACATGTCCCTTAGCTCTGTCAAGTCATGGTGCCTTAGACTGCTCAGCTGTGATATGGGATCTTGTTATCCTATCTGCATGGTTCAAAATTCATTGATGATTTAGTTTGTAACAATTTTGTTCCTTTTTAGGCCAGATGAAAAATTATTTGGCTATATTTTAAGGCCAGGGGACAGACATAATTTGTAAGAATTATCATTAAATTTGTACTATCAATTATGCTTATTTAATATATTTTTCAACCATTAAATTTTACAAAACAATTCGTTTTTTTTTATTTTAAATTATTAGTAACTATTGTATTATATGGAAGTATTTTCAGATGTATGTATTTATTGGAATACACTGGACAGAATTCTAAATTAATAGGGAACATTTTAGTAATGTAAGGTATTTGTTACTTGAAAAATGTTATTTTTTTCTTAACACTTTTATCAGCACCTTCTTTTAAGCAGACTTCAGAAGAAAACAAATATGTCATATTTTGTAGAAAGATTTACAGATGTTGAAAAAATTGGTGAAGGGTCATTTGGTGAAGTCTATCAAGCACGTGCTTTGGATACTGGAAATTTATATGCAGTAAAGAAAGCTAAAGAGCAATTTCGTGGTCCATCAGATAGGTGAGAGAAATCAACTATTTGAGATGTTTTGTGAGCAGTTTTGTCTCATAATAGGTCTAGCCACCTATTCCATTATAGGGTAAGAAGAAGAAAACATGTAACTTTATGAGGTGATGTTAAAAAATATTTTTTCTGATTCAGTTTATTAAAAAAAAAAAGAAGATACTGTATTAAACATTAAGAATAGGAAAAATTAACACCTCACCTCATAATTTATAGAATTCTTGAGAACAGTGTTTCAGAAGGCTTGCCTCCCATCGTCAGCTCATTCTGGCTGTTGAATTGGTTGTTGGTGATCTTGTAGGTTGCTTCTTCTTCCCTCTTTAGATCAAACTAAAGAGGGAGCACCTACAGGATCACCTACTACCAATTCAGTTGGAATGTGCTGATGGTGGAAGGGGCAAGCCTTCTGAAACATCGTTCTCAAGAATTCTATAAATTATGAGGTGTCAATTATTCCGATATTATTGTTTATTAAAAAAATCTTATAATGTTATCATCATCTTCACTTCAAGGTATAGGCATTGGATTGTCTGTTGAGTCTTCAAGTACTTTCCAGTCATCTTCTAGGCCTACCCACTGATCTATTTCCACTAACTTTATAGTATGTTATTTTCTAAAAATATTAAAGATATTTTATGTTGGTGACATTCCATGTCAAACCAACCAAATAATAAATATTCAACCTGATCAATTTGGATTTAAATTAAAATTTCAGGGCTCATTCTGTCCACAGTAATATAATGTACGGTTAAAAACTATAAATATTACTATGAACTAATACCTCAACGGAAACTTACCATGAATTTTACTAGTATCGATTCTGTCCAAAGATATAAATAATGATATGGTTTTAGAAAATCATAATCTTGATAGATTTTGAAGTAATTGTTTAAAATTTACAAAAAAAAAAGGTCTAATTTTGAAGTTTCTTAAATGTGATGCCTGGTAAAAAGGATTTGTATAATTAAAATTCGAAGGGGAAGCAAGTACACATACAGAAATAATTAATTTTAAGAACTTTGAGGGAAGCATGTGCAGTCCTTAAGGAACATTACTCAGAATGAAAATAGAATTTCTGAACTTTGATCTCCCTGGTTCCAGTGAGACACTCACCTCAGTAGCTCAGTTGGTAGAGCATTGGCCAAAGATCCCGGGTTCGAGTCTCAGTCTAGGCAAAAAACATTTCTCTTCAGTGAGAAATGTTAAATCAGTAATAAAACATCAATAGAAGCCCAACTGGCTTTATAAAGTAGTGTCTAAATTCTCAATAAAAGTCTTCTTAATAAAGAAGCCATCATTTGCAAAGATATAAGCAAAGGTTTCATAGCATTTGGCACGAGGGAATTACAATGTATATAAGAGAAAAATTTGCATCTGGATCACAACTCGCCTCGGTAGCTCAGTTGGTAGAGTATTGGCCCGGAAAGCCAAAGGTCCCGAGATCGAATCTCAGTCTAAGTGAAAAAATTTTATCTTCAAATATAATTTATCCTTCAGTGAGAAGTGTTAAATTAATAATAAAAACATCAATAGAAGTCCTACTGGCTTTATAAAGTAGTGTTTAAATTCCCAATAAAATTCTTCTTAGTAAAGAAGCCGCCATTTGCAAAGATAGAAGCAAAGGTTTCATAGCATTTGGCACGAGGGAATTACAATGTATATAAGAGAAAAATTTGCATCTGGATTGCACTTGCCTTGGTAGTTTGGTTGGTAGAGCATTGGCCCGGAAAGCCAAAGGTCCCAGGTTCAAGTCTCAGTCTAGGCGAAAAAATGTTTCTCTTCAGATTCATTAAATGCATGTTTGCATAATATGTTAGAATACCAAATTATAGTGATCGGCATAATTAATGCCCTAAGAACTGGTATCAATGGAAAATATGCAGCTGTTGCCACATTTACAGTCTCTATCTCTCTCTCTATGTCTTTATCCAAACACAGATGAACCTATATTATACATATGTCAAGGTGAAGAAGAAAGAATACTTATAACTAGAGATCCGTGAAAGTGGTTTTATTTTTAGGGAAAATTCATTTTAAAATTTCAAGATTTCTATATTATTGGAAATTTGGCAGTGTTATTCTAAAAAAAATGTAAATTTGAGTCTTTTTAATCCTAGTCTAGTATATTAAACACAATAATAATGATACATCCAGCAGTTTAAGGTCAACTTTCAGCTTGTACAATTGATATTGATTTCAATACACTAAACTCCAAGTGCCACAGTCCTACAAGGCACTTGGCCTACCAGCCACATGTGTTAATCACAGACGTCATTAGCCAGTGTAGGAGTGACATGTGGACAGCATGTTGGGTCCTTCAGCCGTTATAGCTGGTTTTCTCAATCTGAAGTCACTACTTATTGTAGCTACCCAAATGCCTCATGATGCTGGGTGAGCACCAGTCCCATACTCTCCGAATTTCCATGAGAAAATTTCTTCCCACATGGGGACTCGGACCAGTGCAAGTCCTGTAGCTCTGTGCCAAGGCATCTTGCCTTAACCACTCGGCTACGATACGGGATTTTAATACAATAAAATGCATCAAATTTTTCATCGTAATCACAAATTTGTAAACAAAATTTACCTTTTAAGAAAAAGCAACCATGGTGGGTATCTCTGCATTCTCAGGTTTCAATCTCCGTCTTCGATTACTCACCACAACACAATACTGTTAAATAGATCTTTCTGAATCCATATTTGAAGTTGGATACTAGATGGCTTCAAGAGATGTCTTGACAATCTCAGTATACTCTTCCCTCAAAGAGCAAATCATTTTGCAAATGTCTGCATGGTACACTCCGGTCATTTCAACTCTTCTTTTATGAGGCCTTAGAGAACAACATAGCCTTCGTAGAATTTAGAAGATTCAATGGCACTTGCATATGACAATTTCTTCAATTCCATCATTGCAATGTCAGCACTGAGAATTTTATTACTAAGTGACCTGGGGTCATATAATTTACTAACTGCTGAAAACACCAATTTTGAAGGGTCTTCCGCAATCAAGTTTTTCAGCTTCGTAAGACTCTTTTCTGCAGTATTTTTCAACTGGTTCACCACTTTAGCTTTCCTGAGAGCTGTCATCTCTTGCAACAAAGTTGTGAGTTGTGTCGAGAATATCGCTTTTGTTAATAAATGAAGCATGTTCTCCATAACCTTTAGTTTGGATTGAAAAAACATGAGCTGTGGGATAACTGTTCCTTCTAAGAAGGTAATCAAATTAACAAATCAGTTGCAGTTATCAGCAACAAATTGAGCCTGAACTTTTGTGATGGCTAAGAATGGGTGACTTACATCTTTAAGAAACTTCACGCCACTGTTTTCTTCACCCAGCTGCTCCATAAATTCCAATATATCATCAAGGTATTCATATATATACTTAGCAGCTTCAAACCATGTGTTCCATCTAGTTTGTACTGGCATGGGAAAATGCCATTTCCAGGGTCATTCTCATATTTCTTACAAAGAAAGTCAAGATACAAATGCTTTCTTTTCTTGTATTGAGAAATGCAGCTTTTGTTTTAGCAAGAGCTATGTTCAATTCATCTAGGCTGCATTGCCAAATCTGACCCACCAAGTTGATTTTGTTGGCCCAGCATTGAATATGGGCAAGTTCCTCTCCTCCACTATGCCTTTTAGAGTATTGGCACACGAAGTCATGTACCGTGCTGAGTCTGTAATCATCCCTAGCACATTGTCATATCCAACTTCATATTTATTTAAAGTGTCCACAATACTTTGAGGGCATGTTTAACCAATGGCTTTGTCGAGCACAGCACTGGCAGCCAAGTAAACTTCTTGCTGATCCGTAGCCTCCAGAAGATGAAACAGAATATTAAATATGCAGTTCCCAGACTTGTCAGTTGTTTTATTACACATGATGAAAAGTTATTTGTCCTTTACTGTTTGTTTCAATTCCTCCACTTTTTCTCTCAATAATTGGTATGTAATGTTGCCGAATTCTGCCTGCCAAAGGCAAGTTACAACTGTACTTTATATATTTGCCCACCAACTATTCTCCAAAATCATACATCATCGAGCTAAGATTACGAGCAAACATCCCCACGAATCAATTCGGATTCACTCCAGGCAGATCGACCTTACATGCAGTACAAGAAATCATAGTTGATATAGAAAATAGCTTGGCAAAACCAAACACCCCCCTTTATGCAATATTAATAGATTATTCAAAAGCATTTAACAGCATTGACAAAAAGCTGCTATGCCACAAGCTGGAAAATGCACTGGGCAGGACAAGTCACGAACTGGTGACAATAAAATTGATTCTCAGCACCAACTATATAGCAATCTATGATGGCATATCAATGTCAAAAGATATTGTTCAAACACGAGGAGTCCTACAAAGAGACCCACTGAGCCTCCTCTTTAACATAATGACAGCCGATATCGGGAAAGCTATAAGCGCAAGAAATGTAAAGCTATTAATGTATGCTGATGACATGGCCATCCTCTCCAAGAGTCCTTGATATATGCAAGAGGCCATGGAGAATATCAGGAAATGGGTGTCAGATAATTCAATGGAAATAAATAGCTCCAAGACAAAAGCAATGAAGTTCAGAAGAGGATGAAGATTATCAAAAGCAAACCACTTTATGTGCGGTGACTCAGCCAATTTTAAGTATCTGGGAGTGATGCTGCAGACACTGGAACCACGTTCATTATGCATATACAAGACAGGACCACAGTGGCAATAAATTCAATGTTTGACATCCCCAAGCTTCAAAGACTGTCCCTGCCAACGGCAATGGTGCTGTTCCAACTCAGTGTAGCACCAGTGGCCACATACGGTATTCAGATAATTTGGACTCATCTAACAGTGAGAAACCTCAAGAAATTGGTGAATGTCAAGGCCAGATACTTCAAGAGAACCTTATCACTCTCAAAGTACTCAAGAAACAGCTATGCATACAGAATAGCACATGAATCATTCTTTATTGAGAACGTCAAGCTCCCCTTCAATCTACCAAAAACTCAGGCATATAAAGATGCCATCAATGAGAGACAAAACAAAGCCAATGCAATACCGATGGAAATAATGGACACAGAAACGATGAACACTGATGTGTGGAAAGGCCCGAACTTCCAACTTCACCACCTATACACATGCTTTGCAGCGCATGGTTTCCATGGGAAGATATGCCATAATCCGTTATACCATGATCCCAAGAAGGACTGCATAATGGGCCTGCAATATGTCAACCTTCAGATCTACATTTGGAATTATTTTCCTCTTTAGTATGACATACGTTGGCAGCTTCTTTCTAGCAACAGCTATGATACACATGGCTTGACTGTGCAGTGCAGTACACTGGTACCTGGTCAGTGTTTCCAATTTGAGTAAGAGGATAATTCATTGCTTGTTTTAGCTGGATAATGTATTTCAGGAAGAAGATTCTTTCCTTATAAGAGTCCGGCAGCCACTGGAAAATGCTAGTCTTTCTTTGTATAAAGTGTCTATGGCGATTAAAAAAATGGAACAATCCACCTTTTAGATGGTTAAATTCCCACCCCAACTCACGTAGATCAACTTGACACATATCTGTATAAATGGCACAGACAAATTCTATTTTATATTATATGAGGTATACCACTCCATGTGTGTTTTGTGGTGAACAAAATGGAGTCTGAGCAGGTTTTTCTCAGGGTTTCTCCCAGTTTCCCCTGCCACAAATTTTATTCTGCAATTTCTCCACACTCATCTCATTAATTTAGTTTGATTTCATTTGCCCCTGTGATGGGTGCATTGGGCATGGTCAGCTGGCGTCCTTGTTATTCACAGACCTCCAATGTTAAGGGGATTCATTGCATCTCATTATTTGATCCACCCTTGAGTCAGACACATTGAGGTTTTTTATGATCTGTACCAATTTCTTTTCTGTTTCAGGAAATTGGCCTTTCCCCAAAAAGCCCTTTTTGTATCACTGTTTTACAAAAGAAGCCTTTTCTTTTCTTTCTCCAGTCATGGATATGACTGCTGGCTGCAGAATTGTTAATGGTCTATTCCGATTTTTAAAAAAATGTTCTAATTTTTTTCTCACTGTGAAAGAATGTATTCTCATTCCCTTTGAAGAAATGACAAACACCCAAGATACACAATATACATAACAGAAGGTATGAATGAGCTGAAATCTGACTGGATTTATTAGCGGTTAAAATTGTAAACATTTGCAGGAGCTTGAATAAAAATATAGTATATGTGAGGAATATATGTTATACTGTACATTCTGAAAATCCCATTATTTAAGTAAGAAACATTGAAGGAGAGAGATGGAAAACCCTAAAGGTCAGTCCATTTACCTACCTGGGGGTTTGAAATACAAAAACATCTTTAAGGCAAGGTCGTTTACTTCATAGACATTCAAATTAGTGTATGATTCAAAATATGATAGAAAAACAAAAATACATAAAATAATTATGCAAAGCATAATTCAGATAAGCCACACACTGTGATTCAAGATTTTAAAAAAAATCTGTGTTGGATATTCAAGTAAATATGGTACAAATGACCAATGCAGGATAATTGTATGAGTCCAGACTGGCTACAGAGCCCAATCATCCTCCTATAAGTTGAGTACCAGGGACTTTCTGATGGGTAAATGTGGTTGCAGTGTAGCTACAGTTCTCTTTCGTGAGCCGTTGGCTAAAAATGATGAATCTTGTGTCCACATGTCTATGAGACTGCATGGCTGGTTAACAGGCTACCTTTAGTTTTATTCTGCAAATCAAAATTTAGCATAATGGCCTGCAATAGTTCAATATTTTATATCCTCAGTTAGGTGCAGAAGTCAAACCTTTCTGCAGATTTTACTTTTATAATTTATATTTTTGCAATTGCATTTTAAATTTTTTCAGTTTTCTTTTGTATTCTTTCTAATCCACTATTTCTTTAGGGGTTTTAATGAAAGGGCTAATATGATACTATTCTCTTGTTCTTATGCTGTGTCATTCCTGTGGACTAACAGTAACCCTGCTCGCCTCTGGTTCTGAGGTTCATATCTGGTTAGGGTTATGGATTTTTAGTGCTTAAATATCATTAGTAACATTTCTTTCAAAAGCTGAGGTTTCTTTGCCATAGATTTACAGTAGATAATAAAATCTCAAAACTGAAACAAGGGGACTCTGGGCAATTTTTGTTGGCCCTTTCATGCCCAAATTTAAATTGCAATTTAAATTACCTGAATTATTGAAGAGCATTGTAAAATAAAATGTAAGTCACAATTATCATAGTTATCAAAGTGCAAGTGTATATTGGAGGAGGGATTATGGAGAGTTGCTACTTGGTTATAAGTAAAAAAGTGATTTTCTTTGTATTTAAAACAGGCGTAAAAAGCTTGAAGAAGTAAGAAAGCATGAGTTAATTCCAAAGCATGAGAACTGTGTGGAGTTTATTGCAGCTTGGGAAGAAGATGATTATCTGTACATTCAGCTGGAGCTGTGCAAAATGAGCCTGGAAGAATATGCACGCAACAACCACAACATCTCTGAGCAGATACTTTGGGAAAATACTGCAGGACCTCTTATCAGTATGTTATCTTATGTTATCTTTAATTTTTGTAATCTATTACATTAACATCCTGCACCGTAGCCAAGCAGTTTAAAGCATGATGCATTTGTGCAGACCTGTGGAACTTGTGCTGGTTCGAGTTCCCATGGGGGAAGAAATTATTTCATGGAATTTTTGGTCAGTGTGGGACTAATGCCCACCCAGCATCATGAGGAATTTATCAGTCCCAAGTTGAGGAAACCAGCTATAATGGCTAGGGGACCTGAGATGCTGATTACATGTTACCCCCTATATTGGCTTGATGATTATCAACCTCTATGACTAATACATGTGGATGTGAGGCCAAGGGTCTTCTAGGCCTATTGTGTCATGGAGTAATCAGTTACATCAACAGGTTCAACCAGCATGAGTTAGTATATTTTATCAGGGTTTAAAGATCATAGGTATGGCTTTCTTTGGAAGGAAGCATGTCATGGGATCGCTTGTCAGATTTAATGCAACAAAAAGAATGCTAAGCCTAAAATAGGGACCATTCACCAAAATTAGTTGGCCTTTGGACACCCAACTTTGAATTGCAATGCTAATGACCCGAGTTGTTAAAGAGCATAAATAAAATACTACTACTAGATCAGAAATTTAGGCACTATAATGTTGACATAATTCTTAAAAGTTATTGGACTTAGAAAATTTGAAGTTTTTTAAAAGTAAATTGATTTGTTTATATTACAATATGCAAATTAAATCTGCTGTTATAAATTTAATTATGTTCTTTATCTTCCAGTCAGCCCTTATTAGGTGAATATTTCAATTAAAAAAGCAGTTGGAGAAATTCCTACATCAAATTCCTTAATTTATTAAGTGTGCAAGTTAACAATGCAGTAAACTTTTTATTTATTTTCTTCATAATATGTTGTAGAATCTGGTAATGATTTCTCCCTTATTGCTCACTAATTTTTTTTTAAATTTAAAAGTGAATTTTTTAGAATGTATTTTTGCAAATTTCTTTAGTGGATTAGAATTTAAATTAGACAATTAGCATCAAAATATGTGCAATAGTTTTGCGTCTACAAATTTAAGTAAGCATCAGATGATTATGATATGATTATTATTAGTATTTTGCGGCGGCGCTACTACTACTAGTGGAGCAACTCCAGAATACTTTGGCACTACACACTACATTGTCAAATTTTCAAATCAAACTACGTTTGTGAATAAAACAATTTTACTATATTTTATCCTTAAATCTCACCCTCTCTCTCTCTACATATTTACTACCATCTATATTTCTTTCACTGTCTCTCCTACATTTGTTTGTATTAAGTTACATGTTTTTACTAATATTAAAACAACTAATTTTTTTTTACCTCAAGTAGACTCAAATCTGGTTCTGCAGAGTCAGCAGCCCCTGCTGCTACCATAGAAAGGTACCTTAACTGACTTATGGTTTTATATTAATTTTAATCTTCCCCATTTTAGGAGAGTCATTTTGATTTAATGCGAGCTAAATATGGCCCTATGGTGTTTTTTTTAATTAACAAAGTAGAATATAATGAACAGTAAATGTTCAAAACTTACAGAATTTTTTCATAAATAACTGTAAAATCACTTCAATACTGCTGAAATTATGCATTCTTATTGAGTAATATGTTATGATACATTGTTGGGCAACCTTTAAGAATTCATAGACAATGGTGGGGATCAAATCTTACCTTATGTGGTAAAAGGGAATTCGTGAGTTGACGACTCACAAGTCAGAGGGGCCTGCTGAGATCCTTCCACATGCATCTAGACATCACTTCTGGAAGAATAGGCATCTCGGGTTTTCAATTTGAGAGAGGTCTAGTCCAGCCTTCCAGATTGTCCAGCCATTGCATATAAAAGAGGTGTGATTCAAGGGCAGTTCCAGGACAGATTTTCGGGGGTGGCCATGGGTCCGTGTACATTTGTTGGGGGGGCATGGAATCCGTGTAATTAAACAAATAATTTGGTAACGTTTAGTGCATGCTAGTAATGTGTTTTTCAAACTAGCATGGGCAGTTTTAGAAGCTTGCTTAGTCATTAACATATCATAATCACAACTTTTATATTGTAAGGTCGTAAGAACCAAGAATAAACTAAGTGGTATGGCTTTCTTTGCAGCTCTCTGTATTTCAGTGTCTGCACCGACAGGGTCAGAAGACATTACAGTACAACTGTCAGTACCAATTCCTACACAGTTGTTTAACCTTTAAGCGCCCAAGTTTAAATGGCCAGGTAGCGGCAGGCTGCCCGGGTTTAAATGTCCACCTAGCTTTTAAACTCCTTGGCTTTTGACTATAACTTTGCTGATTTTATTAACTCATATTTTAAAATCTGTGGAGGTCACGAACATGAAACAAGGTTTAAAGTGTTAAATATTATTGTAAAATCAGTGATATTCACGGCAAAATCCCGTAGTGGTATTTTATATCATAGAGATAATTTTTAAATTCACGATAGTTAGCAAATAACTTTCGGGATTTTAGAGTGTTGTGAATCAGGTTAGAAGTGAAAAACTATACATAGATTTAGGTATATTCTCCCCTCGTTCATTCTTATGTTTATTATGTTGCATCCGGTCAGTTTTCCCCCAAAGCAGGAAAGTTTTGAAGAAAAAAACAGGTCACATTCCACCCACCGCCCTTATTCATTCACAGTTTTGTGACTCAGAGTGAAGTTTACGATATGTCTAGTACAAAATCACTATGTTCCGCTGAAATATAAGACATTCTCGGATTGTGACAATGACAAAACGATATCAATGACAAGCTACAATCAACTGACAACTTATAGCTGTGAGACACCTGACGTTTGTCAGGTCTTGGGTTCGTGAAACTAGAATTGACAGCGAAGAAAAATGTACTCTTCCCCCTGACATGACAGAATCAGAAATGTACCTTTTTGTTGGCGTAATTATTCTAATGTGAAATGACGTGTTGTGGGATAGTAAGACATAAGAGAAAAGGGATGCCTAATAATCTAAAAATAATAATAATAATAATAATAATTCCATGGTGCGAAAGGCCTAGAAGGCCCTTAGAGCCTACCATTAAGCTTCTGGCCTCACACTCATATGAGTCAATCACAAAGGTAGATGATCATCGAGCCAGTGCATGGGTGACATGTGCTCAGCATGTCGAGTCCCCCAGCCGTTATAGCTTGTTTACTCAACCAAAAAAAATATTTTTTCATTTGTTAGACTTAACCATTCTATACAGTTTTCTTCTTCTGACTTAATTGGTGCCAAAACAACATATAGTGACTTCTGACTTAGACTTGTCAGAGACGTATTGCAACAGGCTGATAGAACACCCTGTAGACGACTCCCTGGGTAGACCTAGTATATTGAGTACAGACATTTCGTGATTTGAAGTCAACTTTAGTCAACATTGGGCCAAAACAACACATACAGACTTCCAACTTAGACTTGTCACAGACTTTTCAGAACAGGCTGGTAGAACACCCTGTAGATGACTCCCTGGTCGGTAGACCTAGTATATTGAGTACAGAGTTTTGTGACTTGAAGTTAACTTTAGTCAACATTGGTCGGTAGCTTTACAAAGACTAATTTGTCGTGTGTTCGGCGCGGGGAATCAGAAAACGTGTGCAAGTGAAGTGTAAAAAGTATGATGTCGGTTTGTGAATTGGTGATTGTTTCGAGGTTTATGACACAAAAACAAACATTTAATAAACGAATGATATCTTCACATCACGTTGCCAAGCATCTGATAACCCTGAAAAAAGGTATGTTAGAATAGTAGTATTATCCAGTATAATTTCAAGCAACCAAACAAGTTCGCCTGCTCGGAACCCATACGCTGGGTCTGCGGGCAGATTGGACGTACATTTTAAAACCCAGCAAATGGGCTCCTGGGCGTTTAAAGGTTAAGTATAGGGACAGTTCTTACATTACGTTTTCCCAAAGCCTCTACAGTTAGGCATTGTTCACTATTTGGATGTTGATCTGGATAGACAGTTGTAATGCTCTCATAAGTGTCAATAAATTTGATGAAATCTTAAAGAATCTCATTTTGTACAAATATCTCAAGTTAAAAGAAAGCTGTTCTGTATTAGAAATATCTGCTGTTTCCTCAAATATAACAGAATAATACTTCACATTCGTTATTCGATTCAGTAGTGTATCTGTTATTTCTTCACCACAGCATGTTATTAAATGATTTTGTGTTGTATTGTCTATGTACATGGCTCTTGAAGAGGCTGTTGACAAGTGTTGCTTAAGATTTTCGTCTCCTGTTGACGCTCTAAATCTTAACAATCCTCTAAAATTACCCTCATTGTGGAGCCCAGCTTCTTCGGTCAAGATGGCCATCATCTCGGTGGCCTCTAAGAGGAATGTTTTGTCAACCCAAGAATATTACAGATTCTACTATTGAACAAAATCTCTCTTTGGTTTCTTTTACTTGTTAAAATCATTGAGTATTTACCTTATTTTGAACAGACTTTAGTGGTAAATTTACAGGAAGTTTAGACCAGTTTGAATGCATTCTTTGTAATAAGAAGTGTCTTCATGTGATTGTAAATGACAATTTTTTTCAAAGAATGACGAAGTCAACGGTTGGATGACAAGGTTTGCGCTATCATTCCTTTATTATGGCCACACTTTTTATCAGCATACATCACACAGAACTTAACAAAAGAACCCCTGTTTAATGTGGAAAAGAACTAGCCAATTCCTTTGTTCCAAGTGCTGATGACCCAAATAACGTTTCAACTCCTTCCCATCTTTTTGTAAAGTGAATGTGGGAATTTATATGACATTGATGGTTCCCAGGATCATTCTAATAATTAACACTTTGTATATTCATTGGTCTTTTTATTTACAAAAATCTCTATATCGTTGGCAAAAGTACTGTTACTGCTAGTCGATTCCAATAAAGATGTCTTATTGTTAGTTGGCTCTCCAATATTCATATTCAGATTATCGTTAAGTCCAACTTCATTGAAATAAACTGACAAAGTATTTCTATTAAAATTTCCATCTTCACAACGTAATGGTGATGTATTAGCTATTTTTATAGGTGTTTCCCATGTTTCACTGCTGTTATCTCTTTTCTCTACTTTTTTAAAATATGAACTTATTGGGTTTGGGTTCCAGCATTTGTGGTCATTTCAAATTTCATAAAACAATAAACAGATAATCTAATATAGTGTATTAACAGTTGCTTAACATAGAACTCAGTTGACCCTACTCTACCCTAAGTTGGTACTGTGTAAGCAATTTTAAATGTATGAGCTGAAAAAAGAACTTCTAGCAAAATGTTTATTTAGATAGGAGATACACCACTAAAATATCATCAGAATAACTATCTACATTTTATTTAACATGGATAAATTTACATTATGAGTGCAGAGGTCTCTTTAGTAAACAGTTTACTCTATCTGTCCATAAAAACAGTTCTTGGTAGTTATTTTTTATTAAAAAGAAGAAAACATTCTTATATCAATAAATTGGCCCCGAGACACTATTTTGTGTGAGGTCCGACCGAGAAAGTTACGCCACTATTAATAAACCTTTACTTTATATAAACCAATTAAGAGGGGCTGTCACTTGAATAAAAAAAAAGAGTTTAGATATTTTTTTGTTCTTTTAATAATGTGTGTTTCTTTCTGAATATTTGTTCTATATCAAACACAATTCTATGTCATCACCTATTTTTAATTTGGAAACTTGTAAATAATACTAAAAAACACACAAGAATCTCTTACGCTCGTATGGTGTAGAAAATTGAATAATCTCTAAAAAGGTACATTAGAGTTTTTTTTTTTCATTTAAGCATCTAAGAATGCAGGAATAGGATGTGACAAACACCATTAAATTAGATGAAATAGATAACAAATCAATGAAATCATTACAATTTAACTACATTATATTAACTGGAAAGCGATATACGAGTATCATAAAAAAATATGTAACAAGTCAAACTTGACAATTTTTGACGCTCTGCTTCTTCCACTTTATACTGAAAGAAAATATCAAAGTTGACAAAAAAATAATCGCATTACTGATTTAGACACTAGAGTCTTCAAGCTTCAAGATGCTTTTTTTTTCGATCATTTTTCACGAAGATACAGCCATTTAAAAATTACCCATTTTTTTTCAAGGATACAAAGTTGATCCTTTAATTTTGAGCAGCAGTGAAGTCCTAATTTTTTTTCAATTTTTTTTTCTAAAACAGAGATTGAGCGGGAGCAAAAACTAGCTGAATTACAAATTTATAGGTACTAAGGAAATAAAAACAATTACTTTAAGGTTTGAAATGTGAGAGATTCTTGCCCGCACATTAACCTTATTTACACTAGTTAATGAATTTGTATTTACACTTATTTTTCTTTCTTCCACTGAAGTGAAAATTCAAACACTAAACAAGACAAAAATTTCATATCATGTATCACAAAACAAACATTGTCAGCATTTTTTTTATGCATCTTTTTAACATATTGTTGACCTGAATTTTTTCTCAGAATCTATATCATGTCACCGCTGACGAGAAACAAAAATGCATCGATCACAAGTTTACTCGCGGCCGGTCAGCAATGCTCTTTGCTAATTAATGCACCGAAGTTTATTTGATTTGTTTAAGTACACGATAATAGTTAATTAATTATTCTCATAATTTATCTTTAAAAAATTCTCAGGGGGGCCATAGCCCCCATGGCCCCGTCTCTGGAACTGCCACTGGTGTGATTGGTCTGTTGAGTTTAGTCAAGTCACGAGTAAGTTGTTATTTGAAAGGTAATCAGTTCTTTATAATCTCGAGTTAAGAATCTTTGTGAGTGATCAGTGAGTGTGTAGAATAGACGTATGAGAAAAATTGTTTATGTAAGACTCAAATCAGAAAATTGTGTGTGTTTATACTGCAGAGAGTTGTGAAAGAACTAAAGAAAAGTTGGAAATTTTATGTAAACATTTGTGAAGTTAAATTAAAGAAATTGTTTCCTATGCCACCACCATACATGACAATATTATCAATACGTATGACATCACCATTATTGGGCATAATATTAAACTTGCACACAAAAAAAAGAAAAATCAGGAATAAACCAACAAATGAAGTATACAAAGTATACCTTTTGCAGGAGGAAAGTATAAGAACAATATATCAACGAAGACTACAACAAAACCTCATATACACACCAACTAGAGATATATTAGATGAAGAATGGAATAATATTAAAAGTTGTGTTGAAAAGGCAGCCCTGGAAGCAATAGGAAAAAAAAAATTAGAAGCAGAAAAGGAGTAAGAATTTGGAATGAAATAAATAATAGTTTTAAAAAACTAAAAGAACACGCTTTATTAGAAAAATAAAAAATGAAAAATAATTTTCATTTCCAATATGCTTGGGATAAAAATCATCTCCAACACATATAGAATAAAATTAGAGTTATGAACAAAAAGAAAATAATTTTACCATCAAAAGCGTGGCGTGCTCTATATCAATTAATATATTTGATAATAAACAGATATTGGTAAAAGTAAGCTCTCTAAGAAGAAAATGTAAAAATCATAAAAAGCACCCACGCTTTTGATGGTAAAATTATTTTCTTTTTGTTGATAACTCTAATTTTATTCTATATGTGTTGGAGAAGATTTTTTTGTTGACCACTTTATTTTATCCCAAGCGTATTGGAAATGAAAATTATTTTTCATTTCTTATTTTTCTAATAAAGCGTGTTCTTTTAGTTTTTTAAAACTATTATTTATTTATTATTTTTTAGTTTTAATATTTTACAGAATAAGATAAAAATGTAAATATCTTTAAATTCGATACTCTTGTAGTATGAGCTAAAAGTAATACTCTTCTACAAAAAAAAAACCCTCCCAGCTGGATTTGAACCATGGATTACTGAAATTATATACCACTAAGAGTTCACTGCTCTACCAACTGAGCTCTTACAACGATTGACTAAAAACTCGACAAGTCCGCAACTTATTATACCAGTTTTAATTTTTTTGATTTTTGGATGATTCTGGCCAGGATTTTAGAAACAAAATATGAAATTATTGTATTGTCACGGGTCCTCTACACGTATACAAAGTTTCAAGTCGGTCCAATATTTCTAAGTGGGTGAAAATCACGTTGAAAGATTCCGTTACATTGATACAAAAACACTTTTTTTTATTTTCTGATGATTATGGCCAGGATTTTAGGAAATAAATATGAAATTATTGAATAATCAATTGAGTTGGTGTTTACTTGATGAAAATCCATATTTATTAATTAAATAAAAATAAAACGTAGTTTTATTTGATTTTCATATTTATTATATAATTCAGTGACAGCTGTTTCGGTGCACTGTACCTTCTTCAGACATGTTAACAAATTATGAATTATGAAATTTAAATAAATATTGTTGTATTGTTGCTTAGATCAGTTGGAACACAATTCATAATTTGTTAACATGTCTGAAGAAGGTACAGTGTACCGAAACAGCTGTCACTGAATTATATAATAAATATGAAAATCAAATAAAACTACGTTTTATTTTTATTTAATTAATGAAATTATTGTATTGTCATGGGTCCTTTACAAGTATACAAAGTTTCAAGTCGATCCAATGTTTCTAAGTAGGTGAAAATCATGTTGAAAGATTCCGTTACATTGATACAAAAACACTTTTTTTTATTTTATGATGATTATGGCCACGATTTTAGAAAATAAATATGAAATTATTGTATTGTCACGGGTCGTCTACAAGTATACAAAGTTTCAAGTCGATCCAATGATTTTAAGTGGGTGAAAATCGCATTGAAAGATTCCGTTACATAGATAGATATATACAGGTCAAGCTAATATAAAGCGTGTAAAAATAGAATTAGCTATCAAAGAAAACAAAATACATATAAACAGTGGCTTCAACAAAAAAAAACAGAATAATCTAGACAATATGTAGAAAAAAGAAATATAGCAAAACAAATTATTAGGACAGCTCATCAGCATTCTTGGAATAAGTGAAATAGAAAATGATATTCATGGCAGACAAAATTTTGCATATAAAGTTCTAAAACTTTTAAATAAATTGGAAAAGGATACTGCAAAATAGATGTTATTAATAACGAAAGATGGATAGAACACTATAAAAATTTGTAGTGTAAAGAAGATGCAGAAAAACAAGAATTATATTCAAATAATAAAAAGGAGAAATTCAAGCTGATATTACATTTGATGAACTTCAAGAATTCTTAAAAGAAACCAAAAATAGAAAAGCAGTTGGTCCTGATCAGATGAATATGGAGCTTCTAAAAAAGGTGGAACAATTTTTACATTGTAGAATATTACATTTATTGAAAATGTTGGAGAAATTGTAGAATACCAGAAAGTTGGAATATAGCTGAAGTCATATCATTGTTTAAAAAAGGAGATAGAAGAGAATGTAAAAATTATAGAGGAATTAGCCTACTTAATTCAATTTATAAAATCTATGCAAGGATTATAAATAAAAGACTTAAATTAATAGCAGAAGCAATACTAGAAGAAGAACAAAGTGGCTTTAGAACAGGGTGATCAACAACAGATAATTTATTCATATTACAGCAAATATTTGAAAAAAGGAGAGAACATAACCTACAGACACATGTTCCTTTTATTGATTTTGAGAAGGCATTTGATCGTGTTGATAGAGATAAGTTATGGAAAATTATGGAAATACATGGCTACCCCGCAAAATTAATTTATGTGATTAAAAGTTTATATAAAAAATCTCAAATTATAATAAATATAGGCACATCAAAGACCGAACCAATTTTAATAAATAGAGGTGTAAGACGATGTAGTTTATCACCTACCCTTTTTAATTTATATATTAATGACATCATCCAAAATTGGAAATATAATGTTAATGTAGGTATAAGAATGGACCGTTTTAAAATAATTTGCAGTACTGTGTACATCAATTAAATCAGTTATGCCAAGAATATAATTTTAAAACATCAAAGGAAAAAACTAAAATAATATCATTTTGAGGAAGTGAACATATAAGATCAAAAATTATAATAGACAACAAACCTCTGGAATAAGTAACAAATTTTAATTATTTGGGTTGTAATTTTACTATAAACGCAAAAACAGAAAGATATGTAAATGTGAAACTGTGAAGATTTCAAATGATATGTGGAACTATACATAGAACATTAAAGAACAATACAAGAAGAGATACTTGATTGAAGTTTTATAAAACATTGGCAGTTCCTGCATTACTTTATGGTAATGACCAAAAAATTACAAAGAAGAATACAAAGCGTAGAAATGAACTTTCTTAGAAGAACAAAAGGCTGAACAAGAATGGATCAGATAAAGAATGAAGATAAAAGAACAGAGTTAAATATATATCCATTGAATGATAAAATCAAAGATTATGGAGAAAAATGGTTTAGACATGTAGAAAGAATGAACGTAACAAGATTACCAAAAGCTGCATTTAACTACAAGCAGGGAATGTAGGAAGGCCAGTGAAAAGATGGACAGAACAACTGTGAGGCTGAACAGGCATTTTGCCTAGCCTGTGAAGTGAAGAAGAAGAAGAAGAAGAAGAAGAGTATTTATTGTTTAGCAATTGAAGTATAATGATTTACATATTCCTGTAAAATAGAAATAAAGAATACAGTGAAGTATTTATCCAATTTCAGTGCAGAATATTTAATTTAATTAATTTTTTTTATGTTTAGCCTGGTTGAGTTAAGGCCATGTGGCCTTCTCTTCCATTTACCAGGACAAACATATGTTACATCAGAATAATAACAATAATAATGAACTGTAATATTAAAGATTGGAAGCAGCTGAGATGTGATTTTTAAGAAATATTGCAGGATGTACTCTGCTGGAAAAGAAAAGAAATGAAGATATAAGAAAGGAACTAAATATTTTCAAACTTACAGACCGAATAATTAAATATAGGAATGACTGGAAAGAACATATTCATAGAATGCCAGAAGGAAGATTTCCAAAATTATTGCTAAATTATAAACTGCACAGGAGGAGAAATGTTGGATGCCCATACAGAAGATGGTATGAACAATTTTAACAATAAATTCTAGCTTTCATGAAACCGGAACGAGCCAACAGGCTTAATCCCTGGATGATAATGATGATTAAATACTAAATGAAAATTTGACCAATAAGATAATATCTATTATATTATGATATATAATACAACCAGTTAATGATAGTTAAGATTAAAACTAAAACTAATAATAAAATATATTCTAGGAAGATAAATATAATTGTTGGTATACCGTCCCTGTCTAATATAGGGGCCTATATAAAAAAATCAAAGAAAAAAAATGAGATAAAGAATATTAATTTTACGGTTATACAGTATTTAAACAAATGAAAATATTTGTTAATTTTAATATTATATTCTTAAATAATTGAATTTATTAATTGTTAAAAGAATATTATCAGTGAGGTGTATAAGTTAGTTTGTTATTAAATAATTCTTTAGTTGAATATGATGTAGTACAAGGAATAGTGATGGGTGTGTGAGTGAACAAGAACTGCCATATCTGGGACTGGATTCTTGTTGAAGTTTTCTTCAAAATCCAGAGCAGAATATTAGTCTATGCATCCACCGCTGTGGTCTCGGGGTAGCGTGCTGCTTTATCACGCAACAGGCCCAGGTTCGATCCCTGTCGCGACAGTTTTTCTGGGTGAGGTTTTTATTGGGGTTTTTCCTCACCTGTAAGACAAATGTCTGGAAAACTATAAGGCCCAAACGTTCCCCGAAATCATATGGCCATCGCAATCGTCATCATTCATATTCATCTTAGGTTAGGCTTAAGATTATGGACTCTCCTAGTGCACCATTATCATCACTCATCATATCATCAGGGCAACGTAACCCCGCCTTCCAGGTGCCCCAACCTCAGAAGTGGGTTACAAGTACGCCATGCTAGGAGAGAAACCAGGAATGTCGAAAGACAAACCTGGGGCATTTGGAAAAAAAAAAATAGTCTATGTGGTGCAACTGCTGCCATTATGGCAGTAAAATCAAATCAGTGAATAATGTAGTGATGTATTTATTAAAGTTTAGTGCAGAATATTATGTGATATTAGTGATAAGTATATGAACAAAAACTCCTGTATCTGGGACTAGATTTATGTCAAAATTTTAATCAAAATTCTGTGCAAATAGTTAGTGTATGTGGTATTACTATTGCCATACTGGTTCATGATTACATTTGATGTATACTAGCTTGATATGTTGCATACATATTATCCAATAAACTATAATGACAACATAATCACTAAATCTCAAAAAAACGCTTTCTTGTACTTAAACATCTAGCTGGAAGCACTTGGGGTACTGCGGCTTCAACCTTTAATATTATCTGTAAAATGTACTTTAAGCCAATAACCACTCATCACAGCTTCTTCTAAACAGCTTATGAAACTACAGAAACTACAAAATCAAATCCTTCGGCTCATTATAGGTGCAATAAAAACAACTCCAATAGATGTGATGCTGCTTTTTAACACAGAACATAGACATCAAAACAGAAATTGAGATGTCATCCATGAACCTCTATGAAAAATTAATCAGACACCCAGATGATAATTACTGGTCCAATTATCATAACAATGATAGAAAATTGAAAATGCAACAAGGCTTTCTGCAACATGTTATAGAGCTACAAAGTAAATATCACATACAAAATAATCCAGAAAAACTACCCGTACAAGATAACCCTCTAAATCTCTACATCCCAACGCACAGTCTAGACCTCGTAGAAGAAGGACTGATTAAAGCAAACTCCAACCCTGAAATACTAAGATTAGTGCCTTGGAAACAATAGAAACAAAATATCCCTGTTCTAAATGGTTATATATATATACATACATACATACAGATGGCTCTAAGCTCGATCACAATGGCCCCGTGGGAGCTGGAATCCATTGCTCACTCTTCTCTTTATACACTCCGCTTGGACCAAATAAAACGGCTTTTGATGGAGAAATAAAGGCAATTTGTACTGCACTTTCACAAATCATATGCATCAACAAATCAATGACCATATTGTTATTCAGTCTGATTCCAAAGCTGCCATACAAGCAATAGCATCATTAAAATCAGCTCAAAGCAAGGAAGTAGTAGATTGCAAGAAACTACCCACTTACCTTTATCAAAAACATAAGACAGTAGTATTACAATGAATACCATCTCACCGCGGAATCAATGGAAATGAAGTAACCGATATGCTGGCAAAATGAGGAGCAATGTGTTTACAGCAACCTAATTTAAAAACATCTTATCGCTCAGCAATAAATTATATCAAACAAACGGTAAAGAACACATTCTCAACCAATCTTCAGATCTGAATTCAAGAAAAACAATGGAAAAACACCATCCACACTACACCAGATGCACCTCGAAAGGAAGCTGTAACATATTTTCAACTAAATACAGGACATGATTGTCTTGCAGCTCATCTTCATTGGATTGGAATCTACAGAAGTCCTCATTGCCCACTATGCTCCACGAATGCCAACATGGACAGAAACCACCTGCTGCAGTGTCAGGCACTTCACTCTGCTATGCTGGATGATAGATACTGGGAATCAAGAGCCAAACTTTCTGTTTTGCTATAATGTTTTATTGTTTTAATTTATTGTATATATTATTGTTTTTTCATAATTATGGACATTGACTTCTGTCAAGTCACCTGCATTTGTATAACTAATTAAATAAACAAACTAATGTGGAGTACACTAATTTTCCCATCTAATGAAATAAATTGAGTACACAAATTGCAATCTGACGTCACAATTATAACAAATTAACTGTGAATGCATGGTTACTTAAAATAAAAAAAGACCATCCTATTCTGGAGTTTAGCATTATTATTATTATCATATTATTTTTATTATTATTATTATTATTATTATTATTATTATTAATATTATCATCATCTTTAAGTTATTTCTGTGAAACTGAAGGTTGTTAAAGAATGGATGAAAAATGAATAAAAAAAAATTTTTGGTAAAGATAAAGAATGACCTTTTCCAAATTAAGTCAAAATGCAAAAAAAAAAAAAAAATAGTTGTGTGTATATGACATAAAAATTCAATTTAATCTGTTTTGAAATGGCAAGTGTGATCAAGCCTAATTACAAGTAAATGTAAGGAGTGTTAACAGAATCGTATTAACAAACTTTTAGGAACTATAGCTTGTACAGAGAGAATCATTTTTTTGTTAACCCGTCAGTGACGCACCCTTTTACTTGCTTTCCTACTGCATGGACGGAGACCATTTTAACATTTTAGTATTCTTAGAACACTGATTTGTATAAATGATCATAACTTTTTTAAATATCGATGGATTTGAACGAAATTTTTACTTGTTAGCTCAGAAATAAATGAGAAATTTAATACATACTGTATGGAGTTCAGAACCCTTTATAAACTATTAAAAACATTTTTGAAATCTGAGTTTCTCTCTCATGATACACATTTTTACTAAATAATTTGATTTGCTCACATTGGACATCCCTGTTTCTTTCTGTGAGACACTAAATATATTGTGTGGCATAGTGCTGATTCGTCTGTAACTTGTATATACAAAAGCAGCTGACATAACCAAAATCAGAATGAATATTTAGAAGAGTGAACTCAAGCTCAATCTTGTGTCAAAACACTAGCAATGTTTATACTTAGAATCTGAATTATTGCTTGGGTTCGTGTAAAAATTCTACAGCAGTTATTTACAACTACACAGACCATAAAAATAATTTTCTCTTATTTTAGTACTATTAATTTTAGAAATAAAAAATCACATCATCACCTTAGTAGTTCAGCTTGGTGTGATACAGCTCGAAACACTCTTCAATACACAGACCTACATCACATTCCTGGCAACAATAAACAGATGTCTTTCTTCCCCCATTTTAAGTACAAACAACACACCTCCTTTGAGGTTTCAATTTATCACTTTTAGGGGTAATTTTTCTGATGAAGTGTCTTTTAGGTTACGACTGGCCATAATTACGTATATAACGCACGACACCGCGCTTCAGACTGATTCCTTGTAACATCTATTTGAAAGAGGCAAAATAAATCAGGTATTCCCCTAAACAGGTGGATTTATATATCAATCGATAGCTTGTATATCATTTTATCGACCTGAAAAATTAGATTATGTATAAGTTTATTAGAAGCCCTGCAGAAAGCAGCACAAAGCTAGGTCTGTGTGCCATCGAGTGTTGAAGTAAGAAACTACTTCAACCTCAATACCACATGCACAAAATGTGATCACAGCTGATTCATACACTTAGAAAGAAAGCTAAGATCTTAGGCTTCAAAATTATATTGTTCATATGCAAATATAAGAATATACAGCAGTAAAAAAACAAATGAAAAGGTCGTGCGCATTTAGAGAAAATTACGATTACTTCAATCTCATCTGATTTTTAAAAAAAATAATATGAAATTAAATTTTAAACAAATATTATTTTTATTCATATGTCCTGAAAGCTCATAATTTCTACGTTAAACCCAAATAAATTACATATTTGTTGCATCAAAAATGTACGATCCAGAACAAAAAGAAAACATGCCTGCATAGGTCTATACCACGTATAGATGTCGGCAATAAGTGAAGAAGAGAGGGTCTATATCACGTATGGATGTCGGCGCTGACGGGCTCCCAAACACTTCAATTATAAGTTCTTCAAATTGAACAAGGACTTCATTCACATGGTTTGGACATTGAATAAAACAATTGTACACAAAATACATTTTATTGAAAAGTGTGTTCCGAAAGTTTACAATATGTGTTCAAGCAATCTCATTACATGCTTGATACCTTTCCAGTAACAACTGTAGAATTCTGTTCAGCATGGTAGGATTCTGTTTGATATGGTGAAATGCATAATTGATTTGGGCAATCTGCTGAGCTGTGGTGGCAACTGAATTTCATACACCATTCTTTTATAAAAATTATTCACCAAAGAAAAAATATCAAAGGGTGTACAGTCATGTGAATGCTCTGATCATGCAACAGATCCTGCTTGACCAAACCATTTTTTTTTTCCAAAGTTGCTGGCTATTTGTGCTTGTGCATCAATACTAAAATGTGCTGAGGCTGCATCATTTTGAAAGCAGAGTTTCCTGTGAACAGCATATGGTACAATGCCCAGAAATGCTGTCTGCGAAAACTCTACATAAGTTTCTTCAATTAACCTTGTTGGCAGAATTATAAGTCCCAATATATGAATACATTCAGTTCCAGTCAAAAACTTTTGTTGGTGATTTTGAACAGCAATTGCATGTGTGTTCTCATAGTCCCAGGTGAAACTATTTCTTCTCTTAAAATAAACATCATATCCACCATCAGAGAATAATAACCATATGGAGAATAATAATAATAACAACAGTTTATTTTACATGATGGAGTTAGGACTGCAAAATCTTCACCCATTTCACTGAGAGTAAATTAAACATATATTAGTAATTATGAATTTTCTGTAATTGAATTAATAATACGTAATAGACCTACACATTATATAGTGATAAGTAGAGATCCATGAAAAGTGCAAGTCGCAATAATGTGAAATGCACTAATTTTGTCATTTTCTTGTACCATTTCTTAACTCCACTTCCCATGACCTCAAAAAAAAAACTTTTATGAATCGCAAAATTACACTGCTCAAAACAATTAGAGGAACACTTGTAATAAATTGAATAAGTAATTGCTTTTTAAAGCTGTGATGCTGAAAGTTGGACAATATGTAAATTGAATTATTAATTTTATCATTGGATACAAATTTTAAAGATCCATGGCCTAAATACAGAGAAATTACCTCAAATAACAAATATAGAGATTTTTTTTTATTTTGGAAGGCACTGGCCACTTCTAATTGGTAAGCTTCCTGATGTTGCTATAGTGACGAATGTTGATTATTGCCTTGTTTATTGAAGTCTCTGACAAAAATGGGGCATTTAAACGAGTTTGAAGTGTATCATGCTCTACATCTTTTACGACAAGGTCAATCTCTGCGACAAGTGGCTAGAGAGCTTGGGGTTTTCTCCTTCCGTGGTGTCCAGGTTACGCAACAGGCACAGAGAGACAGGTCAGTATTGTAGAAGACGTGGCCAGGGCCGTAAATTTAAAACAAGCCCCCAGGATGACAGATACGTTGTTCTTTCTGCTCTTCGACAGCGTACAAAAACTGCAAAAGACCTGCAGAATGACCTTCATATGGCTTCTGGAATCCAGGTTTCAGACCAAACCATAAGGAACAGATTAAGGAAAGAGAATATTCGTCCAAAAAGGCCCGTTAAAAAACCACACTTAACAAATGGGCATAAGGCAGCAAGATGTACGTATGCTGAAAACCATGGTGATTGGAACCTGAACCAGTGGGAGTCTGTGCTCTTCTCGGACGAATCCAGGTATCGTCTTACACGTTGTGATGGTCGATTGAGGGTGTGGGGATGGCCAGGAGAAAGATTTTCTGCAGAGGCTGTACAGGAAATTGATAGATTCGGAGGAGGTTCCATAATGGTGGGGACTCGGAGTTAAGTACAACAATCGTACGGACCTTGTACTTGTTCCCCAGCGACTGAATGCTGTCCGGTATATTGAGCACGTTCTGGAAGAGCACATAGTACCTGCTGCCATTGGAGTAGGCCCTGGATTTCTGTTTATGCAGGATAACGCCAGGGCACGTTCTGCGGCTGTCACCAGGGATTTCCTGAGGAGGAATGAAATTGAGGTAATGGAGCGGTCAGCCCAGACCTCAACCCTATTGAAAACTTGTGGGATCTTCTAGACAGGAAGGTCAGGAACCGACATCAAGCTCCGCAAACTGTGCAGCAACTTGGAGATGCTCTGAAGGAGGAATGGGAGAATATCCCGCAAGAGGAAATCCAGAATCTTATTGGGAGCATGCCACAAAGGTGCCAAAGTGTCATCGAATGTCGTGGAGGCCATACACGATACTAACTCTATATAACGAGTGTTTAACTTTGAAAAATAAGCACAATATTGAATTGCTTACACAGCGGAATTATTTGAAAAGTTAATTGTCAGTGTTATTCATTTGTTTTTACTGACATGAGCAATAAATAAATAAATAAATAACCACAAATAATGTACTTTATTAATTTCATGTTTGTACCTTTATCCAATGAAAAAATATTTGCATATTTCATAGTGTTCCTCTAATTGTTTTGAGCAGTGTACACTAAATCCTATGATAATGCTAAATGGCACCAAAATTTAACATTTTAAACAAATTCCAGAGATTTTTTTTTTGGTTCTATTTGCAAAATTTTCATAATGCATTTTTAAACACTATTTTCTTTTTAACTGCCATATCTGATGGCACCATATCTGCTTCCTCCATGTATTCTTCCAAATGAAATTGGTTGCAACACAGTACACAATATAGATTTTCTGTCCTTCTCATGCTCAAATATCATCTCTAGATAGATTTTAAGTTCTATGGCTAATATGAATTCCAAGAAATACGAATTATATTAACATGTAAGATAAGTTTTCCACCCCTACATTTTGCAGACATAATTATCAATCTTATATCAATCATTATTAAGTAATGGCATGTTCAAATCGAAGAAAACATTTATTTAAGTATAAGCAGTAACCTGACAGTAATGCAAACACTGCCAAATTTGAATAAGCCAACTATGGACCATGAGTAATTATATTATATTGATAAATATTATTATTCCCAATTTAATTACATAAACACTTTTTTTTTTTTTTTGGTATTACATATCTATAACTTGGATTTTTAACAAAATGTAACAAAACAAATACTGGCAGTTTGAAGAACGATGAACACACACAATTTTAATCCCTCCTCTTTTTCCCTTCAAACTTTGTTTCAATCAACAGATACATTAAGTGAATATGAAATGTATACCTAAGATTTTGTTGGTGAGGTCCTGTAACGCACTGCCAGATTTTTTATTAAAACAAAATTGACATTTTTATTGGAATGGATGGATAACTAGTAAATGTAAAAAAAAAATATTTACTCCATGAAATTATTTTTATTAGGCTATGTGTAACTCAGATTGAAGTTTATCTACAGGGAACACATTGTCCACATAATGATAAAGCAATACAAATAATTTTTTAAATTTTGTTTCAGGCTGTCAAGCATTTACATGACCATAACTTAGTTCATTTGGATATTAAATTGGAAAACATCTTGATTGATAATAACAGGCATTATAAGTTGGGAGATTTTGGATTGGTAATTGATATAAGCAAGGTAAGTTATATGTACTTACACTTTTTTAAAACAACATGCACCATTATAGTATAACATTACACATCTTATTTTTTTAGAAGGCATTAAAATTGATCAAGTTCTTTTGAGACTGGGAACATCTTACCTCAAATTAATGTTGATTTATTCTCAAACATGTTTTGATATAATCTTCTATATCATCTTCAGTTTGCCCAGACTGGTGAGTTTTATGTTGTAAACCTGGATATCAATATCAGCTCCCTCCTCAGGCTGGCCGAAGAACCTCCAAACTGAGTCAGTCACATTCAGCAGGAATTTTGAAATTCATAACTCTATTTTTGTTCTCCTGAATGTAGATTTTTTTTTCCAAATGGCGAGTTCTTTGGTATTTTCTAATTGTTTTAATAACTTAGTGTTTGAATTTATATTGTGTTTTTCGGATCAAACATGAGCAGCTACTGCAGATTTTTCTATTTCCCCATTTTTAATATTTATGTGTTCCTTGTTTCTAATTTTCATGTTTCTTTTTTTTCTCCTTATATATATCTTATCACAACCACTACATTCTATTTGATATATTCCTGATTTTTTACTTTGATAAATTCTTTCATATTTATTAAATTAACATTAAGAAGCTAAAGCTGTTACTAAGATTGAAATAAGTATATTAAAGTACACTACTAAATTATTGTAATCAAATGGTAAAGAGAAAAATCTATGCCTGAACCGGGAATCAAACCCCGAACCTTCAGCTTTCCGTGCTGATGCTCTAACCATTGAGCTAATCCAGGCTTCCTTCCCATCCAAGCATAAATCCTTCCTTTACCTTACTGTCTTGGTCCCACATTCAAATGCTATGAATCATCATTTACAAATACACAATGAATGGCTTCTACCTGAAGAAGACATGAAGGGACTCCACATAGCTATAGCATTATTTATTAAATTAATATTAAGAAGCTAAAGCTGTTACTATGATTGAAATAAGTATATTAAAGTACACTACTAAATTATTGTAATCAAATGGTAAAGAGAAAAATCTATGCCTGAACTGGGAATCGAACCCCAAACCTTCAGCTTTCCGTGCTGATGCTCTAACCATTGAGCTAATCCAGGCTTCCTTCCCATCCAAGCATAAATCCTTCCTTTACCTTACTGTCATGGTCCCACATTCAAATGCTATGAATCATCATTTACAAATACACAATGAATGGCTTCTACCTGAAGAAGACATGAAGGGACTCCACATAGCTATAGCATTATTTTGATGTTGAGTGATTCCGGGTTCTGTGGCCGTGGTCCATAGTTGGTGTTGATACCAGACGTTTCGCCCTCAACTGCGGAGGGCATCTTCAGTGGCGAGTGCTTCTAGGCGTGTTTCCTGGTCGCAAGATATACTTAGAGTGAACGCTGCGGATGTTGTGGACGTTATATTGATACTAGTGGTGGGTGCAGGGTGAGTGGGCGTGGCTCTTGCTGATTGGCTAATGGTCGTCTCCTTGTTGTCCCTAGTGTTAATGCATTTATTTTCTAGTGTATGATACCAGGCCTTAGACAGTTTGATACCTTCCTCTTTTCTGTTAATATTTTCCTTATGCTTGTGTATTTCTATAGCCTCTCGGTATAATCTAGGGAAATAGTAGGAAGTTGTGGCTAAAACTTGTGTATCATCGAATAGAATCTGGTGTCCATTCATAATGGCATGTTCTGCTACAGCCGATTTATCCATTTCTCCTTGTCTGCAGTTTCTTTTATGTTCTGATAAACGGGTGGCTATACTTCTTTTCGTGGTCCCTATATATGATTTACCACACGAACAAGGAAGTCGATATACGCCGCAAGTGGAGAGAGGTGGCCGAGGATCCTTAGCTGAGCGAAGGCAGTCTTCTATTTTTCTTGTGGGTCTGTAAACTGTTTTTATGTTGTATTTTCGTAGGAGTTTTCCGATACGATCTGTGACTCTTTGTACATATGGTAAGTAGGCTATGCTGGTTGAGGGTGTGTTATCCATTCTGACGTGCTGTCTTCGTGGATGTATGGTTTGTCTTATTTCCTTGGATGTGTAGCCATTTTTCTGGAAACAATTGAACAGATGGTGTTGTTCTTGTTTAAGGTGTTGTGGTTGGCATAACTTAGCCGCTCTGTCGAACAGTGTCTTAATGACACCTCACTTTTGTCTTGGATGGTGGTTAGAGTCTTTGTGCAGATATCGGTCTGTGGTGTGTAGGTTTTCTGTAAACTGTATGTTGAATTTCCCCATTGCCAGTCCTTATTATTTGAACATCCAGGAAAGGAAGTCTTCCATTATCTTCTTTTTCCATTGTGAACTGTATTTTGTTGTGTCTGCTGTTAAGGTGTTGAAGGAAACGTTCCAATTCTTCACTGCCATGTCTCCATACTACGAATGAGTCATCAACATAGCGAAACCAAAGTTCTGGAGACTTGAGAGCTGTTTTTAGTGTTTCTTCTTCGAATTTCTCCATGAAAAAATTCGCTACTACTGGGCTTAGAGGACTGCCCATGGCTACTCCGTCGGTCTGTTCATAGTAGCTGTTGTTCCATTGGAAGTAAGTAGTAGTTAGTACATGCCTGAATAAATTGGATATTTCTTCTGTGAAAATCTGTCTAATGTAGTCCATGGTCTCATTTACCGGCACCATGGTGAAAAGGGGAACCACATCGAAGCTAACCAGTATATCTTGAGATGTTACGTTTATATTCCGTAGTCTCTCAATGAAATGTGCCGAGTCTCTGATGTAGCTGTCCGTTTTTCCAAGGAGTGGTTTCAGAAGTCCTGTAAGATGCTTTGCCAGTAAATAGGTCGGAGAACCGATGGCACTGACAATTGGCCGGAGTGGAATGTTGTTCTTGTGTATTTTTGGAAGACCATAGAGTCTTGGAGGTTGAGCTTCGGATACGCGTAATTTCTTCTTAATTCCTTCTGGCAAGGACGATTGCTTGATAAGATTGTTGGTTTTTCGAAGAATACCGGATGTAGGGTCTCGCTTGATAGGTTTGTATATATCTGGTGTCAGAATCTCTATTATTTTCTCTTTGTATTCATGTGTATTCATAACAACTGTAGAGTTTCCTTTATCGGCTGGTAAAATAGTGATATTATTATCATTATTTAAAGTTTTTAGCGCTGGTTTTAGGTTGGTATCAACACCAACTATGGACCACGGCCACAGAACCCGGAATCACTCAACATCATGATTACCGGCCGTGAAAGCCTGCATTCAACTATAGCATTATTTATTAAATTAATATTAAGAAGCTAAAGTTGTTACTATGATTGAAATAAGTATATTAAAGTACACTACTAAATTATTGTAATCAAATGGTAAAGAGATTTTTCTCAATAATTTAGTAGTGTACTTTAATATACTTATTTCAATCATAGTAACAGCTTTAGCTTCTTAATATTAATTTAATAAATAATGCTATAGCTATGTGGAGTCCCTTCATGTCTTCTTCAGGTAGAAGCCATTCATTGTGTATTTGTGAATGATGATTCATAGCATTTGAATGTGGGACCAAGACAGTAAGGTAAGGGAAGGATTTGTGCTTGGATGGGAAGGAAGCCTGGATTAGCTCAATGGTTAGAGCATCAGCACGGAAAGCTGAAGGTTTGGGGTTCGATTCCCGGTTCAGGCATAGATTTTTCTCTTTAAAATTTGATTACAATAATTTAGTAGTGTACTTTAATATACTTATTTCAATCATAGTAACAGCTTTAGCTTCTTAATATTAATTTAATAAATAATGCTATAGCTATGTGGAGTCCCTTCATGTCTTCTTCAGGTAGAAGCCATTCATTGTGTATTTGTGAATGATGATTCATAGCATTTGAATGTGGGACCAAGACAGTAAGGTAAGGGAAGGATTTGTGCTTGGATGGGAAGGAAGCCTGGATTAGCTCAATGGTTAGAGCATCAGCACGGAAAGCTGAAGGTTTGGGGTTCGATTCCCGGTTCAGGCATAGATTTTTCTCTTTACCATTTGATTACAATAATTTAGTAGTGTACTTTAATATACTTATTTCAATCATAGTAACAGCTTTAACTTCTTAATATTAATTTAATAAATAATGCTATAGCTATGTGGAGTCCCTTCATGTCTTCTTCAGGTAGAAGCCATTCATTGTGCATTTGTGAATGATGATTCATAGCATTTGAATGTGGGACCAAGACAGTAAGGTAAAGGAAGGATTTATGCTTGGATGGGAAGGAAGCCTGGATTAGCTCAATGGTTAGAGCATCAGCACGGAAAGCTGAAGGTTTGGGGTTCGATTCCCGGTTCAGGCATAGATTTTTCTCTTTACCATTTGATTACAATCTTTCATATTTGTTAGTTTTTATTAGGAGCAATTCCATAAAAATGTCATACCAAGGTGAAATTTTGAAATTGCGCAGGAATAATTTTGATGACATAATATATATCTTTAAAGATCAAATTTTCTGATTGTGTAAGATAAATGTTTCAAATGTGAATTATTTTAATCTAATATTAATGGAAAACTTCTTATATTCCAAACCTGTAAAAACACACAGAATTTTAATCATGTTTTTATTATTGATTTAACATTTCTCACTGAAAGATAAATTATATTTGAAGAGAAAAATTTTCGCCTAGACCGAGACTCGAACCCAGGACCCTTGGCTTTCCGGGCCAAGTGCTCTACCAACTGAGCTACCGAGGCGAGTTACGATCTAGATGCAATTTTTCTCTTCAAATATATATAATTTATCACACAGAATTTTTCCAATTTTTTGTTTAATGAATTGGTTGTATTAATTTGTTGTATTTCACAAACTCTCTTGTTAAACCATACTTTGGTCCTCCTTAGTCATAAATAAATATTAATTGCATTCTAATGTTCTAGATACCTTAAATGTATCCTATAATTGTTAACTGTAAACTATGGTCAGTCAGTCACGGAAAATAATTACTGCACACAACATAATAATTGACGGATTAAAATTTCCTCTTGGATTCTACGTTATCGGTGCACAACTAACAAAAAAAATATTGATATTTTCTTGTAAAGTCATTATTTTTCCAGCTAGAGTCCTATGACTGACTGACTTTTCGTCCTCTCATTTATATTGCTAATACGCATGGTGCAGTCAGTTGCTTGCTGCACTCCGCTGAGGATTAACATAAACATGGTTTAGAAAATATGGTAGACTGTTTGGTTCAGCTGTTCCATAAAATAATTACAGCCCTTCTCCTGTGTCAATTTGATCTAAAAGGCAGTCAGCGAAAGCATTTAAATATGTTTGGGTAAACGTTGCAGTAAATGAAGCTGCCATACTTGATTGCTCAGAAAATTATACCTACAAAAGAACAAAACTATATCCAGGCAGTTTATTGGAACAATAAGCATATCTCAATATTAACTGCTGTTGCCTAGTTTAAATGGAAGGTGACAGACAGAGAAGTACAGAAGAAATATTATGTTCTAGTGTCAGTTTATGTGACACATGGCACATAGTAGTGAAACCAAACAAATAATAGTTCAGGAGATGACACAAAATGAGGTAGTAGAAGGGAAGAGATTTTTAGAAAAGTGATTTCAACATCTTGCAGCTATCCCGGCAACCCATGGAGTTCACCCTGTGAAAGTGTTGAAGCCATGTGCACAAATTTCAAATGAACAATAAGTGTGAAAAATTCTCAAGTTTTGTGTGTGAAAGAAAATTATATTTTTATTAGTGGCATTTAAATAATTCCTCATTATGCAATTCTTCAATATGTACATTATTACGTGAGTCACTAGAGTATTGTGCTATACTGCATTTAAAAATAAGGGTGTGGGATCTTATGTCTTAGAAAATGATTGATACATGTGGGCAATCGTGTACTTAGAGGGCCTAATGTTTGACCTTTCACATGTCATGTGTGTTATATTATCCTTTGTTTCCATAGTTCCTTTGTTGTGCTTGCATTGCACATTGTGAAACAGAATCTTGCATAAATAATAAATTAATGAGTCGTTTTAACATCTTACCTCATATTTCATGTTTTTCAAACACGGTAACTATAGTTTTCAAATGATCTTGTCATTCATTTTCAACACCATTGAGTCATAATGGCGGTTGAAAATGAATGACAAGATCATTTGAAAACTATAGTTACCGTGTTTGAAAAACATGAAATATGAGGTAAGATGTTAAAATGACTCATTAATTTATTAATTAAGAACCTCATAATTTGTTTCCCAATTTTAACTTTGTAGAATCTTGCATGTTGATTGCAACAACAGTTTTAAATCATATGAAGTTACTTGTATAAAAAAATACCATTGACATGGTGTATATGCAATTAAGTATAACCGGTAGTATAAAGGAAAATTATTATTGGGTGTAGCATTATTGGAAACTGACAGAGTGAAAATGCATATGTCAATGCTGTAATATGTGTGCCAGCTGGGAACAGACACGTCAGTCATAAAGTAAGATTTCATGCGTTGTAAGAGATTTGTTTCAATTGTTTAGTTCAAAAAATAGAACTCATGTCAGTAATGTAATTTTTAATCAGTTGTTTTGAAAGAATTATAATAGCATTTTGCACATTCAAATAAAAAAATTAATAATTTGTATACTGTACAATTTTTGTTATTTTTGTGTCTTTAAAGTTGAGATGTGTGAAATTTAAATTTTAGTGTTCTGGAATGAACACTGCTAATTCCATATCGGTATTTATATTTATTTCAATGGTTCAATCTAATGACAGCATCAGGAATATTAAATAGAGCATCAGATAAATTGTAATCAGTTAATATGGATGTAATAAAATGATAAGCATATTTAACTAATATTTTCTTTCTTTATTTTGTGAAATTTAAAATGGTACATGGTAACCAAGTTAAATAAATTACACTATTTATTTAACCTTTTTACAGCATATCAAATTATACATTTCCTATACACGATAAAATATGTGTAGTTCTTTATTTATCTCCTTATTATCGCTTTTTATCTATTATAATTTCATATTATTTTGTAATATTTGTATAATTTTGCAGCTTACAATATTAAATTCTTAATAAAATTCAGATATGTCAGTCAGTCACACATAACATATTAGGTTATAACTCCGGTCTTAATTGTGACTTTTTGTTTAGTTTTTTATTGAGACTGTAACTTGAAATGTGCCCTCCAAATGGTATTTTGGGAAATTGAATTAGGAATCACACTTCAGAGAATGATGCAGATGAACACGTTAAGCTGCATGATGAGTTGACATTTATGTCAGTCAGTCACACATACTTTGATAGATAATAAATAATATTGTTTTTATTTAGAAGTTGTATGTTTATGTACAGTCTTAATCACACACTTTTCCTCTATCATATCACATAGATAGCACCCCAAGCTTAAATCAATTGTAATATTTATGCAACCATTTTGCTGCAAAAGTGTAAATGTCAGTCAGTCAAATGTGGAATTGCTCTTAGTTTATTTAAACTGTAATCTTTTTTGTTGCTAATTTAAATATTAAATTCGTCAAATATCTTCTGGAATTTATTGTGTGCTCAAGGATGATATGTGAATTTTCTGTATTTTTATAGATGGTTTTTCTATTTTAAGAGTGCTTTTGTTGATCGTTTTTTGTTTTTATACTTTCCTATTTTTTGTGTATCATTTTTTCATCAAACCTGTTTTCTCTGGCTACTTTAATTATGTGTTTTTTCTCTATTTCAAAATCTTCTTTGCTGAAGGGTAAGTTTACCAATCTGTGAGTTAAACTATCGAAGACTGCCAATTTATGTCCAATGGGGTAAAACCCTGTTGATATAATATAATTTTCCGTATGTGTTTCTTTCCTATAAATCCCAAATTCAATTTATCTTTTTTCTTCATTTCTAAACAATTTAAGATCCAAAAATCGTATGTGTTTGTGTCCTTCTGTTTCTATGCTAAATTTATTGTTTGTACTATGTACATTTAACAGTTTTAGGGAATCTTCTATATGTTTTTCTTTTACAATACAAATTACATCATATACATATCTGCACCAAAATTTAAACATTATGGGATTTGCTTTTGTGATTTTATATTCAAAATCTCTCATAAATAAATTTCCCAGGAAAGACGATAATGAGTTTCCCATTGAGAGCCCTGTTTTTTTCTATAGAAACTCCCATTGAATGGGAAGAACATTTGGTGAATTCATAATCCAGTTAATTTCTCATAGTCTTCTCTGATCTCTCTATCTATATTGTTTTTATTTAACCAGATGTTCAATATCTCCAAAGTTTTGTTTTTTTGGTATATTTGTAAATAATGAAACAACATCAAAGGAGACTAATCTCTCTGTAGGTTTGATTTCTACTTTCTCTGATTTTTAACTAATTCTAATGAATTTTCAATCTGTAGACTTTAAAAATTATCAATTCTTTTAAATTCATTATTCAGCCAATTTGAAATTTTGTAGGTTGTTAATAATTGGCCTCATTTTGTTTCCAGGTTTGTGAATTTTGGGGAGTCCATGAATATTTGGGTTTTTTGGGTTGCTCACTTTTAATTAAAATTTTTGTTTTTCGGTTAGAATTTTAACATTTTTAAGATAGTTATCTACCTTTTCAACGGTTTTGGAGTGGGGTACCTGACTTAATTTTTTTATACTCTTCTTCTCTCTAAAAATCTTCCGTTCTTTTTTGATAATCATCTTTATCTAAAATTATAATTTGGTTACCCTTATCTGATTTTGTGTAAAATACATTTTTGTTATTGGTTCCTTTGAATGTTTTTAAATTTTTCTTGCAAATTGGGTGTTTGTATACTTTATTTTTATCTAAAACACCTTCATATTTTTTCCTAATGATCAATTTTTTCTCTTCTATTGAATTTTCAATGTCTGCTATGTACTCTTCTATTCTGTTTGAATAATCCACAGCTGTTTTTAGACCCTTTTTTAAGAATTGTGTTTCTTCTTGGTTAAAGGTTGCACTTGACAAATTTTTAACATAATTTCTGGTGGAATCCATTATTTCTTCATTTTTAGTTTTTTTTCTTTTGTTTCATTAGAGTTGTTATAATATTGCTTTTCCTTTCCTTCAGTTTTTTGTCAAATTTCTTATCTTTTTCTTCTGTTTTTCAATTTTCTTTCTCATGGTTAAATTTAGTTTGGCGAAAAAAATATTTTCTAAGTTTTCCCAAATAATGTTTCCTAATATCTTTAATAGTTTGATATGCAACAAATGTATTTCAATATCAAAGTTGTTGATTGCTTCATAGTGTTTGTTCCTTTCAAGCTTAACTAATTTGTTTTATCAAGTTTTTTGTTGCTTGTTGTTATTGTTTTTTCTGAGATTTTTCTAATGAACATGGGTACGGACCACTTCTAATTTTAAACATTGGTTAATAAATTTATTGTCTGCTATTCTTTTAAATTTCTTCTCCATTAATTTTAAAAACTTTTAAATTTTGTCTTTAGTTTCTGAAAAATAGTTATCGTGTTATCTGTTATTTACAAAATAAAAACAACTTCTGTTTTTTTTTCCTTCCTTATAACTTAAGTAATTATATCTAATGGTTTATTTTAGGAAGTAATATTTTGAGGTTCTTTTAGGCCGGTATTCTTGAAACCAACTCTCCTCTCCCCCACCTCTCTCACTTCCATAAGTTGAGTCTGACCATGAGAGTTGGAGATGGTATTCTTGAAACCATCTCGTCTCCATCTCAGGCAAGATGGAGACGAGATGGAAAAATGCACATGTTGGCAATGATTTTAAAAATGCATAGAGAAATAATCCATATGATATTGTGAAATATGGCGTCTTTTAAAAATCGTCTGCAATTTTATAGGTTATGGGAATGTGATTGTTTGCCTAAAATAAATTAAACTTATTACAAAAATGAGGAAATAGAATCTGATTGAGGTTAAACATAAAATATATGTGTGTAACCAAAACGTATTCATGGCAAAATTAGGATTTCCTACATATAGAAATGTCCAACAATGAAAGTAAAAAATATATATTGCCCAGTTATCCCTTATAAAATTAGTTATCTGAATAGGCTTATATTATTGATAAATATAGTAAGAAAAGTATAAAAGGTCAAATTGTAACATTCCACAGCTTTTATATTTTATACATGTGTATTGTGATGGAGAAAAGCGTACGTTATGAGATATCAACAAACCAAATTAATATAATATACGTGATCTATTTTATATCAAATTAAAAACAGTATTAGTGATCCATTTGAGATGGTCTATTTTATTTATTATGTTATCTTTATGGAAAATAGGTATACCTTTATACATAACAGGTAATACTATAGGTCCTAATAATTTTGTAGGCCTAACCTTAAAATTCAAGATTGTACGAAAATAATAATTTATTATTATGGTTTATAAAATCATTGATAGGTAACTATGTATTAATTTATTGTTTGTAATTGTTAATAGAAAACCATTATCAAAATTACACTATGAAGATAATATTTTAAGAACATGGTAAGAAATTACCATCACCACGTTATGTAAATACATCAAGTAAATACAAAGTTCTTCTTTTTATTAATCAATTTTTGATGGTGCATTTTATTTTCCTTAACCTAAAGGTTGAGTTTATGGTAAAAAATATAAATATGGTATAGGGCTCAACTGCACTTCTACTAGCGCTTGATTTTTCATTTATATTGTCATAAACTCTTCTTCTGTATTAACTAACATTATTTAATGCTTTAAACTTTTTCAACCAAATTTTATAACATTATAGGACAATTTGAAGTAGTTATTTATTTAAATATGCAAATCACCAATAGTATAAACACTGTTAGACCAATATTATGGATGCTATTTTCTCTTAATATTGCAAATATTATGTCATTTAAATTTCACGGCGACGGATAGTAATCGATGTTGGATGATAATTCGATATGTGGTTAGATTGTGGGTTATCGCTTGGCTATATAAAACCTGACATATGCGCCTTACATTTTGTGTTTGTGTATTGGATTTTGAAAATATTCCACGGCTAGTTTTTAAGTGCAGTTTTTCCGTTTATACAAACACTGTTAAGTAACTATGTATTAATTATTGCTGTAATTCACCACAAATCTTTAATCACCATGTTATGTAAATTATTAGTATTGTCTCTTCTCCTTATGGTCATTAATGCTTCTCCTGATACAAGACTATAGTCATAATTTTAACAACTTTGATACTCTATCAGCGTTACTCTAAAATTTATATGAAAACAAAAAATGGGACATTATATGTATTATATATATGCACACTTACTTTGCCCTACAGTCCTATAAGGGCATTTATATAAACAACCATCTTTAAAATATGTAGTCCTTGCATGAAACTTCATTTCAGTTTACTGTTTTACCTCATCCTCACGTCAACATGATTTTTTTCAAATATGTCCCCTTGAATAGCTGATTGGTCTTACTACTTATATTGCAAGCTCTAGGGCTTTATGAAATACATAAGATAAATGGCACATTCACTAATGCCCTCCACTGAACCTTTCCCTCAACGAACTTAATCCAGTAAAAATTTCTTCTACTGTCTATTCAATCTACATGATCAACCCATAACAAACTTATAAAACTTATAGCAACAAATGTATTTATTTTATTGAGAAAATACCATTAGGAAGGTTTAGATGGGAGGATATTTGGATAAATCTTAGGGAACTGCATATTGGAAATAAACATCTGTTTTTGGTGGACATGAGTTTTGTATGTTATGATAAAAGAAATAGAAGTGAATTCTAGTACTTGGACAATGCAGGAAAATGAAATTAAAGAACAGTCCATGCTTATATTTTATTGTGGAATTAATATGTATGGCACCTGAAATAAATACAAAATATGTTTCATTTGAAAACATTGCTTTTTATTATTATCAGCATTCATAATTACTCATAACAATTATATACAAGAATCAATATGGATTTACATACATGAACATTACACAGCTATCAATGTACATAAACACACAAATTTGTAAAACTAATACCTTATGTATTATTGTGAAACATTACTATTTACACATTTTTTAGAATATAATACCTCATCATGTCCACCACTGTGGTCTCGAGGTAGCGTGCTGCCTTGTCATGCAGTGGGTCCAATTCCTGGTCGGGACAAGCTCCTGGGAGAGGTTTTTTTTGGGGTTTTCCTCAGCTGTAAGACAAATGTCAGGAAGATTAGGGACCAACAGTCCCCAAATATCATCCGGTCATCATCATCATCCTTCACCGATGTGGAAAGAAAGCAACGGGAAACTACCACACCTATAATTACCTAGCAAATCATAGCATGAAAATGCTATGATTGCAGTGCAATACCTACCCTTGGGCAGAATTAGTATGGATGGATGGATGGATCATAAGGCTTCTAAGTTTCCATACCCAACTTACGGAAAACAAGATAACAAAACAATAAAGCTTGCCAAGGATCTACCTACTTAATCAAATCTAAATTACTTTAATGAAATTTTATGATGGGAATTTACATTATCAGGTAAATAAATTAAGTAAGTCAAATTATTGCATCTCACCTCATAAAACTGGGTGATTCTCACAGGACCGGTTTCTGAAGTTATTTCCTCTATCGTCAACCAGAACTCAGACTATAGAGTTAATGGAATCTTGGCTGATGATACAAGCAATAGCTTCAGAAACCAGTCCTGTGAAGATCACGGAGTTTTATGAGGTAACATGTAATAACTTATTTGACTCACTTAATGGAATATAAAATAATAAAAAAAACCCATGGCTTGAAAGGCCTAGAAGGCTCTTGGCCTACTTGCTGGCTGTTGGACTCACTTCCACATGAGTTGATCACAGAGATAGAAGATCATTCACCCAGTGTAGGATTGATATGTGGTCTGCAATGTCAGGTCCCCCAGTCATTATAGCTGATTTTCTGAACTTGGAGCCGCTACTTATTGTAGCTACCCAAATGCCTCATGATGCTGAGTGAGCAATGGCCCAATACTGGCCAAAATCACAAGAAAAAATGTTTTCCCCCATGGAGACCCGAACCAGCGCAAGTCCGGTAACTCTCTGACAAAGCATCTTGCCTTAACCATTCAGCTATGGTGCAGGACATAAAACAAACAAACAAAATTAAATAAACATGTTCACAATTGGCTATATCAGAAATGTGAATAAATGTGCATGCATTTTAACTTATGTTATCCAATAAATGATAGCGTTAGTGACTTAAAGGACAATTACAAAGTTCATAGCTGATATGTCACATGGAATAGGGCCCTATTTAAATTACATATTAGAACAAATAAAATTTAAGATTAGACAAAATGATATAGTGTTACAGATGCACCAACAATTTAGATGAGGAAATCTGCATTTTTAACACATAATGGTCTATATATACAACACAAATATGTTCACAGCCTTACAGCAGAGGAAGTATAGAAGACAAAAAAAATGCACAATACATGATAGTGTAGTGAAAAGAAAGTGTTCACATAATTTTGTCCAATCACAATCCTAAAATTACAAGTAAAAATACAATGGGAAGTAAGTAACTCTATTAGGTCCTTCTTAATAACAAATAAGGTAAATCCGGTGTTATTCTACCTCATAACTTGTTGTGTTCTATTTGAACTAGTGTCTGTATATAAAGTATACCATCGTCAGCTTTTCCAGAATGTTGAAATTAACATTGTCGTTCCCTCGATGTCCAGAGCTGACAACTTAAATTTGAACAGTCTGGAAAAGCTGACGATTGTATACGTGAAATATCAAAACTATTTCAAATAGAACACCAGTTATGAGGAAGGAAGACTCGGTATTCACCTTACTTATTAAAAGTTGACATCTATTAGAGCCCTTCTGGCTGTCAATCCATTTGGCAAATCATAAACATCATTCACAACTGGAATAGCATTATTGGTGGCAGATCCTCTATTTCAGCATCGTTTGCCCTCCTCGCTATATTGTGTAACACAGTTGTTGCAACTATAACAGTCGTCGTCGTTTCAAGTTTGAGTTATAATTGAAATCAGCTCGTGTTTGTGGGTTGAGGAGAGGTGTCATTAAAAAATGATGGCATGCATACCCACTGTCTTCCAGGAGAATGCCAGACACTTCTCCTTCTTCAAATTGGTCACAGATCATGCTATTTTTGAACATACGTCTGTCGTGTGCAGATCCAGGCCAGCCTGTAACGATGTTTATGAATTCCATAGTGAAATTCACAATGGCCTGAAAATTAAAATAAAATCCAAGATATAAAAAGCTACTCTCAATGCAATAAATAAATAAATAAATATATATATATTAATTAAATAAAAGTAAAACTTAGTTTTATTCGATTTTCATATTTATTAAGATATAATTCAGTAACAGCTGTTTTGGTACACTGTACCTTCTTCAGACATGTACCGAAACAGCTGTCACTGAATTATATCTTAATAAACATGAAAATTGAATGAAACTAAGTTTTATTTTTATTTAATTAATTAATATGGATTTTCATCAAGTAAACACCAACTCAATTGATTATATATATATATATATATATTCAATTTTTCATATTCAAAATTCTTACTATAAACTATGCCGTTCCTGACGAAAAACTATTCATTTTTTATTCATAGCCATTACAAGCACTTCAGTTTTGTCATTGCGTTAAAATTTTGATGGATTCGTCAATTGTTTTATTGGAAGTAAATTTGGCTCAACTGCACTTTTACTAGCGCTTGATTTTCAGTTATATTATTGTAAACTATAGCACTTATTTTGTATTTCCTAACATTATTTAATATTTTTAACTTTTTCAAACAATTTTTATAACATTATTAGACAGTTTTGAAGTATTTATTTAAACGTGCAAATCACAATTTTATGACACTGTTAGAAATATTGTGATGCTAACTGCTATTTTCTCCACAGAGTATATTACTTAGTCTATGATTTTTCTATCGCTGTTTTTGGTTATCGCTGGTTGGATCAGCATTAGGGAGCGATAAGTAAGTGTACACCCATTTTTAATAAACGTTTGGTAATTTTAATATTATTAATATATCTTTTTAACATAGATTTGGGGATTTATTGCAAATATTGGTCATTTAAATTTCATAGCGATGGATAGTAATCAAGGATGATAATCAATATGGTTCGATTGTGGGTTATTGGTGGCTCTCAAACTCTGGCGCATGCACACTGTTATTCTATAGGACTTTGAAAATATTTCATGCTAGTTTAAGTGCAGTTTTTTCCGTAAATTTACTTGTACCTTAATAAAGAAAGAAAAAATAATGCTTGAATTGTGACTTGAACCCTGGATCTCTGATTCTGTACATTAGTACAATACCAATTACACCATCTGAGCACCGATAAGAATGTCAACATTTCTTTCTACTTATACAATTCTCGTTCGTCCGAAGACTATCAATACCAACATGCCAATTGGAATCTTTTATTCAGAAGTACTTTTATTGAGAATTTATACATTACTTTTGAACGGTAAAGCTTCATACTTTGAAGTTTTTATTAAATTAACACTTTCCAACCTAGATTAATTAAGGAAGAAAAATTAAGGTTTGGAATGTGTAAATTTAATAAAAAAACACGAAAAAAATTAAAATATGGTTATATTTGATTTGTTATTTATGCAAAAATCTATGTTATGTTATGGGATAAATGGTATGAGTAATCTAGAACAATATTAACACAATACATTTTCAAAATGTTTCTCACTGATATTGGTCTACAAAATCTCCTACTTGGCACAAATTATTTAGGTAAAAAGCATCATAAATCAAGTATTCACCTAAAATGGTTCACAGATGTTGCTTGGAGGTCTGCTTTTATGTGCTATGTATTTAAGACAGTGCACTAATGCTTTATTTCAATTTTCTTACAATACTGATCAATGCAACTTAAGCCATGGATCACATGTCATAGATTTACAACACGTAGAAGAACCTGAATTCTAAAAATAAAGCTTCTAAAAAAAATTAGTTGGACCTTTCATTATCAGTTTTGAATTACAACTCTAATGATGTCAATTAAAGAGCATAAGGGCCTTCTAGGCCTGTCGCGCTTGGAGAGAGGGAGTGAAATAAAATAATAATAACACACAAAATACTTGCTTAACTAGTTTTTGTACATACCTGACAGTTGAAGGAGAATACGCCCAAGCTATTTCTGAAGATTTCAGGATATTCTCCTCCAGGATTCCTTATTTTTATATGCGTGCCATCAATGAATCCAACTACACCACGGAAACAAGCAATTCTATGAAATTCATAATGGAGATGACGAACCTCATCTCCATTAGGGAATGTTATAAATTGTAGTTTCAATTCTGCAATAGAGGTGGATACTTTTCTGATGACAGGTGACACAGTACTTTGGCTGATGCCAGGGAGGTCTGCCACTACAAGCTGCATACTTCCTGTGAATAGAATTAATAAACAAATTGAATAAATTCACAATTGGTATGACACAATATTTATTGCCATAATAAATTTAATATTTGTCTGGCACACCTTGATTAAGTATTTGTTCCTGAATCGAGGAGTTTAGCATAAAATTAAATGAAGCATTATCAGATAATCTTTCATGTGCATAATTTAAAGAGTGAAGCAAATTATGGGTAAACTTTAGTATTTGACTCTCATCTATTCAATGAATAAGTTCTACAGAATCGCACTGCACATGCACGAATGTTTAATGTAACCTTCACCAGGTGGCAGGATATAAATGTGAAATCGAAATAACCAACCTTCTTAATAAATTCCGAAACAGTTTATGAGAAACTGACATACACCAATTACACTCTTCCTAACCTAACAAAATAAATTGCTTGCATATTATTCAATAAACTATAAACTAATCATACGTATACTAACTTGTCCCAACAAAAACACACAAAATGAAGTTAATTTCTTGAAATTAAATAATAATAATGTTAAGTATTAAAAAATTAATAGAAATATTGTTTTATTAATTTCTACTACAGTAGTTTGAATGAAGATGTTTCATTATTTGCATTTTCCTTATATAATATATATATATATACAAACACATATATCGTACTATTGAATTACTAATTATTATCCAATTTTGTTCGTTATGTGACCGGAGTTAATAAAAATTTCACTTTTTTGCGTGTAATATTTAAACAAAAAAACGATCATGTTAATGATTATACACGAGAGTGATATTTTATTTCTCTACATGAATATTTGTAATCGGTTTATATAGTATTTCCATACACGTTTGTAATAAACAACACTAGATTTTAAGAAAAGTCTCACAATGCATATTGAAGAAGTTAGAATATAATGAATCATACAGCATATATTACATGACTTACCTGTATATCGGGGAATATCCTGAAAGTACAGGCGGCGACGGCGATTCGCTTGATCCCGTAGATTTTGTTCAATTTCCACATCTTCTATTAATTTCTGTGCCTCCAAACCCAAAAGATTATTCACTTTTGGAATTCCGCCATTTCTACTGTGGAGCAGAACAAAGGGAAAGACGGGAATACTGCTGACTTAGGATTTGACATTTAAAAGTGAGTAAGGCGTGGCCAAAACTTGAGACAAGAGTTGGTTTCATGAATACTCTCGACGTCATAGAAAGGCGGAGACACTCACTCCGTGAGGAGAGTTGGTTTCAAGAATACCGGCCTTAATCAAGTTTTTTTGAGACCGGGAACATCTTACCTCAAATTAATGTTGATTTATTCTCAAACATGTTTCGATATAATCATCTAACACTGTTTAAATTTTGGTGCAGACATGTAGATGATATAATTTGTATTGTAAAAGAAAAACATAGAAGTTTCCCTAGAACTGTTAAATTTACATACTAGAAACATTAAATTTACCATAGAAATGGAAGAACGCAAGCACATACCTTTTTTGGATCTTAAATTATTTAGAAATGAAGAAAGAAGAAAAATTTAATTTGGGATTTATAGGAAAGAAACACATACTGAACATTTTATTAAATCGACAGGGTTTAACCTCATTGGACATAAATTGGCAGCCTTCAATAGTTTAAGTCAAAGATTGGTAAACTTACCCTTAAGCAAAGAAGATTTTGAAATAGAGAAAAAACACATAAAGCAGCCAGAGAAAACGGGTTTAATGAAAAAATGGTTAAAAATAGGAAAGCATAAAAAACAAAAAATGATCAACAAAAGCACTCTTAAAAAACCACCTATAAAAATACAGGAAAATCACCTATCATCCTTGGGCACACAATAAATTCCAGAAGATATTTGACAAATTTAATATTAAATTAGCAACAAAAAATTATCTCAGTTTAAATAAACTAATAAATAAAAAACTGATCAAAGTAAAACGTCAGGAATATATCAAATAGAATGTACTGGTTGTGATAAGATATATATATATATATATATATATATATATATATACATATACACACACACCGGTGCCCAAAATTAAAGCAACAAACTGAAATTTTGCCTTCCTGTGTCCAATTTACAAAGGAATATTACCAGGTGGCAGTAAAACGTAAACAAGTGTCTGTTCATTCATATCCTCTATGTGTGATGACATTCCTGTCTTTGTAGAACCAATGAAGTGATGTCAGTGCACCTATCAAATTGTACTTTGTATTTACTCTCTTTAGTCCCACTTCAGCATTCACTGTGTAAACATTCAGGTACAGTATGGCACAGAGAAGACACCTGGCAGACTCCCTGTGTTGGAGAGCGATAGGCAGAACGGAAGATAGACAGTCTCAAATTGATGTGGCCAGATGGCTTAATGTGCAGCGTTCTGTTGTTTCTTGGATGTGGCAACAGTTTGTAAAGGCAGAAAATGTATCCCGAAGACCAGGGCAAGGATGCCCAAGAGTCACAACACAAAGTGAGGACTGTTATTTGACAATAAGAGCAAGACGGAACCGTGTAGAACTGCACAATAACTGGCATCTGACCTCACAGCATCCACTGGAACAGTTGTATCACGACAAACAGTGGACAGATGGCTTCAACAAAGAGGTCTTTACTATCGGAGATCCACTGTATGTGTACCCCTGACACGTGACCACAAAGAAAGACGTCGAGAATGGAGCCAACAACATGTCAACTGGACAGATGAAGACTGGACCAAATTCCTCTTTACAGATGAGTCCAGATTTGGTCTTCATAGCATTCTCGGCGGATTAGCATTTGGAGAGTATCTGGAACATGATTTCAGTCTTCAAACATTTTGGAAAGAGACTCATATGGAGGTGGATCAATAATGGTGTGGGCAGGCATTATGATAACTGCTTGAACACCTCTTCAGGAAGTTGTACAGGTGAACCGACAAGGTTTAATTGCTACCAGATATCGTGATGAGATTTTGTTACCTCATGTACGCTTTGTTCAAGGTTCTGTGGGTCCAGACTTCCTGATAATACTCGTCCACACAGAGAAGCAGTTGTTGATGAATTCCTGCAAACTGAAGACATTCCTCGAATGGATTGGCCGGCTTGCTCTCCCAACTTAAATCTGACAGAGCATGTTTGGGATATGCTAACTTCACATCAGCATCCACCAATCACTCTTGAGGACTTGAAAGCTGCTCTGCAGGAAGAATGGACGTTAATACCTCAAAATAAGGTTGATGACCTCATTCGTAGCATGTACCCTCGTTGTGAGGCATGTGTTGCTGCCAGAGGTGATCTCACGGCATATTGAACACCTGTAACCACATTTCTCGATATTGAGTGTGAACTGAAGAACACTTTGAAAAGAAGAAAACCATTTTTATTTCTATTATTTCATCAAAAATAATGTGGAATGTTTACTGAGTTTAGTCCTTTTGTTCTAGTATCTGCCAGTAATATTTTGTGGTAACTTTAACTTAGAAAGTAAAAATTTCAGTTTGTTGCTTTAATTTTGGACACCAGTGTGTGTGTGTGTGTGTATATATATATATATATATATATATATCCATCCACAGTAATTCTGCCCAAAGGCAGGTCCTTCACCACAATCATAGCATTTTCATGCTATGCTTGCAGCTTTACTAGGGAATTGCAGGTGTGGTAGCTTCCCGTTGCTTTTCACACTGGTGAAGAATGGTGATGATGATGATAATGATAAGGATGATGATAGCCATGTGATTTCGGCGACTGTTTGGGCCTTAAAGTTTTCCTGACATTTGTCTTACAGGTGAGGAAAAACCCCGATAAAAAACTCACCCAGAAAAACTGCCCCGACCGGGATCGAACCCGGGCCTGCTGCGTGACAAGGCAGCATGCTACCTCGAGAGACCTGGTGGAAACATATATATATAGGGAAAACAAAAAGAAACCTGAAAATTAGAACCATGTTGCACATAAGAAATATTAAAAACTAGGAAATTAAAAAGTCTGCAGTTGTTGCTCATGTGTGGAGCTGATATCGATATCCAGGGTTCACAACATAAAACTCATCAGTCTGGCAAGCTGAAGATGATATAGAAGATTATATCGAAACATGTTTGAGAACAAATCAACATTAATTTGAGGTAAGATGTTCCCAGTCTCAAAAAAAAAAACTTGATTAAAAGAACCTCAAAATATTACTTCCTAAAATAAACCATTAAAATTTATGTTTTCCAATGACTAGATGTTAATCCTCTTGTCTGCCAATAAGGATTTGCTAGGACTTGGCTGTCTTGTTTCATTGTGTGAAGTCACCACTGGGAAAGATGGTCTCTGTCCATTGCCAAGTTGATGCTAAAGATGATGTATGTGTTTGTTGGTATAATTCATGTTTTTTTCAGATGTTTATTCAGAAAGTTACGGATCATGTAGTCTGAAGAGAGCTGTTGCTATTTTCATTGGGAGATTTTTGTGATTTCTATCTTCTGTTAAATGTTTTCATATTTCTCCCTAGTTAATGCTTTTTAAATGTGTTCTGTCTTTTCTGAAGATATAACAGTTAATTCACATATATTAAAGCTTGAAATAATATATTTGCTATGAGTGGTGAATGTTAATTCTATGCAAAATTGTTCAATTTTTTACTTTTCCTCTATGTAAATCATTGTACCGTATTTTAACAATCTGCTGTGTTCATTATTTGCAATAGGTTTGTATACTTCTTAAGAATAATATGTTATAGGAATATAATTAGTGCTTAAGTTTGGTAAAATATAGGCCTATTGTTCAATCAGTTTGTATAATAAGTTTTATTATTTTACATGATTTTTTTTTTCAGTCCATATTCCTCTGCGAGAGTTCATTTACTCTTGCGGATTTCTTCTTTGCCTCTTCAGAAACTTGTCACGAATTATGTTCTATTGTTAGAGATCCGTGAAATTTGTGAGTCGCAATAATGCAAAATGCTCCAATTTTGTCATTTTCTTGTACCATTTCTTAACTCCACTTCCCATAACCTCAAAAAAGCATTTATGAATCGCAAAATCCTACAATAATGCGAAATGACAGTGAAATTTAAAATTTTAATCAAATTCTGGAGTTTTTTAAGTTCTATTCACAAAATTTTCATAATTCATTTTTAAACACTGTTTTCGGATTCCATCTTCATTTTAACTGCCATATCTGCTTCTTGCATGCACTCTTGCTAAGGGAAATGGTTGCAACACAGTTCACAACATAGATTTTCATTCCTTCTCATGCTTAAATATCGTCTTAAATTCTATGGTCAGTAAGATTTCCAAGAAATACGAATTATATTAATGTGTAAGATAAGTTTCCCCTCTAAATTTTTGCAGGCATAATTATCAATTTTATATCAATCATTATTAAGTAATGGTATGTTCAAATCTGAAGAAAGCATTTTTTTAAGTATAAGCTATAACCTGACAATAATGCAAGCACTGCCAAATTTGAGTAAGCCAACTATGGACCATGTGTAATTATAATCATATCATATTGATAAATATTACAATTCCCAATTTAATTAAAACAACTTAATTACATACACACATTTTTTCTGTTGGATTACATATCTATAACTTGGATTGTTAACAAAATGTAACAAAACAAATACTGGCAGTTTGAACAACAATGGTCACATGCAAATTTAATTTCCCTTCTTTCCCTCTTCAAACTTTGTTTCAATCAATAGATACATTCAGTGAATGTGAAATGTAGACCTTGGTCAGTTTGTGTTTTACTTAAGTCCCAAGTAATTTTCATTATCATTTGTTTTTTGTTTTTTTAATTTTCTACCTATTATGCCAAAGCCAAGTGTGTCAGCCACAAGTAGGACACATGAATTCAGCAGTGAAAGTTTTTTGTAAATGATAAAAAAAAATTGTGACAGTATTGTGACAATAGACTAGAATATGAAAGAAAGGACGCATTGCTAAAATATATAGCCATGAAACTCACAAAAACGCTAAGAATAAGAAGACGTCAATGAAGCACCAATTATCTGTTGAAGGGTGGTCCATTTTAAAGGCTAAAATGCAAAATAAGACAAAGCAGAGTTCATTGTTGACACTATGGAGGCATTTTTGAGTGCAGGAATTTCTGTAGAAAAGTTAATCATCCCAAAATGAGAGAATGGTTGGTCAAATATATAAAGGGCAGTTGAGACTTAACTTCTACAGATAGAATTCGACAACATTACGTACCAATTATTGGGACAAAAAAGTGGAGGAATTGAAACAAATAGTTAAGGACAAAAAAACTTTTCAACATGTGTGATGAAACAACTGACAAGTCTGGGAACTGCATATTTAATATTCTGTTTCGTTTGTATTGGAGTACAATAAACTAGTTGTAACCGTTTAGTAGTAGGCACCACATGTGGTGGTTGTCCAGCTTTTGTAGAAGAGACCAGCCTTTCTGCTAAATATTGGAGTGCAAGAGAGCGAATGATTTCATTATCAAGTGCTCGACATTAGATACCAACCAACCAACCAACCATATTCTGTTTCGTCTTTTGGAGGCCACGGATCAGCAAGGAGTTTACATGGCTGCCAGTGCTGTGCTTGACAAAGCCACCGGTTCAACATGCACTCAAAGTATTGAGGACACTTTAAATAAATATGAAGTTGGATATGACAATGTGCTAGGGATATTTACCGACTCAGCATTGTACATGACTTTATGTGCCAATACTCTAAAAGGCTTAGTGGGGGGAGAAACCTCTCCATATCCAATACTGGGCCCACAAAATAAACTTGTTGGGTCAGATTTGGCAATGCAACCTAGATGAATTGATCATAAATGTTGCTAAATCAAAAGCTGCATTTCTCAATACAAGAAAATGGAAGCTTTTGTATATTGACTTTCTTCATGAGGAATATGAGAATGACCCTGGAAAAGTTAGGCATTTTCCCGTGCCATTACAAAGTAGATGGAACACGTGGTTTGGAACTGGAAAGTATGTACATGAATAACTTGATGACATATTGGAATTTATGGAGTAGCTGGGTGAAGAAAATTGTGGCATGAAGTTTCTTAAAGATGTAAAAGTCCCCAATTCTTAGTCCTCACAAAAGTTCAGGCTCAATTTGTTGCTGATAACAGCAACTGATTTGTTAATTTGATTACCTCCCTGCAAGGTAATAGTTGTCCCACTGCTCATGTTCTTCAATCAGAACTAAAGGTTATGGAGAACATGCTTCATTTATTAACAAAAGAGGTATTCTCGACACAACTCACAACTTTGTTGCAAGAGATGACAGCTATCAGAAAGTCTGAAGTGGTGAACTAGTTGAAAACTACTGCGCGAAATAGTCTTATGAAGTTAAAAAACTTGATTGCAGAAGACCCTTCAAAATTGGTGTTTGCTGCAGTTAGTAAATTACATGACCCCAGGTCACTTAGTAATAAAATTCTCAGTGCTGACATTGTAATGGTGGAATTGAAGAAATTGTCATATGCAAGTGCCATTGAATCTTCTAAATTCTATGCAGGCTATGTTGTTCTCCAAGGCCTCATAAAAGAAAAGTTGAAACGACCAGAGTGTACCCATGCAGACATTTGCAAAATGATTTGCTCTTTGAGGGAAGAGTATACCAAGTTTGTCAAGACATCTCTTGAAGCCATCTGGTATCCTACTTCAAATGTGGACTCAGAAAGATCTATTTCTCAGTATGGTGTTGTTGTCAGTAATTGAAGGCGGAGATTGAGACCTGAAAATGCATGGATACTCACCATGATTGCTTTTTCTTAAAAGGAAAATTTTGGTAAAATCAAATGTTTCCTACCTCTCCTCATATAAATATTCTTAGTAGATCGTTATTTCGAGACCATAATGGTCTCATCTTGGAGACTGATGTTATGTCGTTGGTTGTGTAATGAATAGAAGAAAATGGAAGGATTTTATAACCTCTCAATAGATAACTAGTTTCAAATGATAAGAAAATTAGAGAACACACAATTAGAACCATCAGACAGATTATTGTTGTTTGATGTTGTTTCATTGTTTCCCAACGTCACTAGAGAAACCACTATTGAAATTTTGGAGAAATGATTAAACAAAAACAAATTAGTAAAAGAATTTATAATTCTAACCAAATTATGCATTCAACAAAGTTTTAACATATAACGGAAAATTTTACAAACAAAATTCAGGGCTTTCTATGGGAAATCATCTATCACACTTTTTGGCCAATTTATTTATGGGAAGTTTTGAGCAGAAAATAACAAGTGGACATCCTTTGATTTTCAAATTTTGGAGTAGATACATTGATAATGTAATTGCTATTTGGAATCACAAACATAGAGGATGCTTTAAAGCTGTTGAACATTCAGAGTAGAACTATAAATTTACCATGGAAACTGAAAATGAAAGACAAATCCCATTTTTAGGTCTAAATTTAACAATAAATGGTGAAAACAAGATAGAATTTGGAATTTATAGAAAGACTACACATATAGACAACTATATTAATGCTTCATGATTCAACCATTTTGCTCACAAAGAGGCAGTATTCAATAGTTTGACATATAGATTGGTAAATATACCTATGCGCAAAGAAAATTATGAAAATGGAAAAAGAATACATAATTTAAGTTGCAATAGATAACGGTTATGAAGAAAATATGGTACACAAGAAATAAAATAAATTTAAAAGACAAAAATTAATTAATGAAAGCACACTTATAAAAGAAACAGAAAAAATAAACAAGGAATGCAATATAGAAACTCATTGCCTTTGTTGACTTCATAAGGGCTTTTGACAAAGTAGACAAATATATTATTACAAATTTTAGCTGATGATAACGTTCCACAACAATATATTACTATCTTCAACATCTATAAAGATAATGAAATCTCTTTTAAACAAGATGGCAAACTGTCTTCTTGGAAAAAGATCAACACTGGAGTAAGACAGGGATGTGGACTTTCACCGGTGCTTTTCATTATATATATGAACAGAATAATAAACGAATGGAGGAAAACACAACGGGGATATATACCCATCAATAGGAACCTCAAACTCGATGCTATTCTTTTTGCAGATGGTTCAATAGAGCCAGTGAGTTAGTTGTCTTTAATTACATAAGTAGTCATCTGTGCTAAAATTCCCATGGATTTTTTTTCAGGGCATAAAAATCCTGAGTATCAATTCCTTCAGAAAGGAAGTGATGCCCTGAACCCAGCATCATAGATAAACAGCATGTAATACAATGTGTGAACTCAAACACATTGACATAGACTTTCATGGCCGGAGTTGCTATGTTGATCTTGAAGAAGATTTTCGGGCTGTAAGGCCGTGATCGTGAGGCTTGTAGTTCCCCAACGTTTCACCAGAGACTGCGTCTGGCATCCTCAAGGGTTGTCTTGAGACTGGCAATTCTGTCCACTGTCTGTCCTATTTATACGTTCACTGCAATGTGTTCATAAGTTATATCTGCCTTCTGATTGGTCAGCAGTAGGGACTTCCATTGCTCCAGTGGACAGAATTGCCAGTCTCAAGACAACCCTTGAGGATGCCAGATGCAGTCTCTGGTGAAACGTTGGGGAACTACAAGCCTCACGGCCTACAGCCCGAAAATCATCTTCAAGATCATAACACTTTTCTTGGCCATTTCATGTCCAGCTTTGAATTTTGGTGTTGTTTTCTTAATGAGCTTCATTGAATAAAATTATCTATATATAATCTCATAACTTGTAATTAGTAAAAATAATTTATAGTTAAAAAATTATATTTACTTGCAGGATCTAAAAGATGCAGAAGATGGAGATCCTAAATATCTTGCCCCAGAAGTAATGAATGGCAACGTTACAAAGGGAGCTGATATTTTTAGTGTTGGCATTACCATGCTAGAATTAGCAACAGATATGGAATTGCCCTCTTCAGGTCCACTATGGCATGAGTTAAGAAATGGAATTTTTCCAGATCATCTCACAAAAGGTAATTATTAAATATATTTTTGTGAGAATGTAGATTTTTTATAATTATTGTAATAGAACTGCATCTTAATTAGAGAGGAATTGAATAGTTGCCCGAAAAGAGATCTAACCCATAAAAATTTGAAAGTTGAGTTTTCAGTGGATTAGTGATCTATCGGAAGAGTATCACGGCATGGTGGATGTAAAACTATCCCTGTTCTCTTCCAGACCCGTTTTATTTATTTTTAAAAGTTGGTTTTCAAGCAAATAGTGATCCATACGTAACAAAATGGAGAAAGATGTTAGTCAAGTCATGAGTAGCAGTGCAGAAAAACAATTATTACACATGTGCAAATTAATTCCACCACAGTTCCATGAATTCTAATCACAATCTTAAAAAAAATTGAGTGAAATTAAGAAAGACAAAGAATGTAACAAAATAACATTAAATGGAAATACTGAAAACTGGAATACTAAAAACTGATTAAGTTAGAAATTTTTCTAACTGAATCAGTATTCAATATGTATTTTCTATTTCTTATTGTAGCATTTTTAGTTAAATATGTGTTACATCATTTTTCCACTCTATTAGAGAGAGATCACTTTTGCACTCAATTCTGTATTTAATTGTTAATATTTAGTTATTAGTATGTTATTTTGCTTTCAAATTGGTTGTATATGATTCCAATAGGATGAGAGATTAAAATTTATATGATATAATAAAGGTAATAGCAACACAATTAAATTATTGTAAATCAATGGTAAAGAGAAAAATTTTTGCCTGAACCGGGAATCGAACCCCGAATCTTTAGCTTTCCGTGCTAATGCTCTATCCATTGAGCTAATCCAGGCTTCGTTCCCATCCAAGCAGAAATCCTTCCTTTACCTTACTCTACTGGTCCCACATTCAATTGCAATGAATCATCATTCACAAATACACAATGAATGGCTTCTACCTGAAGAAGACATGAAGGGACTCCACACAGCTACAGCATTATTTATTAAATTAATATTGTGAATGATGATTCATTGCAATTGAATGTGGGACCAGTAGAGTAAAGTAAAGGAAGGATTTCTGCTTGGATGGGAATGAAGCCTGGATTAGCTCAGCGGTCTGAGCATTAGCACGGAAAGCTAAAGGTTCGGGGTTTGATTCCTGGTTCAGGCAAAAAATTTTCTCTTTAAAATTGATTTACAATAATTTAATTGTGTTTATTAATTTACTTATTTCTATCATAGTAATAGCTTTAGATTCTCAATATTAATTTAATAAATATGATTTTTTCATAATTTAATACATGTCTAAAATAAGTTACTGGGTGAGTAGAGTTTAAAAATACTATCGCACAGGGCGACTGCGTGGACATTTAAATGACCAAACAGAAAGGAAGAAACAGTTCACATTTAAGTACGTCAAACTATGCTCAGGGGTTAAACTATTAAATACTGCCTGTTTGTGCGAAATATGGTTAAATCCTGTTGCTTTTATATAATTATCAATGTGAGTTTCTTTTCTGTAGATTCCAAATTATATTTTCTTTTTTTCCTCATTCCTGATTAATTTAAGGTCTAAAAATGGTATTTCATGATTATTTTCTACTTCCATGGTAAATTTGATTGTTTTATTATGAATGTTTAATAGTTTAACCCTTTGCCCCGCTCAGTTATTTCCAGTAGTATGCTGTATAGAGACATATTCCTTTTACGGCATTTAAAGTTTAAATGTCTTCTAGACACGTTTAACTGAAGAATGGCATATGTGTACTAACTATGATCTCTTCTGAAAAATCATGTGAGATATGCTAAATCAAAAACTTGTTTTCAAATTACAAATATCTTCATCAAATAATTAGTTATTAATTTTGTAAATATGTCACGATACAATTTATATATATATATATATATATATATATACCTCAAAGTATTCCACAATTGTAAGGATGAATAATATTTCCTTTCAATAATATTATAATTGAAGCAAATATATTTATTAGCAATTAATATTTTATATGTATGAATAAATTATATAGGCCTATCCTCAGTTTAATATCTTATGGAGATAGCAATGTTTATAGTTTGCATAAAATATATTTCTAAAATTATTATGATAAACTGTAATAGTCCGTTTCTATTTATTTTTTTTAATTTCAACTTGAAATAATGTACCATTGTTAAAAAAAACTATATTTCGCTGATAAATCAAGACACAGACATAGAAAGTAAGTAACATCATTAGCAAAAATTCTCGCATATCCAAGTTCTACTACAGATAAAATATATTTATTTATTTATTACTGTCTCTATTACCGGTATATAATGAAGAAAAATTGTCCTTATCCGTTTATAATTTTATTTGGTGATGAGAAAGATTCCAATTCTTGAAAATTAAGTTCTGAGGACCAATTATTAAAAGAGTAATTATTGTTCTCGTTATAGTCAGTGCGCTCTGTCGTCGACGCTACGATTTTTTCATCACTGTCACTCGTTTGTTCTATATGACTATTTTGCATTAAACTATCCATCAAAAAGCGTCAGAACTATCACTTTCATAAATAAATTCCTCATCTATCGCGGCCACAACATCTTCACTGAACAATGGGTTTAAATTACAGGTAGTTTTACTAACACATGAACTTTTGCTTTCGCTTGCCATGGTTACAGATAAACTGGTGGAGGCTTTCAAAAATAGGGTTGTAAACACAAAAAAGTACCGTTAGAATTTTACAAAAAATTATAAAGCAAGCCTTGTTGCCACATTTAATACATTCCACAGATGCCAAAGAATGACTGACATGTCACCGTTTTCCAAGAAAGTGAATCCAAGTCGAAATACAGCTGTTTTATAAAGAGGTACGCTTTACTACGTTATACGGGGCAGGGACAAAGCAAGTAAGGTACGCTTTACTACGTTATACGGGGCAAAGGGTTAATGGCATCTTCTAATTGTTTCTGTTTTACTATTGCTATATCATCCACATATCTACTCCAAAATTTAAGCATCAAAGGGTATGCTTTGGTTACATGACATTCAAAGTTACCCATAAACATATTCGCTAAGAATGGTGATAATGGATTTCCCATTGCAAGTCCTGATTTTTGTCTATAATATTTTCCTCTAAAGGTGAAGAACATTTGATTTAAGAATTAAAAAAAAAAACTCCAAGCATGACAGGCCTAGAAGGCCCTTGGCTGACTAATCTTGTTAATTTCATGTACTCTTTAACACTATCATCATCTATCTTGTTTTCTTTCAAATATTTTTCTAAAATTTCCATAGTTTTGTCAGTTTGGTTGTTTGTGAACAATGAAGTGACATCAGATGAGACTAATCTTTCTGACGGTTCTATTTCTACATTTTCTAATTTTTCTATTAAAAAAAGTAAAGTAAAGTAAAGTGATCCCACGACAGGCCTCAGGAGGCCCTTGGGGTAGTAGGAGGTTAAGGCTCCCACTTTTCTATACAATTGGCACTTGATGTCAGCTGGGTTGTCAGCTCTGCGTGACGGCCGCATTTACCCCCAGAACAAGCACCTGGTACTCATTTCCATTAGAGGCTGAGTCGACCCCAGGACCATAGTGCCGCCAGAGGGGTTGGGTCAGTTTAAAAATCCTGACCCCATGGGGCTCGAACCCTAGACCTTCCGGCCTGTAGTGCAGTGCCTTAACCACTACGCTACGGCATGTCCCCAATTTTTCTATTAGTTGGTAAGAATTTTCTATTGCTAAATTTTCGAATTTGTTCATACCTTTGAATATGTTGCTTAACATTTTGATATGAGTGGCCTAAAGCCAGACTTGCCTAACCAACATTTGTGTAGTTTTGGAATAAATGAGGTGAAAGTTTAGAAATTCTAAATAAATAACTAGTCAATACACATACATGTTTTTTATTTTAATAGAATATCCATAGTTCTCTCAAATTTACTTAATACAAATAAAAAAATAATATCTTTATTAAGTTAAATATTTGTTTATACAAACTTTTAGGCAACTCTGGCCCTCAATATAAACAGTAAGAAATAACAATAATTGTTTTTTAGGCACTTTATAGGCAAATATATCACTGTATTATAGGAACTTGTGTGAAAATTGCAGACTTATTTTAAAATGAATATAGGAATTTTGATTTACATGCTTTGCCAACCCTGGTAATATCTTTGTTCTCTCCCTCTCTTCAATATTCATCACTATCACTTTCTGCAGGAATTTCTTTTTGACCTTTGAGAGATAAGTAAAACTGGTGATGTGGTGGCACAAATTTCAGAAGAGTTAACAAATCTTTGATTTTTTCTTTTCTGATTGCCCTGCCATTTGGATAAAATAGTTCCAGATTTTGAGGCAGCTGTCGAACTGGACGTCCTCTTCCTGATTTTTGTGCAATATCAAGTTCATTGTACCCAACATCTTCCAAGCAGTGTAGGTATAAAAAATCTTTTTTGGAAGCTTCTCTCGCAAGAGGTGCACCTGAGAAAAAAATACCATCTGTAGTGAAAACTTCAAACTATATCTCTGTGAAATTTCAACATTTTAGCTGCAATACCAAGGCAGAAAAAAATTATTGTGCGTTACTTTCCGATCCGCCCTCGTATTTCTGTTTTGACCACCACAACTTTCACTGTGTAGTATAATTTCATTTATTGTTGCTGGCAGGCAATTCTTGATGTGGTATAAAAGACTTGAAGCAATTTCTTGGGACCCACAGGAAGCAATGTGTTCACCCCAGATGTACATATGACCAGAGTTAGTTACTTCGTCATGTACTCCTAAATTATACACCCACAGTTGATGCTTATAGTAAGCTACCCTGTTGTTAATAAAGGGGTAGGAAGAGATTTTTGCAAATCAAATACAAGAACATGTTTCGTTCCATTAGATTGTAAATGCTTCAAGTACATCCATCTTTTTCATGTCCTTAATGGCTTCTACTCATCGCAAATGGATTTCATGCTGTGCAAGCAGTTCATATTTTTGAGGACCATTTGATAAACCTGTAATTTTTGCTTTAACTTTATCACAGGTCTGGCTTGTATCTTTTTATAGTTGCTTAAAATGTGAATTGAATTGTGTGTTGAAAATGTGCCAGAATATGTATAGAGACACTGGAGTGTGACCATTCAAAGCACATTCTTCTTTATACAACTTAAACTTCTTAACCATGTTTAAATTAGATGATAAATACTTGCGTGGACTGTCTCAGCGACAGTAATGACTTTCATATGTGGGGAATTTTTCTATAAATCTACAAACATTCTCTTCATCTGCACATTTTGTTTTATTGTGTGGTACATGTTTGCCTCGTTTATCACTTTCTGGAGCACCATCGATTTGCTTTCTTTTAAGAGCATTAGTTATGCTACCATCACACACTGACAACATTCCTTGAAAGAATGTTTTACAAACCATCTTATCTTCACCATTGTCATCTTGAAGCCAATACACTCTTGTCTTACTACGCCGAGAAACATCATTTTTAGTATGCTTCCTACCATCATCTTTCACTTCAATCTGCCTACTAATAAATGCATTCTTCAGAGACCAACTCATATTGTAATAAGAATAAAAATGTGCTGTCACCATTGCTTGGATATCAAAGTATTACATTTCAATTGGCAGCCACAAGGATCCAAAGAACATTCTTTCTTTGGCACTATCTTACGAGTTGCAGATTCATATTCATTACCTGTTCTCGTTTATATTTCCTAATAAACTTTTTGTGGGTTTCTGGCTTTCTTAAACATTTTCTAGTTTTCTGTGAAATAGCGATCTGGGACTCTAGCTGCTCAAATTCCATTTCTTCACCCACAGAATCAGCTGCTATTGATATTCCTTGTTGCTGATCTTTGTCTGAAAAAACATTAGAACCAGACATACCTAACCAATAAAATACTAAATATTATGAATTTGAGTAACACAGTTATGAATGTTTAAATATATTCATAAATAATGCCAATTTGTAATAGTTATAAGAGCAGTAATAATTCAAAATTAAACTAAGTAACTTAGAAATCAATAAAATGTGATGCCTACACATGTTTTTTGTAATGAGTTAGTGCTAAGCTTGACTAACCAACTGAATTCTGTTAAGTTATTTCCCAAGTTTCAGCACATTATTTTAACTTTATTATTGTATTTGTTGGAAATAAAAAAGATCATAAGATTATTGACCAAACAAAATAAAATTATCCAGCTCCAATGGATCCCCTCTCATTGCGGGGTACATGGAAATAAATGGCAGATCTTTTAGCAAAAAAGGGCACCAAAATTTTACAGAAAACAAATCAATCCCTGCCCTACCATTCTGCAAAAATTATAATTAAAAGAAACTTCCAGAAAGAACTGATGGAGTACTTCAAATCACAAAGTAATGAGAAACCGTGGGCAGCTATCTCACAGAATAAAAACTTAATACCTGAACAACCAAGACATGAAGCAGTAGCAACATTCAGACTGTTAACAGGCCATGATTACCTGGCAGCACACCTCCATAAAATTGGAATCTTCAACTCTCCAAATTGTATCCTGTGCCAAGACAATAACACTACCATGAACAAAGATCATCTAGCTAACTGTGAGGCTCTGAAGATGTCACCTACAAGAACTCTGGCAGGACTCTATTGGGAAGCAAGAAAGCAAATGGAACACATCCAAGCTAATGGGCATTAGACTACTACTACTACTACTACTACTTATTGTATTTGGAGTTCATATTTACCTGAATATTCCAAATCATCATAATTTGGTTCATAATCTTTGTCATTATCACTGTTATCACACATTTCTTCTACTAACATTAATGTTCTGGATGCTTCAGCTGCCATCTTGTTGTTGAGTAGGCAGATTTGGTGCTAAACAAAACGAAGAGTTCTTAATTGCCAAAAATGATGCTAGGTGGCACCACCAAACAAACCACACAAATGTTATAGGCAGATGTGGCTCTGATAGAGATGATTGTTTCTAATGCAATTACATGGAAAAAACATAATTTTTGAAATTGTGGGTTAGGCACCTATGGCACTCAGGCACTCATATGTTGGTCAGTTGATATTGTTGATAATTGGTCTCATTTTCTTTCCATTTTTATGGATTTAAGAAGGCCATGAATGTTGGGGTTTCTGGGATTTGATATTTTCAATTTAAACTTCTCCTTTTCTGACATAATTTTCTTTTAATTGATTGTTTACAAACATCCCGACTGACAAAACTGTGGAAATTTTAGAAAAATGGTTGAAAAAAACAAGATAGATGATGAGAATGTTAAAGAGTACATGAAATTAACAAGATTATGCTTAAATCAAATGTTCTTCACCTTTAGAGGAAAATACTATAGACAAAGATCACGACTTGCAATGGGAAATCCATTAGCACCATTCTTAGCGAATATGTTTATGGGTAACTTTGAATGTCATGTAACCAAAGCATACCCTTTAATTTTTAAATTTTGGAGTAGATATGTGGACGATATCATACTTACTTACTTACTCACTGGCACTATCGAACCCGTAGGTTCATGGCCGCGCGGACATAAGCTCTCCATACATCCCTATCCTGAGCTAATGCTTTCCAATCATTTCCTGTATAATCTACTTCCCTCAAATCATAGTTAATGTTGTTCTCCCACCTCATTCTTGGTCTACCAACTGGGCGTTTTCCTTCTGAGCTTTCCTACAAGAAGTTTCCATGCACGTCTTTCATTCCCCATACGCGCAACATGTCCTGCCCATCGCAGTCTACGGGACTTAACTGTTCTTATTATATCTGGCTTCCTATAAAGACCATGTAGTTCATTGTTATGTAGTCTTCTCCATTCACCTGTCTGTTCATCTCTCTTTGGTCCAAAAATTTTCCTAAGAACTTTATTCTCAAATACTCGTAATCTCCTTTCCTCCCTTAAAGTAAGAGTCCATGTTTCGCACCCATATAATATAACTGGGGACGATATCATAGCAATAGTAAAACAGAAACAATTAGAAGATGCCATTAAACTTTTAAATATTCATAATAAAACAATCAAATTTACCATGGAAATAGAAAATAATCAAGGAATACCATTTTTAGACCTTAAATTGATGAGGAAAATAGAATTTGAAATCTGCAGAAAAGAAACTCACATTGATAATTATATAAAAGCAAAGGGATTTAACCATATTTCGCAAAAACAAGCAGTATTTAATAGTTTAACACACAGACTTGTGAATGTTCCCATGAGCAAATAAAATTTCAATAAAGAGAAAAAACACATTATAAAAATTGCAAAGGAAGATGGATTTCAAGAAAAGATGATTCACAAGAAAATAAATAAATTCAAGGAACAAAAAATGATAAATTATACTACTTTTCAAACAGATAAAGAAATTGGTAAAAAGTTCAAGAAATTAACATACCACCCCTTTAGTATTTAACAAGTTTAAAAAAATTGTCAACAAATTCAACATTAAATCAGCACCGAAAAATGATTACAGTTAGGGTAATGTAATGAAAACCAACAAAAATGGAAAGATTGAAGACTGCAACAAACCAGGAATTTATCAAATTGATTGTAAAGATTGTGAAAGGATATACATAGGAAAAACAAAAAGGAATTTAAATACAAGATTAAGGGTCGAATGTTTGAACGCATTAGACAGTAAAAGGCGTTCTCTGCTGATAAAGTTTTATTCAAACACATTTTTCTTACTCAGAAATCTATTCACGCGGTAATAATTGTAAAGCTACCTGACAAGGTACCTTAAGATCGTAGCTCAAGATATAAACTTATGTGAAAATCCCGAAGGGAACCGATGTAGTTTGAAACTTATCCAAGATGTCGGACCTTGAAGACTTCGATCATGTTTTCGGTATACGCGGAGAAGAGGAATTTGATACAGTCTACCAAAGAATTCAACTGGAAGAACAGGAGAATCGGCGTAATATTGCGCGTCGCAGACGTGTTTGTATACGGTATTATTTGCGGGATGCAAGCATAAATGCATTCCTCTATAGCAGACGAAAATAACGGAAGTGGTTTTATCGCTGAGAATTCTGGGTAATTCGTTGTCAATATTACGAAAACGTCTACATTCATGCATGACCGGTTAAGGGCAGCCGTTAATTCGATCTCAGCTCACCAGTGATTGGAAGTAATTTGAGTAGAGAGTAATGTATTTGCATACGACCCTAAAAGAACACCTTAGAAATGTTGAAAATGGAGAAACAGAAAAATCTGCACATGCTTGGTCACAAAAACACGGAATAGAAACCAAAGCAAAATTATTTAAACAGTTGGAAAAACCGAAGGAACTCACAATTTGGGAGAAAATTTACATAAGCTAGAATAAAAACATAACTATGAATTTTGAAATATCCGGTGAAAAGGAGAGGGGATTCATTTGGAGGTTTATCGGTCAGCCATCAGAAGGTGCAGAAATCAATCTACAGGAGAGGAAACCATTGGATGTCAGTTGTGATCGTGATGTAGCATTGAGAATGTCACAAATGCAGTGACGAAACTCGAGTCTGCGAGGAAGTTAAGAATTATGAGGTGAGTCAAAAACAACTCAATGTAAATTGTTATAATAATTAGTTAATTTTGATTTGAGTAACTTGATTTATATTTTGTAGCCTGAGTCCTAAAGGCTTATTCCTCTGAAGTTATCACAGTTATTTATGTGTCATGTATATATAATTTTCTTAAATACAGCTTGAATAAAATTGCTACATATAAGATCCTATTACAGGTCAAAGAGAATGCTAAAATCACATTTTAAAAAGTAGCTGTCACAAAAGAAAACTGTGCCTGATGTAAAAATGCTGACTACATATCTGAATTCTGTATGAAAAATGCACTAGATTCACTAATCAGATTTCTTTTGAAGAAAAACTTGTCTACCAATGTTGGTGGGGAATGTACAGAGAACAGAGGAGAAGGAATTTAAGTTTTCCGCTATAACTGCTTTTTGTAGATGGTACAGCTATAGCATATTAACTACTAGGCCTATACATATAGGTTTGCACAGATTGGAATTTTTCAAATTGAATAAAATTACACCAAGAAACATACATAAAAGTACTGCAATTGTAATATAGAATCAGGAATTGCCGTATAATTAAATTTAACTGAAAAAATCATATTAGTAATCTTAGAATTTCACATAAAAAAGAACACTAAAGAAATACTACAATTTTGAACTTAGCCCTGGTTTAAGGAAATCAGACATTCTGGCTTGCAATAAGTGCATACACCTCAATTTGCAAAGTTATTAACACATTTACAGCTTTTTAATTACAAACTATTTGTGTTAATGTAATGCTTACACATATCAATTGCACTTAACACTTCATTCATTTTAGGCATTTGAAGAATCAGGTCGTCATCTGAATCATCATAACCTCTGTTATAAATTATACTTTCTGGTAAAGTGAGTAACTCTTTCTATTCTCCATGGCAGACCAAACCCAACTGAAGGAATCACCATTTTATTCTCATTATAAAACACATCTATTGGCATCTTTTTATTATGTACTTTTAATTTCTTGATTGTTTCTTCGAAAGTGCATCTTTTGTTCAAAATATTTGCTCTTACCAGGACCTTTTTATCTCATATTCTCATTTACCAACTATTCCCATGAAAATGGATATTGTATTAGAAACAAATGTATCTGTACCTCATTTCCTTTTTCTTCTATACTGCAGTTTCGGAGCTTATCTCCATCGTCAGTAGCCTCTGGTCGACCGGTGTCATGTCGTTTCTTGGCGGTTTTCTTCTTACTTCTACTAACTGCTTTTTGTAGATGGTACAGCTATAGCATATTAGCTACTAGGCCTATACTTATAGGTTTGCACAGATTGGAATTTTTCAAATTGAATAAAATTACACCAAGAAACATACATAAAGGTACTGCAATTGTAGAAGTAAGAAGAAAACCGCCAAGAAACGACATAATACCGGTCGACCAGAGGCTACTGACGATGGAGATAAGCTCCGAAACTGCATTATAGAAGAAAAAGGATATGAGGTGAGTTAATAAAATCATTAATTTAATTCTTAAATTAAACCTCATAGTGATCTTTCCCTGTGAAAGTTAAATAAATGTATCTGTCTTTAACAGACTTCATCTTTTGAATTAAACCACACTCTTGTGGCCCAAATATGACAACACATTGCTGCTCATGTCTTTGTAACTGGAGTACTGCCGCCAATCCTTGTTGTCATGCAGCGTATATTATCTCGTGTTTATTGAATTCGCCATGTGTTGGTATTGACATCCATTGTAAAAATACAATGTGTGTAGCTTGGTTACATAAAACTTAGGTATATTTTGTGAACATTTATACATACAATCACGAATTGCATATTAGTACATTATGTGTAAATAAGGTATAATTAATTTAATATTTAAAGGAAGTGACACTATGAGGTTTATTTTAAATAGGAGTTAGAATATTCATGGCTCACCTCATATTTTTAGATTTCTTGAAGACCCAGGTTTTAACGTATTAAACATCATTATCAATTCTTTGTAACTGTTGAATTGGCGATTGGTGATCCTGTAGGATGATTTCTGATCCTTCTGTTGGCTGAACGATGAAATTACAAATCAATTTTTTTTTCTCCAGGAATTTCAAAATTCATTATTTTCTTTCTATTTTTGTGGATTGGGAGAAAATTTACATCCATAAAAATACAAAGAAATTAATGAATTTTGAAATTCCCGGAGAAAAAAAAATTATTTGTAAGTTCATCAACAGAGAAAGAGAGAGAGAGAGAGAGAGCATAATTCAACCTACAAGATCAGCAACCTCCAATTCAACAGTTAGAAAGAATTGATAATGATGTTTAACGCCTTGAAACCTGGAAACCTGGGTCTTCAAGAAATCTACAAATATGAGGTGAGTCGTGAATATTCTAACTCCGTTTATTTCCTTAAATAAAGGATATATGTTATAACTAACTCACTGGCACTATAGAACCTGCAGGTTCATGGCCGCCAGTATAATTATCTAATTTTTCAGTTACACTTAATTGGTACTTGACAAACATTTACATATAAATCCGAATCATGGAGAACCAAGTTACATATAAAGCAGGTTGTATATATCAGACAAATGGTTTATATTATTTCTCCAAATTTTTTTTTAATGTCCCAGTTGGTCCTTTTGGACATTTCTGGTGTTCTCTCCTGACATTGGCATAATTGTAACCCACTTCTGAGGTTGAAGCATCTGGAAGGCGGGGTTATGTTGCCCCGATGATATCTTGGGTGATGATGGTGATAGTGGTGCACGAGGAGAGTCCTTAATCTAAGATGAATATGAATGATGATGATTGCGATGGCCATATGATGTTTGGGGACTACTGTTTGGGCCTTAAAGTTTCCTGACATTTGTCTTACAGGTGAGGAAAAACCCCAATAAATACCTCACCTAGGAAACTGTCCTGATTGAGGATTGAACCCGGGCCCGCTGCATACACTACCTTGAGACTACAGCGGTGGACTATTTCTCCAAATATAATTTGTCAAAGTAGTAAATTTGTCCTCTCTGAAATTTCACATTTCTTCATGTTTTGACATCTATAACTTCACTTTCATGATGGCGTTTACAAGTTTTCATTTGAACATATATCCTTTGGATGAACAAAGTTTTAATCTGTTCCCCTTGTGCCATTACTATAGGTTAAACACCTTTAAAATGTTAATGCTTTCAGGTATTTGTTCTGATCTCATGACACTGATAAAAGTTGATGATGACACCTGATTTTATGGACCGTCCAAACGTAGATGAGATATTAAATCATCCTTGTTTTTTGAATTCTGTGAATAAATATAAGTTAGTCTCCTGCACAAATTCATTGGTAAGTTATACACATTTTGTAAGCTGTTTATTTTAGCATCTTATTTTCTGAGAAGTAGATGTTGCATGGGAGTACGTATCAATTTACTAGTATTATTAGCTATCATCAGTGGCAAAGCTTCGGTTCTGAGTTGTGGAGGCTCTGCATTTAACAGTTCAAGAATAGTCCTCTATTTCACTTAATTTTATATGTTATTGAAAAAAAGATGTTTTCAATAAAAATTCTATTATAGTCTCACTTGCTGGTTCACTCATGTTGGAAACATAACAAAAAAACGTGCTAAATACATAGGGTTGTTTCCTATTTTTTTAGTGACAACATTTAAAATCCAACACCTTGTTAAAATTGTGATGCTGTCACCTATGGTATTAACTTAGGAACTATTGCCCTGCTCCTTAGTTTTCACTGTTGAGCCCTTGTAGGCAGAATATTCTTGTCAAGTCTTGGCCCCTCCTAATTCCAAGGATTGTTTTTAGAAGACCAAACACACAAAATTCTTTTGGAGAAGCATCAGGGGAATTTCACTAAATGTCACAGCATGCATTTTAGATTCCTGTTCCATTTCCTCCAAGAAATTTCAGATGGAGAAGAGGTATGTTTGGAGACCTTGTCCTGATGAACCCATAAATATTCATTTCTGTAGCTTGAAGAAAAAAGTCCCAAAATTAAATCTACAGTTCAAGTATACAAACCTGAGACAAACAAATGAAACAAAATATCTAGGGACAATTTTTGATTCAAAATTATCTTGGAGAAAACATATTGAAGCAGTAATATACAAAGCAACAAAAATATTTTCAATCTTAAAAAGATTAGCCGGAGCAAAGTGGGGCAGTAATTGCCAGACTCTGAACACCATGTATAAAACATTCATCAAGCCATTACTTCTATACCACGGGGAGGTAATAATCACAGCAAATAACTCTAACCTGAATCGCCTAGAAGTATGCCAAAATCAGGCTTTACGGCTTATAACTGGTGAAGCAAAATCAACTTCAGTCACAGCAATGCAAGCACTAACTCAGAACCCTCCAATATGTCTAACTTTAGAGGAACAGGCAATAACACAACACGAAAAAATATTACGGATAACAACATCAAAATGGGAAAAAAGACAGTTGCAACCAACCAAGTTGAAAACACACTCAAGTTTCTTGTCCAAATAACGGAAATAAAAACAGATTTGACTCTTCCTAAATCTAAAGAAAATATTTTGATCAGAGGAAACCATCTTGCTTTTGAACCAATTAACATTCAGCTAAATCTAGAAGAACCAGTTACAAAATCTAAAACTCCCACACCTGTACTAAAAGCTCTAGCATTAGAAGCTGTGAATAAGAGATATCCACCAGAAGAATGGTTACATGTCTACACAGATGGATCTACTACGGATAACAACTCAGGATCAGGAATTACATGTGCATTATTTTCATTTTACCAACCAGCAGGATACTACACAACAAATGTTGATGCGGAAGTAACGGCTATTCATATTTCACTCCAACAATTACTATACAGAATAAATAAATTTCAAAATTCTGTCATACTCTCTGATTCTAAGGCAGCAATATATGCAATAAATTCACACAAAATGAAGTCAATACAAATTAAAGAGTGCTACAAAATGATTCAACAACTTCAAAAACTACAGAAAAGAATTCAATTGCAATGGATACCTGCACATTGTGGAATTGCTGGAAATGAGACTGCTGATTTTCCTGCCAAAAAAGGCTCCAATCTAATTCAGAATACTACTAAAAGCTTACCTTTCACATCCATAAAAAGAATAATTAAAAACAAATATAAAATCAAACAAAACCAAGACCTATGTAATACAGCCAGAGACAAAAAATGGAATATTTTAGTAAAGAAGCCAGATATTATTCCAGAAATTCCACATAAAACTACAGTAGCAAAATTTAGACTGCTTACAGAACATGACTATTTGACCAAGCATTTATATAAAATAGGAATCTACACGAATCCAAATTGTCCTCTATGCAACAAAGACGAAGAATTGAACAAAGAACATCTACAAACCTGTGAAGTATTACCTGTTGGATCCACCATAGAGAAATATTGGAGAGCAAGAACAATAATGGCTTCGTTGCCAAGGCCCAGCATTTGACAACAACATATTCATATCTGTTCCATAGACAGCAGGAGTCTCATGCTGGTAGATTGGTGTTAGAATATTCCACTAGTAGTATTTTGAATTGACTTTTACTTTTTTTGCAAGTCTTTAGGTATTTAATTTCTCATTGTAGGAATATCCTGCAATGATCACAAATTCCTTCATGAAAGTGCCCCTGCATTTTCTGTACCAATTTACAAAATAGATGGAATAACAAGCAGTTCTCCTGAACGACATAACATCGGTCGTGATATTATTGAAGTTGAAATCACCTAGGTTTTGAAACTGGTTTAATTAGAAGACTAGATGTGAGGCGAGGTATAAAAAAAATTTTAATTTAAATCTTAATTCAAAATCAAACTATGAAGTTCACTATGGAAACTGAAATAATAGAGAAATACCAATTTTAGATCTAAATTTATTAATAAATTAAGAAAATTAGATAGAATTTAGAATGTACAGAAAGAACACACGCATTGATCATTTTATTAAAGTCTGGTTTTAATCACGTAGCTCATAAACAGGCAGTTTTCAATATATTGACACATAGATTAATGAACAGAGAAAATTTTGAAAAAGAAAAAGAATATGTAATCAACATAGCTTCAAGAATGAAGAAAACATGTTACTCAAAAAAATAAACAAGTTCAAAAGACAAAAATATATTAATCAAAGTAAACTTCTGAAAGGAAAAAAGAAGAAAACATAAAATTCAAGAAATTCACATATCCGTTAGCACCATAAGTTTCAAACTTTATTTTTAAATTTTAATATACAATTTGTACCGAAAAGTGACTTCAGCATCATTAGATTCATTAGATCCAACAAAAATGAGAAAGTAGAAGAAGAAAACAAATCAGGGATTTATCATAAGTAATGCCACGAGTGATTTCCAAATTATCGATAAATTCACGACTCACGAAGTGAGGAGTGAATTTATCTAGAGAATTTGGAAATCAAGAGTGGCATTTGTTAGGACTATTTAACGAATAACATTAAGCTGTTTACTCACAAATCATTATTTAACTATAGTTATTTTAAAATAGTTATATATTTAATGTAAACGGCGATGTTTGAAAACAAATGAGAAACGATAGGTACGCTTCTACTGCTTCTTTTGTTTATCACTGCAACCAGATCATACTATTTATTGCCAAAGGAACGCAATATTGTAAGGAGGAGCTTTCTTTAATATGGTAATTATAACACTGATAAATATTTGATGAAACACGACTCTGATTGGTTGTAAAATAGAAATCATTGAAATGTGATTGGCCATTGACTCCCATTTGGGGCATGAGTTAAATAGTCAGATTAAATGCAGGAAATATGATAAAGTCTACATAGTGAAAACAAAGAGAAATTAAAAAATCAGAATGAAATAACATCTCAGGAATGTCAAAAATGGGGAAGTAGAAAAATCTGCAGTAGCCGCCCATGAATGGTCAGAAATACATAAAATCAAAAGAAAGCTAAATTAATAAAACAAATCAAAGAACCTATAGAGCTCATGGTTTGGAAAAAATCTACATTAAAAAAAACAAAAAGGAGAAACTAATTAATTTTGAAATATCTGGGGAAAGTGATTTGGAGGTTCTTTAGTCAACCAACAGAGAGAGAAGGTGTTGGTTCTTCAAGATGACATAACAATAGTCGTGAAAGTATTGAGGATGGAACCTAATAATGTCCCGAAACCGGTCTAATAAGAAGAAGGATATGAGGTGAGTTGATACAATTTTTCTTAAATAAGTAATACCTCATAGTTAATAAGGTGAGTAAGTTACATCCTATAAAATTTGTGAAAAGTTCAACTTTTATGAGGTAAGATGCATTTATAATGAAGAACCCCATAAAGGTACTTCCTATTGTAATTTTATAATACCTCATGATACATTCCTAAAAATTCATATTGTATTGAATAAGATATACAGACCTGAAATTAAATATAATAGATCTAATAATTCTTCATCATATTTTAAGTTTTAAGCAGATACATATCACACAAAAAAATTAATTACATAAAAATCTGGACTCTATTTGTGGAACTGCCAGTGAAACATTTTTTAATGAAAAAATAAAGTTTATCAAATTACATTAGAGATATTTCTCATATTAGGCATTGATACTGAGTTACACATGTTGAGTTCCATTTATTATCATCATATTTATATATTTTAGGAATGTACCATATTATTTTTAACAGTTCAGCATAGTAATTATACTCTGTAGGTACATGTAAATGTCTTGTCTACTGATTAGTAATTTAAAAAAATATGTGGTTATTATATCCAAAGTTTTTATTCACTCTTGACAGTTAACATACTTCTGGTTTTGTTTGGTTGCAGTATCAGCAAATACTATCAGTATTTGATTTTGGATTGTCAGCTTTCAAAATATTCCTGAGAAGGATATTATGGAGAAAAAGTGATAAGCAACAGGATAAAGTTGTTTTAGTAAAAAATTCAACTCCCACTAAAAAATATGATAATAAAGATTCATCAGTTAAAAAATGTAGAGCGTGGAAACATGTTTCACGATCATTAATGAATTCTACATGGAATAATGACTCTTCTGATAATGAACCCATGTTAATGGACTGGATATCTAGTTCTGAAGGTAATGTATCTGTTTACTAATATTTGTGTTATCCAGAATTCCTGATGTTTTGTCATCATGAACACGTTTACAATGTTTTATCACATCAACTTGTCACTAATGTTTTACACCCTACCCTTTTTCTCCAAATCTAACATCCCAGTCCCGGTCTTACAATCCTTTTTCATTCCTCACTTCAGCCAAGTGTTTTTTGGTTCACCATTCACCATAATCCATTCCAAAACTATTTTTGGTAACCTTTCATCATCAGTTTGTTTTACATGTCCATACCATTACAATTGGCACTTCATATCTTATTCTGTCTAATTTAGAATCTCTGGCTTGAATGTTGTATTAAATCCATTTCTAATGCTAATAATTTTGACTGGAATTTTGATTTAGTTTTCATGTTTCTGCTCCATATGTAGCCAACTTAGGGCTACCTAATAAAATCACAGATTTTTCATGAGATGAGAGTTAAAAATCTGATTATGAAGTAATAACTTATCTCATTGTGTTACCTCCCATAGTAATTTCTTTAATTAGACTGATATATATTTATTTTGATTTGATTGATTGATTGATTGATTGATTCCCATTCATCCGACTTCTGACTAGCGGGAAGTTTCTTAACTAGACTAATTTAATTATGCTTATTTACCTACATATGTCATGACATGTGGTTAGCATACCGACCCAAATATTTATTTTAGTATCTTTAAAAATCATCATCCTCTTATGTCCTCCCTTTGGAAAGTTGATTCTTCTTTAACCTTTGAAAGACTTGTGGGACATATTTGTTTCATGAAATATAAAGCTCTAAAGGACTTTCTGCCCCATGATAACATTATTTCTTTGTAAAATTACAAAAATTCAGAAAATATTGAAAGAAATGATTCTTCTTCTTCTTCTTCCTTCCAAGTATTAGGCCAAGGCCTGTTACCATCCTATAGAAAATTTTCCCTCCAGCGTTACTTGTGTTTTGCACTCTTTTAACTTTACTATCTAACCTCTCTTGGTTAACTCTTGTTTTTTTCGAGCCCGACGCTATTAGGGCATCCGAGGGCTAGGGAGTCTTTCCTTTCTTCCATTTCTTCTTTCCTTTATTTTCTTTTCTTCTCCAGAAAAGCCTGACCAGAGGCTATAAGATGGCAGCCCCATCACTGGTCTTGCCTTCCTTTGGCCAGCAACCAATCAAAGGGACTATTATTATGCTTTCAAGTCTTATACGAGAATTTCCCGGAAGGCAAAGAAATGATTAATGGCTCTAACCTATTGTGTTTCCAATCAAATATTCACAAAAAAATTAAAAAAACAAATGTGGTGCCTTTTTCACCCCTAATTTGACATTTTTCCCATGATAACATTATTTCTTTGTAAAATTACAAAAATTCAGAAAATGTTGCAAGGAAGTTATTAGAGGCTCTAACCCATTGTGTTTTAGATCAAGTATTCACAAAAAATGTGGTGCCTTTTTCACTCCTAATTTTATATTTAAATTATAATGAGTTAACATGGTAAATTTCTTCTTAGTATTTATTTTAAAAATATCTGATGTGCTACTCACATTATTTTGATAATCCAGGATACTTCATTCACTCATTTAGAACTGTCTTTTTGTATGGTAGTCCTTGAAGCACCCCGATATACACAACCCAATGTTGCATTTTTCACACTTTGTATACGGTGGAGCTTCTTTTCTCTGGTGTAACAAAAGTGTACGGTTTATTCTGGTGGTCCAAATTGTAGGCCAGTGTTGTCTGTCTCTTTCCTCTAAACGAGCAACCCTTGTAGATGTGTCTGAAGGTCGTCCTACTACACGTCGTTGGGGGCGGGTCTGTCTGCCTGCTAGTTCTAATAGTTCATGTACAAGTCGGTGTCTCAAGTCTCTATGTGTCATTTTTGCACCACATGATATCAATAAAATATAACTATTCAGAATAGTCAAGTCAGTCAGGTGAAAGAACAGTTTCTTAGTCCATTTCATTGTCCATCTACTGATAGACGATATTCTAGAATTCTTATCTAAATTTGACCAGTGAAGATACAAATACTCTATTGCAATGTGCATTAATAAAAATAAATTACAACCAGAGTTGGTTAATGTATTTACAGAAAAATGTGCACTCAACGTAGGATTTTAATCACAGTTGTTCCATTATTTAAACTCCAACTTTATACTATGTCCTATCATTGAGATAATGAGAGCCATTACTTGAATCAGGTATGAATAATTTTCAATTTTCACTTTAATTCCCAATTTCTTGTAAAATATTTGGTCTTATATCTTTTAATTCAAATGTATGTAATCTCTCTTATGGAATATTGCTGTTCACTGTATACTATCATTAACCTTAGTAGTAAATGTTTTTCATATATTATAAATGATTCAATGATATATTTAGTGTAACATTTAACTTTACTAAAGAAGTGGCATTGCTAATGTTTGAGATTGTTAAATAATTTCTTTAAGTATGGTGAGTGAGTAATTATCTATAATTAACTGCTGTTAAGACAGAATTTCATATATAGTTGGAAATTACATATAATTTTTGGTTTTACTTTGGCCATAATGATTATGGTAATTATTCTTATAAGTGATTAATATTTTCAGATGATGCAAACTGATAAAATTAATCAATTATTAAGAAAACTGAATTTAAATATTCCTCTTTGTTTTCATTCCTATAAAGTAAAGTAAAGTGATCCCACAACAGGCCTCAGGAGGCCCTTGGGGTAGTAGGAGGTTAAGGCTCCCACTTTTTCTAGACAATTGGCACTTTATGGCAGCCGGGTTGTCAGCCCTGCGTGATGGCCGCCTTTACCCCAGAACAAGCGTCCGGTACTCATTTCCATTAGAGGCTGAGTCGACCCCAGGGCCATAGTGCCGCCAGAGGGTTTGGGTCAGTTTAAAAATCCTGACCCCAACGGGACTTGAACCCTCGACCCTCCGGCTTGTAGCTCAGTGCCTTAACCACTACGCTGCAGCATATTCTTTAACAAATTTAAAATAAAGATATGTTTGAGGTTGAAAAAATACAATGATGCCTTCCTTTATATGATTGTTTGATTGCTGTACTTAGGTCATGTCTTGCACTAAACTAACTAACTCACTGGCACTATCGAACCCATAGGTTCATGGCTGCATGGACATAAGCTCTCCATACATCCCTGTCCTGAGCCAATGTTTTCCAATCATACTCTGTATAACCTCTCAAATCATAGTTAATGTTATTTTCCCACTTCATTCTTGGTCTACAAACTGGGCGTTTTCCCCTCTGGTTATCCTACAAGAAGCTTCCATGCACATCTTTCATTCCCCATTCGTGCCACATGTCCAGCCCATTGCAGTGTACAAGACTTAACTGTTCTCATTATATCTGGCTTCCTATAAAGCATGTCTTGCACTACATACATTAATTTTGCACATATGCCTATATTTCTTGTCTTTACTAATGTAACCCTGATCCTCGTAGATTTAAATATGGGCTTAAAAGTGTCAAATGTTGTGTAAGAAATGGTGTGAATAAAATGGCTAAAGAATTGAATAAAATTTGTCCTACAGGCCACCTGGAAATACTCTTTAGTGTGGTTAAGATATATATATGTTATGTGATGATGAAGGAGCAAGATATACATCACATAGGGAATTTGCAAGGGTGATATTTTAATATAATAAAATAATATCATGATGTGTCCAACTCAGGGTCGGATCGAGAGATGAGATTAAGCCCCTATATTCTTTAGAGGTTTGTAAATAACAAGGGTGCATGCTGACTACCTCTGATAAACGAAATAGATGAGATGAGTATGGGGAAAGATGGAATGAAATAGTGGTAGGGAAAAATGGGAGAAACCCCAAAAAAAAAATCCTGCCTTAGCTGCATTTCCTCCACTATGAAATCCACGTATAGTGACTGAGACTACAATAAAGTTAAAAAAAGCTACTCCTACTAAAACACAAATTAATAAGATTAAACTAATTGTAAATATTATAAATAAGGTTCTCGAGACCCTAGCGGTGAGAGGCAAGTATCAAATTGCTTGCATCACGGAGCTGCCTGATACTTTAATAATAAAAAAATACAATTTTTCTCGCTAAAATAATATTTTATTTTGAACAAACCATTCGTCCATTTCATAAATTACATCCATTAAAATAAATCGTAAATTCTGTATATCCCTGTTAGTATTGTGATTAATTTCAATAGCATCACGTAGTAATATGAGTGAGCCCATGAACAAATTTAAATTGGTGGTTCCGCTGCATGCAGCAGCCCATTCAACAAAATTCTTAAATTTACGCTGCAATGGCAGCCATTTATGCTAAAGTACTTCTGCAGCATTGTTGGCCACTGAATGTGCCCATGAATTCAGGCTATTTGTTGATCTATTTCGGCCTCAATAGAAATACCACCCAAAAGTCTTTTTGAGTAGACGTCCTGTCTTCTTCTTCCTGCAGGTTGATAGCTTGACAAGAATCAAAAGATTCTTGATAGCTTAACATCTGCATGGGTATCCTGTGATACTCTATTTGATGAACATGTTGCATCTATCTCGAGTTATAATCAGAAATTTTGTTTTCTAAAGGTTGCATGTGTAATTCTTCTGAAATGTCTTCTTTTTTTTATGATCTAGTAGTCTGTATCGAGCAGTCCTTCGAAGATACCTCATTTCAGTAAATTTGGTATACTGTGTTTCTGTCTTCCAATATATTGAAAAAATTTGTCTCGATTATGTCAGATCTCAAGATCAATGAAAGCAAAGTATGTTTATAGGTTAAATTCTCTTCTTTTTCAAGTCATAGTTTAACAGAAAATGCTGAATCAATACAAGATCATCCCTTCCTAAATCAAGTTTGACATTCCATAAGAAAATATTCACTGAAATTTTTCAGTTTTCATTTTAAAATTCTGCATAAATTTTGTAGCCTGTGTTTAACAAACTGATTACTCTCCACTTGTCCATTTTTTCTCTTGTGTCCTTTCTTGAAAAGGGGTATAACAATGCTTGACTTCATTCTTTTGGTATATGTTCGAATACATTATTAAAAAAAGGACAATAATCTTTCATGGAACTGTTTGCCTGCATATTTATACTATTCAGAATTGAAGGCATCTGTTCCAGTTGCCTTACCATTTTTCAATTTCTTTAAACTATTGATCGATTCTTGCAATGATATTATGGAGTCTATCTCATTATTTTAGACAATTTTATCTTCATAAGAATTATCAGTCCAAAGACTTTTATAATAATTGAAGAAACTCTTCTTTCTTTACTCTGCAATTAATTTTGGTAGACTCTTTAATATCTTTCTTCAAATGTTTTAATATCTTGAATTTGCACTTATGAATTTGGAGACTGAATAACTTGCCCGTTCTCCATTTACTATCTTGGTAAAGCTCTGGCGATTAGCATATATCTAACATTAAAGTATTCATAAATTTTTCTCTTTCCTGTATGTGCAGAGCCATGTGATCTCACTTAATGCAAGACTGGTAGCTTTGTGAAATGTGTGCAGATGTGAAACTGTTGATAGTTTTCCCAGAAACATTGTTGATGAAGATGTGCTGTAACCTAGAAATGTAGACATTGAAAAATAAGAAGACAAATTGAATTTATTGGACTATGATTTACAGTTAATGTTAATTATTATATAAACATAACTGGCTTTATTTCAGATACAGGTTGATTTTTTGTAAAATTAAGAAATTAATGTGTGGGAATGTGCTTTATGGAATACTGATAGTTGATATTCCCGCGCCGTAGCCGAGCGGTTAATGTAGGAAGCCTTGGTGCAGAGCTACGGGACTTGCGCTGGTTCAAGTCTCCATGGGGGAAGAAATTTTCTCATGATATTTCGGCCAGTATGGGACCGGTGCCCACCCAGCATCGTGAGGCAATTGGGTAGCTACAATAAGTAGTGGCTCCGGGTTGAGGAACCAGCTATAACGGCTGGGGGACTCGACATGCTAACCACATGTCACCCCTACACTGGCTGTTGATCATCTACCTCTGTGATTGACACATGTGGATGTGAAGGGCCAGCTGCTGGCTGGTAAAAGGGCAACTGCTGAAAAGTGGAAAGACCCTCAATCGGAATCGGATATTCTCCAGTCCATGAATTCTGCATAGAATTTTTTTGTACATGTTTCTTGATTTTTGTGACAATAAGTTATTAATCACATCATGTACTTTTGCTGAAATTTCCAGCGGTGTAATTTGCATCTCACTGTCTCTAGTGCCCATCATTTTCTTTTTGTAAATTCACGCTAGTAGTCTTTCAATTGTACATATAAAAATAATCAATATTTTCATTTCCCCATTGTTTACATGGTGATCTTCTGAATAGAACACTTGTACTTTAATGAGCAAGTGCACTTTAATGAGGTCCATTAACGTCCATCTACCAGATGCATAATTATTTCCTCTCAGCATCGTTGAGCATAAAATATATTAACATGCAGGCTTAATTGTATCTAGCTTGGTTCAGTTCATGTTGTTTAGTGTTAAATTCCTAGATGTAATAAAGTTCATGGACTAATTTACTTTTAATGCTTTGATTATATATATTCATTTGAGAAATATACTAATAATAAGTTGACAATTTTCAGGTGAGTCACCTGAAGAGAGCTTTCGTTCCAATAATTTTTCAATGAGGAATAGGACATCATCATCCTTGGATATTTCTTCCATTGATGGAGACATTTCATCTGTTATAAATAATTTAGTACCTGATGTCTGTGTAATTAATTCAACTCCAAATTCAGCAGAGTGCTACATACCAAGGAAACGCAGTTCACCTGATAATGGATCTGGCACACCATTGAGTAGTAAAAACAAGTAAGTATGGTATATAAAATAATTATTTTAAAAGTTTTAATACATATTTTGATTTTACTGGACTTGCTAAGCTTTTAATGTAAAATATTAATTTATTCTCATTAACTCCATCCCGTCCACCACTGTGGTCTCGAGGTAGTGTGCTGCCTTGTCACACAGCAGGCCCAGGTTCGATCCCCGGTCGGGGCTGTTTTTCTGGGTGAGGTTTTGATTGGGGTTTTTCCTCACCCATACTCTCTGTTTCTAAGGCAGCAATATATACAATACATTCACACAAAATGAAGTTAATACAAATTAAAGAGTGCTACAAAATGATTCAACAACTCCAAAAACTACAGAAAAGAATTCAATTGCAATTGATACCTGCACATTGTGGAATTGCTGGAAATGACACTGCTAATTTTCTTGCCAAAAAAGGCTCCAATTTAATTCAGAATACTACTAAAAGCTTACCTATTGCATCCATAAAAAGAATAATTAAAAACAAATATAAAATCAAACAAAACCAAGACCTATTTAATAAAGCCATAGGCAAAAAAATATAAATATTTTAGTAAAGAAGCCAGATATTCCAGAAATTCCACGTAAAACTACAGTAGCAAAATTTAGACTGCTTACAGAACATGACTATTTGGCCAAACATTTATGTAAAATAGGAATCTACACGAATCCAAATTGTCCTCTATGCAACAAAGATGAAGAAATGAATGAAGAACATCTACAAACCTGTGAAGTATTTACCTGTTGGATTCACCATAGAGAAATATTGGAGAGCAAGAAAAATAATGTCTTCGTTGCCAAGGCCGAGCATTTGACAACAACATGCATCTGCTAGCTATACATTCAAGGATATGAAATAAATAGCAATCTGACTTATAGACAATATAACTTTTGTAATACTAATCATGAGTGAGGCTTTGGGGAAATAAATCATGTACTTTTACTGAACTCAGTTTCAAGAGGGAACTCTTGCATAATATAAACGATTCACAAACAAAGTTAACTAAAATAAGCATATATTTAGATAGATAGATCATCGGTTGATTAATGTCTTTGACATCGTCAGATTCCTAATATCCAATTTTGTCAGTCCATCCAATCTCCTGGTTGTGGATGTTTCTCCTTCATGTATAAATAAAGTCCCAGACTCCAGGAGGTTATAGGTCTTCCTCAGGTTTCCATTCCAAAACACATTTTGGTAGCGATCCTCTTCCATTTGCTGGACGTGTTTGTACAATCTTAATTGCTGAGTTTTAATATAATCTAAATATTTCATACATGCAATAGTCGAATAATGAAATTAAATAATTATAACAGCTGTGAGCAATAAAGAGTTACAAATAAGGATAATGAAATCAATCGTCTCTTGAAACAAAGCTTCTTCAGAATAAATGACAAATATAATTAATGTAACAAACACTAGCATACCATTTTAGACTCAACTCCTTTCATGCTCTAAAACAAACTTCATTTCTTCACAGCTTACATAAACAAACATAAAAAAAAGCAGCTGGTGGTCGATGGGCCCGTACTCCAAATCCCTTGCCAAACGAAGGTTTCAAGCATTTGAAGAAGACTGTACAAAGTTTGGTTTCTGCATTCACGGACATCCCCTGTCGCACTGCATAGGTGCACAGACAGATGGGAAGGGGAAAGGGTGCATTTGGGAAAGATTCGAGGTAAAGGAGACGCAGATAGCAAGACAAAAACACAGTAATATCAGAGTAAAAACAATAATTTATGCTAGCACGGTACGTGGGGAAACAGAAAAATCTGCAATAGCTGCACATGCATGTCAGAAAAACACAGAATAGATACAAGGACCGAATTATAGAAAGATATAAGTCTAAGGAATTCACAATTTGGGAGAAAATTCACATCCACAAAAATAAGAGAAAAATCATGAATTTTGAAATTTCTGGGGAAAAGATTTAATTTGGAAGCTCATCTGTCAGCCCCCAGAGGGAGTAATAAACAACCTACAGGATTGCCAACCACCAATTCAACAATTAGATAGAGCTGAAGATAATACACAGAAGTATTGAAAGTAGTCTGGGAGAAATCTACAATTAGGAGGTGAGGTGCTCAATTCTAGCTCAGCTATTAATTAATTGATATATTTATTATTTTTAATTGCATTTCATTAGCCCTTTGTGGTCTCACATCCATTCTATTTTTTACCTTAAGTCATTGACAATATATGTGCTAGTAGGTATGTTTATATACTTTTTAATTGAATCTAAGTGCTCTTGTAGTTGATGTGATGTTTGTATCAGGTACTTTATTCCCATGATTTTATTCCGGAGTCATCAGTGGATCAAATATTACCAAATATTCAACTGAAAGAGGTACCAGGAAACGGCCTTCTACACACTCATGTATATATAGCAGCTCTAAATGCTTACACAACATTTCTGCTAAACTTCCCTGACTAGAACAAGAAGAAAGTGAATCAGGAATGTTTCTATCTTGGTGAATTGGGACTACAGCTCCTAAGACCATGCATTGAAGAACGAGCAAGAAATGTTTCAGGCTACAGAAATCTATAATTTTGGTCAAGGAGAGAATTATCAACTATAAAAACAAGCAACTTTTGACGCAAAACAAGCTCATAGTGGTAAGGGCCATTATTATTTGTGTACCAGTGAATGTTGATCAAAAACAGATAAGTACAACAAAGTAAACAAGACAACAATAATCAGCTTAAACTCTAAGGGCCGCATGCAAATACATTAGTCTCTACTCAAATTACTTCCAATCACTGGTGAGCTGACTCACCGTGAGCAAGTGCAAAGATCGAATTAGCTACCCACTTACTGGTCATGCATGAAAGTCGTCGTTTTCGTAATATTGGCAAGAAATTACCCAGAATTCTCAGCGATAAAACCACTTTCGTTATATTCGTCTGCTATAGAGGAATGCATTTATGCTTGCATCCCGCAAATAATACCGTATATAACGACGTCTGCATTGTGCAATATTGCGCCGATTCTCCTGTTCTTCCAGTTGAATTGTTTGGTAGACCCTATCAAATTCCTCTTCTCCGCACATACCCAAAAGATGATCGAAGTCTTCAAGGTCCGACATCTTGGATAAAGCAGCAAGGTACGTGGGAAGGTTTCAAACTACATCGGTTCCCTTCGGGATTCTCACGATAAGTTGCTCTCTTGAGTTACCTCGTCAGGTAGCTTACGAATTTCAACAATTTTATCGCATGAATAGATTTCTGAGTAAGCAAAATTGTATTAGGATACAACTTTCTCAGCAGAGATTGCCTTTTATGGTCTAATGCATTCATAGATTTGACCCTAAAAGATATACATGTGGTAAACACAGCAAGAAAACTGTAATCTGTTGTAAATGTGAAAAAAGTGATGCATAACAGTTTTGATCTCTGTAAGTGTTAAATTGAAGTGACTGTTGTGAAATATATTTCAATTCTGCAAGAAACCATAGAAAATACAAAATAATGATCAATAACGTATTAATAGAACAAGTAAGTAATTTCAACTGTAAGAACTCTAAAAATAAAACATTAAAAATTACACAATTAAAATTCTATAAAACTATGCCAGTACCTATGTTAACATATGCTTGTGAATATTGGACACTTAAATACATCAGACAAAAACAAAATATAAGTAGCTGAAATGAAATTCTTTCATTCAGTAGTAGGCTATACATTGTTAGATAAATATAATGAAGAAATAAGAACTGAATTAAACATCTACAGTGTTATAGATTCAAGATGTAACTGGCTCCAACATATAGAAAGAATGACACCCAAAAGACTCTCATAAATTTTACTTCAGTGCCATCCCAAAGGAAGAAGAAATATTGGGCGCCCCTTAACTACATGGAGGGATATGGTCTCTTAATGTGGATACATGTCTATGCCCTAATTCCATGACGTAGAAGAAGCATAAGCTCTGCTAGAGTTAAATTGAAGAGATTGCTGGAAAACATAAAATTACATTTCAATTCACTATTATTTTGCATATTTTTGCTCTTAGATTTAAAACAAATAGTTTGTAATTAAATAAGTATGTACTGGTACAAAATCTCCCCCCTTGGTATGGCTAGGGTTCAGTAATTGAATAGGGCAATGAGGAATAATTTAAAGTAAAGTAATCCCACTACAGGCCTCGGGAGGCCCTTGGGTAGTAGGAGGTTAAGGCTTCCACTTTTTCTAGACAATCGGCACTTGATGTCAGCTGGGTTGTCAGCCCTGCATGACTGCCACCTTTACCCCCAGAACAAGCACCTGGTACTCATTTCCATTAGAGGCTGAGTCGAACCCAGGGCCATAGTGCCACCAGAAGGTTTTAGTCAGTTTAAAAATCCTGACCCCACCGGGACTTGAACCGTCGACCTTCCAACTTGTAGCGCAGTGCCTTAACCACTACGTTACGGCGTGCCCCCTGCAATTTAAATAATTGAATAGGTGATTGAAGGGGAAGTTAGGCAAATAATTGATTGGTGAAAGTGGGTCAAGTTTTTGAAGTTAGATAAGAGAGTAGAGGAAAGAGAATCAGATTTTACATTTCACCTAATATATTTTGTATAATCCAGAACCGGTTTCAAAAGGATTCCCTTTCATTGTCAACTGGCATCTAACTATATTTGAAGAGAAAAATATTTGATCAGACTAGGTTTGAACCCAGACTGGTGTTTCAACCCAAGACCTTTCACTTTCTATGAAAATGCTCTACCAACTGAACTACCTGAGAAACTCCAATCTAAATGCAAATTTTTCTCTTATATACACTGTTAATTCCCAAGTGCCAAATGCTATGAAACTGTTGCTTCGATCATGCAAATGGCAGCTTCTTTATAAAGAAGACCTGTTTGTTGGGAATTTTACATTACAATCTGTTGATTTGACAGTTGGAAACCATGTAAGTCTATTCTTCTCTCCTCAATAGGTTGAACTACAGTCAATTCAACAATCAGATGACCATTGACAACGAAAAGAAGTCTTTTGAAACCAGTCCTAGATTGTAAAAAATATGGTGAAGTGTAAAATCTAATTCGCTTACTTTAAATAAAACCTCATAGTGGTACTTCCTAGTAATATCAATGCTTATATAAATTAAAATTCAATGCATTTATTTGATGCATTTTAAATAAGAACATTTTACTTACAAGTAAACATAAAAAATATAAAAAAATACAACATTTGCAAGTGTAAGTTACTCTAATACAGCCCTTTACAGATCATAAAAACATTTCAATTTGCTAGCATGTGCTGATGCCCTCCATGGTATCTTTACCTTGTCGTGGTGGAGTGGCTTGCGTGCTTAAATGATCCTGAGAGCTATTCCAGTTGGTAGAACAAGAATGAGGTGGGAGAACAATATTAACTATGATTTGAGGGAAGTAGATTATACAGGGAATGATTGGAAAGCATTAGCTCAGGATAGGGATGTATGGAGAGCTTATGTCTGTGTGGCCATGAACCTACGGGTTCGATAGTGCCAATGAGTAAGTAAGCAAGCAAGCATGTGCTGTTGTGACATCATCATCATCATCCAGGGATTAAGCCTGTTGGCTCGTTCTGGTTCTATGAAAGCTAGAATTGTTAAAATTGTTCAGACCGTCTTCTGTGTGGGCGTCCAACATTTCTCCTTCCGTGCGGTTTATAATTTAGCAATAATTTTGGAAATCTTTCTTCTGGCATTCTATCAATATGTTCTTTCCAGTCGTTCCTTCCTATATTTAATTATTCGGTCTGTAAGTTTGAAAATATTTAGTTCCTTTCTTATATCTTCATTCCTTTTCTTTTCCAGCAGAGTATATCCTGCTATATTTCTTAAAAATCTCATGTCAGCTGCTTCCAATCCTTGTTCTTTCTTTTAGTGATTGTTGTGACATTCCATTCAAATTAATAAAAATCACATAGTAATTAACCTAAACATTTATAATTAGAGGTGTATTCCTTTCTAATCACTGCATTGGACCTACTCCTTTGATGGATCTTCATACTTCCAGGACAAATTGTATTATCATCCCCAGTGTATGTATTTAATGCTTTTGCAGTTCTTTAAAATTAAATGATTTGTGTTTGTTTTCCTTCTGTCTTTGACAGAGTTCAGAATTAAATGTTTTCTTCTGTCATCCTCCATGAATAGCAATTTCTGAAAAAGTAACAATAATTTATATTGATTTGTTCTTGATTTTAATTAAATTATTTTTAGTCTGGACATCTTACCTCAATATTAATGTTGATTTTTTCTTGATTTTAATTATATTATTTTTAGTCTGGACATCTTACCTCAATAATAATAATTTATATTTAATTAACAGTCTAAACACCGCATGCAAATACATTAGTCTCTACTCAAATTACTTCCAATCACTGGTGAGCTGACTTTCCATGAGCACGTGCAAAGATCGAATTAGCTACCCACTAACTAACTGGTCATGCATGAAAGTCATCGTTTTCGTAATATTGGCAAGAAATTACCCAGAATTCTCAGCGTTAAAACCACTTCCATTATTTTGGTCTGCTAGATGAACGCATTTATGCTTGCATCCTACAAATAATACAATATACAACGACGTCTGCATCGTGCATAATTATGCCGATTCTCCTGTTCTTCCAGTTGAATTCTTTGGTAGACTATCAAATTCCTCTTCTCCGCGTATACCGAAAACATGATCGAAGTCTTCAAGGTCCGACATCTTGGATAAAGCAGCAAGGTATGCGGCAAGGTTTCAAACTACATCGGTTCCCATCGGGTTGCTCATGATTCGTTTCTCTGCTAAGTCACCTCGCCAGGTAGCTTAGGAATTTCAACAATTATTATCGCATGAACAGATTTTTGAGTATGCAAAAACATATTTGGATGCAACTTTCTTAGCAGAGTACAGGCAGAGATGACTTTTACGGTCTAATGCGTTCATAGATTCGAGCCTAAGTCTTACAGAGAAAAAGGAAAGAAATCTTCTGGAATTCAATACTGTTTTGCTGCTGTATTACAGAATTTTGCCTCCCTTCAAACCAAACAATCCCTAAGGTATCACTAGAAAGAAAATATACCAATTACTGTGCAAACTCATGTTGGGCCTGTCATTGTGCCCCACCGACTGAAATATGTCATCATCATCATCCTGACAGGTCATAGTCCTCGAAGGACTGTTACGATCTATTGAAGTTTTTCCTTCCACCTCTTCATGGGTCTTCCCAATGATCTCTTCCCATGTGGGATACAGTTTAGGATTGCCTTGGGGATTCTTCACCTAGACATTCTATTAACATGTTTCCATAATTTGTAACGTAATAAGGATGTTACTGAAGTAAATATCAGCGTAATTATAGAAGTAAATGTAAATTTGTAAGTATGTAGTAAGGAAACAGTTTCTCTGACACTTATGTAGATGAAGAATACCCATAGTTTTGTTCGCGTGCACATGCATAAATTTAGTTCGAGAATGTTCTACATGTGTAAACATAGCCATCTAAGAATTAATCTTCTCCTTCCTTCTTTACTTTTATGTTAATTTAGTCTAGAGTCTTGGAATTGAGATATCCCAACAATAGATGTGCTATGGTCAGTTTGTAAGCCCTATTTTGTTGATTTCTTCAAAAGTAATACATTTTAAAAATGGTGAGTGAACTAAGCACCATTTTTTAAAAATTGCCGATCTTCGTGCTATATGTACATGATTTTAATGTACTGCAAACCATTGCATTGAATAAACAAATTATTGACTCATGGAACCGCTAGCGGTAAATTTCATTCTGTCTGACTACTATTGGAGATATCTGTGGTCAAGGAGAGTGAACCAAGTGCACGGGAAAGTCCCTTATTGTGTATGTAGTACCGTGTAAAAAAATGGATAGTGGTAAAGATATAAGCAGTCTGTCGGACTTTTCATCATTCTCTGATGAAGATTACTTTTCTTATGCTGAGGGGGGTAAGTTAAACACCATTAGTAAAGAAATATAATAGATTTTTAATAAATAAATTTTGATTATAGGTTATGTGAATTCATAAAATTGTGATCAAGCATAGTGAACTATGTCACATAGATTATTTTCCTTACCTCATACAATGCTGTCATCTGTTAGCAGCAATATCAGCTATGCATTCCCTTCTTCGTATGTATCAGTGACTAAAAGACTCTAACCCGCCTTTTACATAGTTCACTATAATAATTAAATTAATGTTTTTATTACCTCACCTCATATCCTTTTTCTTCTATACTGCAGTTTCGGAGCTTATCTCCATCGTCAGTAGCCTCTGGTCGACCGCTGTTATGTCGTTTCTTGGCAGTTTCCTTCTTACTTCTATCGGTGGACATATGAACCTCTGGATCAGGTCAAAATTTGCGGGAGTTTCAAAATTCATGAGTTTGTCTTTTTTGTTTTTTGGATATGGATTTTTTCCCAGACTGTGAGTTCCTTTAGTTTATCTGTTTGTTTGATTAGGCTAGCTTCTGTATCAATTAAATGTTTTTCAGATCAAGCATGGGCTGCTACTGCTGACTTGTCCACTTCACCCTTTTTTACATTTCTAAGGTGTTCCTTCAATCTAGTTTTTAAATTTCTTTTTGTTTTTCCTATATAGATTTTGTCGCAATCTTGACATTTGATCTGATATATTCCTGATTTATATTCTTCTCCAATTTTTTTCATTTTTGTTGGTTTTAATTATCTTATTTAGGCTGTATTCATTCTTTGGGGCCAATCGAATGTTAAACTTATTGAAAATTTTCTGGAACTTGTGGTGTTTTACAGGATGGTAAGTGAATTTTTTGAATCTTATGTTCTCTTCTGTTTGTTTTTTAAGTGTGCTTTCATTAATTAGTTTTTGCCTTTTAAACTTATTTATTTTCTTGTGTACCATGTTCTCTTCTTAACCATTTTCTATTGCTACTTTAATTATGTATTCTTTTTCTTTTTTCATATTTTTCACGGTTCAGGGGTACATTCACCAATCTGTGTGTTAGGCTATTGAATACAGCTTCTTTGTGAGTGAAATGGTTGAATCCTGATGCCTTAATGTAGTTATCTTTATGTGTGTTCTTTCTGTATATTCCAAATTCTATTTTGTTTTTTTCGTTTCTAGTTAGGGTTAAATCCAAAAATGAGATTTGTCTATCAGTTTCAGTTTCCATTGTGAATTTTACAGTTTTGCTCTGAAGGTTCAGGAGTTTTAAGGCATCTTCTATTTGTTTATGGTTTATAATGGCTATTATATCGTCAACGTATCTGCGCCAAAATTTGAAAGTTAATGGGTGTCCCCTTGTGATTTTCTGTTCAAAACTACCCATGAATAAATTGGCCAGAAAGGGAGATAGGGGGTTTCCCCATGGAAAGTCCAAAATTTTGTTTGTAGTATTTCCCATTGTATGTAAAGAACATTTGTTCGATGCATAATTTTGTCAAAATGATGTATTCTTCTATCTTTTCCTTTTCCAAATTATTGTTCGTTAACCATATTTCCAGAATATCAATGGTGGTTTCTCTTAGGACACTGGGAAACAATGAAACTACATCAAAGGAACTAACCTGTCAGTTGGATCTAATTCTGTGTGCTTAAAATCCTCTATCAATTCCAATGAATTGTCGATTGAAATGTTCTCAAACCCTCCCACTCCTAAAAATTCCAGTTTTTTTAAATATCCATCCATCCATAGTAATTCTGGTCCTTCACTGCAGTCATAGCATAGCATTTCCATGCTATGCTTGCAGCTTTACTAGGGAATTGTAGGTGTGGTAGCTTCCCGTTGCTTTCCACACCGGTGAAGGATGATGATGACAATAATGTTAAGGATGATGTTGATGATGGCCATATGATTTCGGGGACCGTTTGGGCCTTAAAGTTTTCCTGACATTTGTCTTACAGGTGAGGAAAAACCCCGATAAAACTCATCCAGAAAAACCGCCCCGACCGGGGATCGAACCCGGGCCCGCTGCATGACAAGGCAGCCTGCTATCTCGAGACCACAGCGGTGGACTTTTAAGTATATAATTTAAAAAAATAATTTGTTCTATTAGTCCTATATGTTTTAATTATGTAATTTGTGTTTAATAAAAGTAAATAACACTAGGCAACAAAATTTTACTTTTTTTCTGTAACTGACATGGAAACAGCTAATCTTTAAATTTTCAGGTGTGCTGATAATGAAAATGTTAATTAAAATGCAAGATTAGCTCTCGTTTTGAAGTTATGCTAACTTTATGTTATTGCCTATATGAGCTTATGCATGTATTTACCTTCTTGTTATCCCTTGGAGGAAGGTCACTTAAGGTGCAACCGCTTTGCCTGACATTTGTAATTTTCTTCTGGTGATTTCCAAATTAGTGTCTGGCAGTAATTGGCTAACATTGATGAACTCCACTTTCCCTGGTATCTCATTTTCATGTTTGAAATTTGCTGGTGGAAGTGTTCCCCATGTTCGTTTCTTACAGTTGTCAGGAAAGAAAGTCCAAGTGAGAATTTAAGAAATGTAACTTCAAGGACATGTTACACCCCAGTCTATCGTAACAGTGCAGAAGATTTGTCACAAGATCCTTATAGTTCTCTGCCATCTTATTTCCTATAAAGTTTGTTGAACAAAGGCATCCCAAGCTAACTTTTCATTACCTATGTAAAATTGCAGGCTTTCACAGCAGGTGTCTTGATCCTGTTGGGTTTGTCTTTCGGGCTAAATGGCCATGGTCTCGTTTTCTTAAAATTCAACGTTTTGTCTACTACTGCGGTAGACATCCTCAGGAGATTCTGCATGCTCTGTGAACTCCTAACTCTTCAACTATCAGCTGCAGACTGGCTGTGCATTACCTGTCAGGATGGTATTGATATGCTCATCTTTATACATTTTCCGTATTTGGGGACCCACGAAAATCCTCTCTTTTTTTCATCTCACTAAGGTGTGGAAATTTCTGGCACAAATAGATAAATGCTATCGATGTTATTATTAATTTCATACATCTCAATGATGGATAAATCATATTTGAAGGGAAAAATTATACGCTCAGACCGGGACTTGAACCCGGGACCCTTGGTTTTCTAGTCCAAGTGCTCTACCATTTGAGCTACCTGAGCAAGTACTGATCTAAATGCAAATTACAACGTATATAGAGAAAAATTTGCATTTAGATCGGTACTTGCTCAGGTAGCTCAAATGGTAGAGCACTTGGACTAGAAAACCAAGGGTCCCGGGTTCAAGTCCCGGTCTGAGCGTATAATTTTTCTCTTCAAATATGAGATAAATGCTACCCTAGTTTTGTCCACGGCCTTAACGAAGTTTTTCATTATGTCCAATTTTACATGAAGAGCAGGGAAAATTATGTTCTTGGATTCGACGAGTGCTTCTTGCATAACATTGTGAGGTCTGGTTCAAGTGATTAATACTTAGGCTAATTTTTCTTTTTATAATGAAGTGTCATGGTGTGGCTGTCCCAGAGGCACTGGAAGCAACAGAACTTGGTATAGCCCTGTTGTAGACCAAGTATGATTTTCAGATCCCTGGAAATCTGCCATTTAAACTGGTCATAGTTCCATCGCAATAACAATTGTTTCATGTTAACATATGTTTATTTTATGTAAGGTGCATACCCAATCAGAATCGATGCCATTATGCAGTAGGACACACTTCAGACTTATTTTTGGAGGAGTCGATGAACAACCTCCACTAAGTGCTTTTATAGTTAATGCCCATAGCTGCCATTAGTCCCAAAAGAGAGTAATGTAGATATTGGCTTTAAAATTTTCTAGTAAAGCTTTTTACTTTTTTTTTTTTTAAACGTGGATGCATTGTGAAACATGCTCTTCTGTATCGAGACATAGGGGGTAACAGTGTCATCACTTTGGCCTTACTTTTGAACATGCATTGCATGTATCTCTTAGTATGTTTCACTTAATTTTAAGATCTGTGCATTAACACAGAGGGGTTCAGGGGGTCTGAACTTAGAAACAAGGGATTTTCAGAAAAAAAATCCCAATTTCCCTCAATTTTTCTCACCTCAGGTACATGATAGGGGCATTGGAATGGTACCATTTAAAGACTGTTCTTTTCTGAAGAGAATGAGGTTCGAAGCATGATTCTAGGATAAATAATTGATGTTGCTGTAGCTGCTTGCCTGAAATTAATCTAAACAAAATCACAATTTAAAAGGGTTAAATGCACCTTCTTTAACTTGGAAATGAGAGCTAATTTGAGCATTTCATTGTCTTTTTCGTTATCAGTGTGGTCGATATACTTACGAAACATTTACTTCATTCCAGTTACAATTTCACTGTTGGCTAGTGTAATTGATACTTTAATTTGCCATGTATGTAATATTTCCTTTTCTTTTATAGAAAACGTTTTTGTGCAGGAAGAATAAGTGCTCAGGATTGTAATCATCAAACTCAGGCAGAAGATGACATGAAACATAGAAGACGCCTTAGACCTATTTCAAGAAACTTGCTTTCAGTTTTGAATGATTAAAAGCAATAAAGTCAAGTGCCTTTTGTATATTTGATCCAAGTTATATTTATAGCTAAGTCAGGTGAAAAATGCCTTATTGAGAGTTACTGTTTTCTATTTTATTCTTTTTTCTATGTAGATTTTGTTTCTTTGTGATAGTTTTTACAGATTGTTTAAAGTATATTATATTGAGTTATGAAAAAAATGACATGATACTAATTACAATAAACTTTTAATATATGATATATCTTTATATTGAATTTGTCTTGTGATGATGCAGCCAAAGTGCCTTATATATCTGTCTGATGAAACGAATTGAGGTTGTCATTGAAAGTTAATTTTGAAATATTTTTAGCAGTTTTATTGATGACTAATTCTATGTAGAATTTGAAGCAAAACATTATTTAGTATTTAATTCTAATACTGTCTCTTAAAAACTTAACTTGAGGAAGTGAGAAGAAATGCTGTCATAATACAACTCTTACATATATTAGCAGAAGATTTTTTGATGCGTGTATGTATTTGCACTGAATGCATCTGCTCCTTACTCTATTTAGAAGATATTTTTTTAGTTTAATCTATGCTTGTACTTTAGTTGGTCCCTCACTGTAGCTGAGCGGTTTAAGGTATTTTGCTTTGGTTCGAGTCCTCATGAGTGAAGAAATTTTCTCATGGAATTTTGGCCAGTATGGAACACTTTAGCCACCAAGCAGTGTCAATAATTTGGATAGCTACAATAAGTAGCAGCTTCAGGTTAAGAAAACTAGCTATGATGTCTGGGGTTCCGACATGCTGACCACATTTCACCCTGTACTGGATAGAAGATTGTACGTCTCTGTGTTTAACACATGAGAATATGAGGGCAGCAACCAGATGGTAGGCCATTGGCCTTTTAGGCATGTTGTGCCATGGAGTTTATTTTTATATTCTGTTGTGTAAGTGCAATAATAATTTTATGAAATTAAGAGATATTTTAAAGTCTCAGTAAAGTTGTTTACTATTTGACAGATAATTTACTAGTATGATTGCTAAAACAGTGGTACAAATAGATAGTTTTTGTTTTGAAAGTGTTTATAGGCAATACTTGTAAACACAAGGCATATTTCTGTTACACAAACAGGTCCTCTATATATTTTAAATTAGGGTAAAATCATAAAACTTGCAAGGAAAGGTCATAAAAGGTCATAACTTGTTGCTAAGGAAAATAGAGTGAAACGTGGTTCATCTAAAGGGCATACTGTATTATAATTGCTTGGAAACTTATTAGTTCCATTTGTGGTATAAAAAAGATGTTATTGCTGTTCAACTGAGCTACCGAGGCGAGTTGCGAGAGCATTTGGCCTGGCAAGCCAAATGTCCCGGGTTCGAGTCTCGGTCTAGGCAAAAATTTTTCTCTTCAAATATTGAAGTAATATTGCGTCTTGTATCAAGGGGCTTAGGGAATGATAAACTAAAACTAACTATGTTGTGAAGCCAGAGGAGAAATGATGCAGATCAAATAATCCCAGTACCATTGGACAACAACATATTCTAAAGCCAAGATAACTAAAAAAATGTATTATTTTATCCTCTGTTTCTTCTCATTCTTCCTTCCACCAAGCATTTTTCATGTAAAATCTTAGTAGTAAGCAATCACAGTGCCTGTTATAACAATAACATATATTTTTAATTATTTGAGGGTTTTTAAACAGTGCATTTATTATTATTATTATTATTTTTTATTTTTTTTTTTATTTTATTTTTTACTTTGGTGAATTATTTGATCCTTTAACAAGCAAGTAGGCTACTTAACTGCTGCAGTAATTCTTTTTATAAAGTTGACTTTTTTTTTATGAAACCAGCCATAAGTTTAATAAGGAGCAATAGTTAAGAACTTACATTGAATTAAATTAATATTGAGAAGCTAAAGCTATTACTATGATAGAAATCAGTAAATTAATGAATACAACTAAATAATTGTAATCAATGGTATTGCACAAATTATTAATTAGATTCAATACCAAAAGCAAGAATAATAACCATATTAGTTTCTGCTTCTAATGCAACTGATAACACAATGCATGATGGGAGTAACTTTCTAAGATGGTAGTGTTCTGATTGGCTGAAGGTGACAAAGTCTTCTTTGAATGAATACAGCAGTGGGCAAAGTTGATCTTTTAATGAACAGTCTACAATATCACTGTGACAAAATGTTTTTTGAAAGTAAACAGAGTGCTGAGACCACAGGATGAATCTCATATGGAGAAAGCCATACTTAACTCATTTTTTTATTTTTTTGGACCAAAGTCTCTTTTGAATGCCAGCTCCTCATTTATTCTTGGATGGGAATGTAGCCTCAAATAGCTCAGTGGTCAGAGCATCAGCATGAAAAGCTGAAGGTTTAGGGTTCGATTCCCGATTCAGGCAACAATTTTTCTTTTTACCATTGATTACAATAACTTAGGTTGAAGTTGAAGATTTTTGATAATGTCATATTTTCGATAATAATGTTGTAATTTTTACTGTTATGTAGTCAAGTGTGTCAGTAGCACATTGTATGTGATTTTATTTCAATTTGATCTCATGCTGTAACTTGTGAACTAATTTGAGATTGTTAAATTGTTAATATTCATTTGTACTCAAGTTTCTAGTTGTATGGCATTGTAATATGAGTCTAGTCTTATTTGAGTTATGTATTTATTTTGCTAGATAGAAGACAGACTAGTGGTGCAATAATATGGTCTCATTAGCTGATAAGTCACTATTTCTCAGATCTCTTCTATAGAGACTTTATTTGTTCTGACATTAAGCAATACACATGCTAGTTGATTGTTATTAATGCGCTTACAAGCCATTAGAGCAATAGTCAATGTCAGTGTTCTCAAAAATTACTTCTTTAACACCACATTGAGAGTATATGATCTTTATTATAACCAGGGCTAGGATTTATATGTAATAAAAATAGTTAAATATGGACTAAAGTTACTCAAAATATACATTCAAATTTTTATAGAAAGTGTGCAAATATTTTTTGGCAGGGATTACAAAAATTACTACACTATTTGTTGACAGTGCTTCATTCGGATATTCATTTTATCTATCATAATTTTACAGATGATGATTTATGATATGGTGGTATTTTAACTATTTAATATACTGAATAAACAAATATGTAATCTACATTGAAGGTGCACCCAAAGCTCATATACAACTGTTGATGGTTCATGAAATATTGAATAGAAGTTGTTAAGCTAATTCTTTGAACGTGTAACCTACTTACAATGGCTCTCTAATTTTAAAGAGTTATCTGACAATAATAACTTTGAAACCTTAAGTTATGGAACATATTTAAAATGAAACATTCAGTAATGTAAATATGTGATATTTTCTGAAATATGTAAAAATATGTGCTATACCCTGAATATGGAAAAATTAATGTCTTACACCACTACAAATGTCCTAATTCATAAATGTGTAACAAAATTTTAACTGTAACAAATGTGTAGAAATCCTACCCCTGCTTATAACTATTACATTGGGCAACAATGATTTCATTGCATGGAATTTCTGAACGTTTCTAGGGTGAATCATACCCACAGAATCCAGATTTGAGCTCAGAAAAATCGTATCACGTCACATTTTCTCAGAAATTATAGTTTACGAATTTCCATTATGTGTAATTTTCTATAAAACCTTGTTTCACAATACCTGCAAATTTATGTTTATGTTTAAGTCTAATTTCGTTTCTAGGGTGAAATTTACCTACAGAATCCAGATTTGAACTCAGAAAAATCCTATCACATCACATTTCCTCAGAAATAATATTTATGTCCCTACTGAATGGAGACTTTTTATTGATGCGTCAAAATGCTGTTTGAAGCATTTCCTCCTACATAATGGGAATTTATATGCTTCACTTCCACTTGGTTATGCAGTGATTCACAAAGAGTCTTATGAAAAATCTGAAACTACTGTTAACCAAGAGAAAATATGAAGAACATAAATGGCAAGTGTATGGAGATTTCAAAGTTATCTCACTCTTGTTGGGTCAACAGGTTATACAAAATATCCATGTTCATTTGCGAGTGGGACAGTCGGGCAAAGGCACAACATTGGATTAAGAAGAAATAACCCCGAAGACAATAGATTGTTGGTTCTAAAGAATATTAAGAAGAAGAGTTTTATTGAGGTATCTGATGTTCTCTTACCTCCCCTCCATATTTAAGTTAGGGCTCATGAAACAATTTTTCAAGGCCTTGGACAAGGAAGGGCATAGCTTCTTGTATATTTGTGAACAGTTCCCAGGTTTACAATGCAAAAGTGAAAGAAGATACATTTACAGGCCTGGATATCAGGAAGCTGCTTTGTAACGATACTTTTGAAAGTAAAATGAATTTGAAATCATTCCGAGATGTTGTTACAAAGTTTCTGGGTAATATAAAGGACCCAGATTACAAAAGCTTGGTAAACAAAATGTTGAATGCATTCAAGGAACTTGGATGTAACATACGTCTCAAGGTCCAGATGCTACATTCTCACTTGGACTACTTTCCAGAGATTCTTGGGGACTAAAATGAAGAACTTGGGGAGAGATTCCACCAAGATCTCAAGGAAATAGAAACAAGATACCAAGGCAGGTGGAGCACCACAATGCTCGCCGACTACTGTTGGATGATGAAGAGGGAAACTCCTAGAAGTGTTTATAAAAGGAAGCCAACAGGAAAAAGCTCCTCATGCAAAAAAAAAACAAGATCACATTGATTAACTGTACTCTTTATCACTATATATTAAGTCGACAATTAAATTGACAATATTGCAATATTTAGTTATTTCTATCAGTGACTGAATTATTATTTTACTTAAAACATCATAAAAGAAGTTTGTCTTAAAACCACTGCTTTTGTGCATTGAGCGTTATACTAATCTCTGTTTTGCAAAAAACCCTGACATGATACAAGGATACCGTTTGCAGATTCGGTTTCAGCACACCTGAAATGTATTATATATCTCAAAGTTTGTGCAATGTTCTGAAAGTGAAAATTTGTTGCCCAGTGTTGTTTTTTTTATTATTATTATTATTATTATTGTTGTTATTGTTATTTTGTTGCCATTATTATCATCATCACCATACCCACCATGATACTATTTATGGGTTTTCTAAATATTATGTTGTAAATTGAGATAACAGATATTTCAAAATAGTGTATTTCTTCACTAATTCAGATTCTTTGGAAGGGAAAAAACTAAGTCCAAAATGGCAAAAATAAAAAAAAAAATACATGGATACATTTTGTTCTGAAGTATATAATATGAAATGTACAAATAGGCCTACTTAATAAGTAAAGTCAAAACATGAATTAGAAAATTTTATACCTCATCTCATAAGTTAAATTCTGTGACCTGGTCATATTTCGGAGACCTTCATATTCTCAATTAAATTCCAACTTTTTTTTTTATAGTCTGCAGAATATAAAAAAAATATGAGGTGAGTCAATGTAACTAACTCACAATAATTGAATTCCAACTGTTTCAATTGATTGCCAATGTCAATTACTCCTTACATCTCTGGTAGAGGATAAGGAAACAAACACAAAGTACAACTATCATCAGCTCAATTGAAACACTCAGAATTTAGTTGACAATAGGGATGGTCTATTTTATGGTGAGATAATCTGTTTTATAAGTAGAAATGTGCACTCAAGTTGAGCATTGGTTTTGAGTTTAGTTTTTTCTATAGTCTGTTATTGACTTTGTTCTATTTGCACATGTTATGATATGGTATTTTCTACATTTTCTGCATAGCGGGCATTTACAATCTTCTGTCGGCTTGTAGAATTTCTTGTTTGCACAAATTTTATGGTGAAAACTGTGTATTGCGAGTCTTGTTATGACATGCCTCTGGGTCTTAAATTGTCTGTTCCAACTGTCATCTATCATGGCTGGTGTGGTGCAGAACTTTAGGTCTATATCTCTCTTCTTGTGTTCCCTGATGTTAGTTAGTTCCTGATAGGGTCCTGTAGACGGTAGCCAGTGTTGTAATCTGAATCCGATGTTCTCTATAAAATAGGTCTCTCTCACAAGCTCGTAAACCAGGTGTGATGCTGCTGTTTTTTCAACTCCTAATATCCATTTCATAACGTAATCATAACTTTTTCTGGTCTTCTCATATTTCCAATTTTAAGTTTCTCCCATAAGATCTCTATTCCATACATTACCGGTATGGCTGGTGTTATTGCTGTTTTGAATAGGGCATTGCTGTGTCTGTTGATAGAATGGTTATGTTCAGGATATTGTATGGCTTTGATGGCTGCTACTGCTCTTTCCTGAATGTGCGAGTTGAAAGATCTTGCTGTAGTCTGTGGTGTAATTCCGAGGTATTTGTACTACCCTACTATCTGAAGTGGTTAATTGAATAAGGTTATTCTGTCTTTGGTCATTATTTTCCCTCCCCTTTCTGAATGTCATTTGGACTATTGTTTATTTTTTATTATTTCACTCATCTCATACTTCATAATTCATAGCAGACCCTGGGTTTCTTCACATCTTTTGTGACATTCTCAATGCTGTGTCACGTTCACAACTTAAGTCCAACGGCTTTCTATCCTGCAGACTGACTTCTGCGCCATCTGGTGGCCGACCGAAGAATTTCCAAATCAGTCCTCTCTCCTTATAACTGGGTATTTCAAAATTCATAGTTGTATTTTCATTCTTGCATATGTAAATTTTTTTCCAAATTGTGAGTTCCTTCGGTTTTTCCAATTGTTTAAGTAATTTTGTTTTGGTTTCTATTCTATGTTTTTCTGACCAGGCATGTGCAGCTATTGCAGATTTTTCAGTTTCTCCATTTTTAACATTTCTGAGGTTTTCTTTTAATCTTGTATTTAGATTCCTTTTTGTTTTTCCTATGTATATCTTTTCACAATCTTTACAATTAATTTGATAAATTCCCGATTTTTTGCAGTCTTCAATCTTTTCATTTTTGTTGGTTTTTATTAAATTACCTAAGCTGTAATCATTTTTCGGTGCTAATTTAATGTTGAATTTGTTGAAAATTTTTTGAAACTTGTCAAATACTAAAGGATGGTATATGAACTTCTTGAATTTTTTGCCTATATTTTTATCTGTCTGAAGAGTACTTTCATTAATGATTTTTTGTTTTTTGAATTTATTTATTTTCTTGTGTATCATCTTCTCTTGAAAACCATTATCCTTCGCAATTTTTATTATGTGTCCTTTCACATGCCTGGTCAGAAAAACATAGAATAGAAACCAAAACAAAATTAAAACAAAAATGAGTGAAATAATAAAAAATAAACAATATTAAAAAACCTCATAGTGTTATTTCCTATCTACATAACTTAATAAGTCATTTGGACTGTCTTTCGTTAATTTATAATTAGGTTTTTTCCTTGCCCAATCCTCTAATTTTTGTATTGCCTTCTGTACATTCTTTTTTATTTGCTGAACCTATCACCAATGTATAAGGCAATGTGTAAGGCATTGCATTTTTAATTCCTTCGATGTTCCATAGTAGTATGTTTATTGTATTATTTGGGAGTGGTTTTCTTTCTTTGGGTAGGTTTTATGACACACACAAAATTTTATTCATGTTTTGATTTTATTGACTTTTACAGCATAGCATTATTTTGTTTAATTTTATAGAGTATTTAACACAAAGTATCTGATTTAACATTAAAAATGTTGAGTATGGGTGTGCAATTATTGATTTGTGGAGCTTGCCTTTAAGATTTAATTTACTACATTTTGAATACTGTGTTGGGATCTATTAAAATTGGATCTAATTTCTGAAAACAATCACAAATGTTCAAGAATGAAAACTTTAATTAAAAAAAATGAAAATATAAAACAAATGTCTGTGGTTTCTTTTTTAACCAACAAAAAAAAAGCAACACAATTTTCATATCAATTCTCCTGCTGCATAGAGTGGTGATTTGAAATATTCTCCTTAGTTTAATCCCTTATTGTGCACTATTTCCATTCATTATCCAGTATATCTTCTTTCTCCAATTTTTTAGAGGCATGAAACAACAGCATTCATTAGCTCTTACAAAGTGATCTGCTCACAATGAATCATTTCGTGAGTGTTAACATGCAAGAATTGAGGAGTTTAAAATAAATATTTCAGTTTAGAAATCCAAATTTTAAACATGTAATGATGGTTTGGCCATTAACAACAAAAACAAATAAGTTTCTTCTGGCAATGGAAATGGATTTTATACAAAGGGCAGCAAGAATTTCAAGAAGAGAAAAAATTAGGAACTCGGTTATAAGGGAGAAAATGAAGATTGAAGACACTAATTTAGATTATATTAAAACTCAGCATTTAAGATGGTATGGACATATCCAGCGAATGAAGAGAATCAACTACCAAAATCTGTTTTGGAATGGAAACCTGTGGGAAGACAAGGCAGAGGAAGACCTAAAACCTCCTGGAGTCAGGGAATATGTTTATACATGAAGGAGAAACATCTACAACCACAAAATTGGCTATTAGGAATCGGACGATGTCAAAGACATTAATTAACCGATCTGTATATATATGGTGAATTAGAAAATTTCTTCGTCTTCTTGAGACCTTTCCTTCCATGTGCCAGAATAAGGGTGCTCCCTAACGAATACTTATTGATCAAGTTAATTTAATTATGCTCATTTACTCATAGATGTCAGCGAGTGAGAGGGAATTAGCACAGTACTTCGATGAGACATCTACTGGGTAACTAAGGTATATCTGGATGGGAAACAGTAAATTTTGCACAGCCTTTTAATTCAGGCTTGTGGTTCTTTTACAAGTCTGAAAATCTTCACATGTGGCTTCCTCCTGGAAGACTTGTTCCTTGGATTTTTCCATCCTAAAAATCTATCAACCAAGGCTGGATTTAAACCCACATCTCTTAGAACTAGAGGCAAAGAACATAACCACTAGCCCACTCACTATTCCTGACTTTAGAAAATTACATTCATAGACTCTTAGAAGGAAGGACTCTCTCATAAATTTAGTGTCTAATCTTTGATGTTAATAATTTATTTCAGTCTGCAATTTTTTAGATAATTGTGTATCCTTAGTGGCGGATGGTAAAATAAAATATGGTGTCAGTAAGTCACATGTACAACCTTAGACAAGAAAAATTAGTAATCTCTTGAACGCACATTTCTTCTAAGTCCTATTTGGCATAGCGCTGGTTTCAAACTAGGAAACTAGTCATAATTGTGCAATCCCTGAGCTACTGTGTTATATGGCATGAACTGAAAACACTCCTACGTGTCCTGTTAGGTCAGCAGTAAAGCATGCAGTCACTGTTTCTGTTAATGAAGGTCGCAGGTTCGCATCCTCAGTTACGCAGTTTTCTTTTTTCGTGATATTTGTATTAAAATGTTTTATGATTTAAATACATTTTATTTTGACATTTGAATTAAATCAATGCTAATGTCGTTATTGTAACAATTATATTTACCACATTCAGGGTTTGTTCTAGGTAATTTCAATGTATTGCATTCAATAGACTGGTGCACAGATATCTGCACAAAAGCAACAGCCTCTAACTAGTTTGTTTATAATGAATCATATCGAGTTTTACCATGGCTCTGCGCACACACAAGGACATAGGCACAAGGCAATCTCTCCTTGCACTTGTAAACGTTGCAGGTTTTTCTACTCATGAGGCTGGAAGGCGTTTGAGAGTCCCTGCATCTACAGCTCAGAGGTAGGTGAGATTATCCAGGGAAGGGATTGAAAACAATTGTGTCGGTTCAGGAAGAAGACGTGTTTCCACTCCGCAAGAGAATGAAGCTTTAATTGCAGAAGCCCATAGGAACCCCTTCCAAACTGCCTCTCAAATTAATGCAAAGTCTCAATTCCCTGGATCAGCTTGGACAGCTCTGCAGCGTTTAAATGATGCAGGACTTTTTGCATGGACAGCAGCAAAGAAGGAACACCTGACAGACAATCACATATTGTTTCAGCTTGCCTTTGCAAAGAAAAATGCCAACCATGATTGGAATGATATAATATTCACAGATGAGGTGACATTTTCATCTACTCATGACAGCAAAGTGATTGTCTATCGTCCAAAGGGGTCTCAATACGATGCAGAATACTTGGCTAGACAATTTCGTCATGGTTGCATATCTATGTTCTGTTGGGGCCGGATATCGCAGGACGGTCTGGGTGTATTGTGGAAGCTGGACAACACACTGAACAATGTGCTATACTAGAGGACATCTTGATTCCATCTATGAGAATGACATATCCTGATGGTATTATTGAATTTGTACAGGTTAATCATCCTGTCCACACTTGTCAAGCGGTTTCAAACTTGTTCTCGGAGAGGCAGGATATCAAAGTGATAGACTGGCCCCCCTATTCACCAGATTTGAATCCAATCGAAAATGTGTGGGCTAAGATGAAAATTGGGATGAACTCCAATTGGCCTGCAGATGCACAAAAGATAAAAGATGGCTTATGGGCACAAATCCAAGACATCTGGGATGCTCTAGCCGATCGTCCATGTGACTGTAGAAATTTGATTGCATCAATGCCCTGCAGATTCAGTGTGGTAATAGATGCTGAGGGTTCATACAACTGATATTGATTTTGTTTTTGTTAAAGTTTTCATTTTAGAAGATTTTTCTTTCCTCATTTATTTATTAGAAGAAGGTTTTGATTATTGTTTTTGTTTGTGCATTAAACCATAAAACTCAAATATAAAATTAAATATGAAAGTATATTACAGGTGAAATGCTATTCTAACATTTAGTTAAAAAAAAAGTAGAACGGGAATCAAACCTGTGAGGTTACTAATGCAGTTGATGTTTGTTGAATGTCTTGACCATGAAAACACACTAAGCAAAGCTCTCTCTTTCATGTTGCTTGAGTGTGCACTGTGTTAACTAGCAAACAACCCAGTACAATTACCGAAAACGTGTTGATGTGAATACGGCTTCTGCGAGCGCTCACGAAGTTCCCCAATCGGTTGATAGAATCTGCGGACAACTCATTTTTTTGGTCTAAGGTTGTACACATTTGAGCTAGATCATGGAAATTTCTGTATAAAGATTTGTGTAGTTTTAAAATTTGGTTAAATGAAGATTTAGAGCAGTCATCAACAAGATTTTGTCTGTTTGAGTTCTGCTCTTCCTCATCTTTTGACAAACAGTCTAAACATGGCTCTCGGGATGTATCAGTGGCCATCCATTACTAAACACACATTGAGTCAAATTATCTAACATATTGCAACAGAATATATATAGGACAAACAAAAAGGAACTTGGAAACTCGTAAAAAAGAACACTTCAGAAACATAAAGAATGGAGAAATTTGAAAAATCAGCTATAGCAGCACGTAGTTTATTAGAGCATCATAGAATTAAAAAAGAAGCAAAACTTTTGAAACATCTATCGAAACCTTTAGATTTAACAGTTTGGGAAAAGATATGTATTAAAAAAAACCATATTTGAACCATGAACTTCGAGATTCCAGATGAACTGAGCTTGATTACAAAGTTCTTCAAAAATACAACACAAGGCAGTTTAGAAAATAATTCCTTCAAAAGAACACCAGATGGCAGTTTAGAAAATAATTCCTTCAAAAGAACACCAGATGGCAGTTTGGATAATTACCGGCAAAAGAAAAAATTGACAGTCAAAACAGCTGAGATGGTGACAATGGTCACTGATACTGCAGTGGTTTGTTTAAAAAAAACATAGAATTATGAGGTAAGAAGAATTCAGGATTCATTTAATTCTTATTCATAAAACCTCATAATGTTAACAATTCCCAAATTTATTATATACAATTAGTTATTCTTATTTACCTACAGATGTCAACAAGTACAATGTGGTTAGCACATCACCTCAATGAGATGCCTAGTAGGTAACTAAGTTATTTTGATGTTATATTTAGTTTAACATCTTCCATTGCTGAACAAATTTATTTTTTGAAAAGAATGATTAACATCTAAATTGGGAATTAAACCCCAAACCCCTAACATATAGAGTCGGAAGTCCGGGATTCCTGATTCAAATGTTAATTTTTCTTTTGAAAAAATGTAAACTAAGGAATTATTTAGAAGGTTGTTTAAATTTTGCACAGAGGTCTTTTCATTCAGGCTTGCGGTTCTTTTACACATGTAAAAATCTTCAGACTCGGGGGGCCCCCTTGCTTTAAGTCCCTCCCATAGGAATTGTCCCTTGGATTATTCCATCCTAAAAATCCATTGACCCTGGCCGGGTTTGAACTTCGGACTAGAGGCAATGAACATAAACACTAGATCACTGCGACAAACTATCAATCATAGAACAGATTGAAATTAAACTTACAGCTTGAAATAAATTATGTTTTTATATATTACTGTACTAGATTTTGAAATCCTCCTCTCCTACTCTATAAGCAATCTGTGACATCACCATTGCCCCATGAGAGCTCTCACCCTGTCCTGTTACTCGTTGCTCTAATGTAACAATTTTGCTGGTTTCCGATTTAGGCAGTCTTGGGGATCATGTCCCTTCACACACAGTAGTTTTAGTTGGTTCAAGGAATTTAAAATGAGTCAGATTGTCTTAAAGATGAAAAGGAATGGAAGCAACCCTAAAAATTGTATGGGGAACTATTTAAAAACATTACATGAATATTTAAGGTACTTGTTATTCCACCAGTTATATTATATGGGTGCGAAACATGGACTCTTACTTTAAGAGAGGAAAGGAGATTACGAGTATTTGATAATAAAGTACTTAGGAAAATTTTTGGGCCAAAGAGAGATGAACAGACAGATGAATGGAGAAGACTACATAACAATGAACTACATGGTCTTTATAGGAAGCCAGATATAATAAGAACAGTTAAGTCTCGTAGACTGCGATTGGCAGGACATGTTGCACATATGGGAATGAAAGACATGCATGGAAGCTTCTTGTAGGAAAACCAGAGGGAAAACGTCCGATTGGTAGACCAAGAATGAGGCGGGAGAATTACATTAACTATGATTTGAGGGAAGTAGATTATGCAGGAAATGATTGGAAAGCATTAGTTCAGGAAGGGATTTATGGAGAGCTTATATCTGCGTGCCCATGAACCTTTGGGTTTGATAGCAGCAGTGAGTAAGTATATTTATGGTATGTAAATTTTCATCCTACAGGTTCACCACAAATCACAATGTTGCTGGAGTGAAATGGTGTCATGAAATCATTCAAATTTATGTTATGAAATTAGAAATTCTCTCCATTCTGAAACCATTAACAGGTGATGAAACATGGATTTGTCAGTATGATCCAGAAAGAAAACAACTCATCAATATGGAATTTCCTAGATGACAATGTCCTAACAAAAGTTAAGAGGAGCAAAAATGTAGAGAAGAGAATGATGGTGCCTTTCTTAAGTGTTATTGTTCATGGTTGAATAATTCCTATTGAGGAAAGAAGACAATTTTTTCTCTTAGAAGTCTCAAAACGAATGAGGAAAACCACCTAAAACTGGATTGAGTGACATAAGGCTCCACCATGACAATACATCATTCCACAGAGCATTTGCTGCTCTGAATTTTTTTGAGAAGTGAAATGTGTCACCCAATACCCTCTAGAGTTCAGACTTTTATGACTTGTTCCTGTTCCCTAAGATGAAGAAATGGCTGATGAAGAAAGAATTTTCCAAGCCAAGAAGTCGTTACATACCATGAGGAACTCAGCACTATTGAAGAAACAAAGAGATGGAAAGTTGTGGTTTAGAAAGATGGAAATGTGTTTACCAGCTGAGAGAGAGTACATAGAGAAGGATGGCTAGCCTGGAAAATATTTTTAACAACTACTTCTTACAAGGATTAAACCTTATTGGTTCATTCTGGATCCAAGTACCATAGCTGCTGTGTCCATCACTTTTGTGGGCATCCTCGTTCTCTTTTTCCTCTTCTCGGTTGATAGTTCAGACTTTTCCAAGGCAATCTGTTGGATCCATTCTGCAGACATGTTCATACCATTTTCTCCTATACTTTTCCATTAAAGTATATCCTGCCACAAAATTCATTTCTGCAGCTTCTATTCTTGTAATTGTCTGTTTATTCAGAGTACATATTTCTGAGTCATATAATATTGCAGGCAGAGACAATACATTATAAAATTTTAAATGTGTTTCTTTTCTTACTTTCTTTCTAGTGTTTTTTTAAGGGGGCCACTTAAATATTAAAATATTTGTAATTTATTATTTATGTATTTTTCTCTATTACAGCCTAAATATACACCTAGATCATTGAAATCTTTTACTTGTTAACTCTTTTTTTTAACATTTCTTCTTCTTCCTTTCATTTGATAGACCTAGTGGTCTGTTACAATCTCAATCCAATGTTTGAAGGGTCTGCCCAAAGATCTCTTGCCTGGGGGGTAGTAATTTAAAATTTGATGTGGTATTCTTGTTCTTGTTTTTTAACACGTAAATTGACTAAATCAATGGCACTATCGAACCCGTAGTTTCGTGGGCTCGCGGACATAAGCCCTCCACACACCTCTTTCATGTTTTCCAATCATTTCCTGTATAATCTAATTCCCTAAAATCATGGTTAATACTATTCTCTCACATTATTCTTGGTCCACCAACTGGGCACTTTCTCTCTGGTTTCCCTACAAGAAGCTTTCATGCATCTCTCATTCCCCATTCATGCCACATGTATTGCCCATTGCAGTTTATTAGACTTGCCTCTTCATATTACGTCTGGTTTCCTACAAAGATCATGTAGTTGACTGTTATGTAAGACTTCTCTATTCATCTATCTGTTTACCTCTCTTTGGTCCAAAAATTTTCTTAAGAACTTTAATATCAATGTAAGTGCCAGATCCCAGTTCAGATATCCCTTGAATGGCAGGAAAGCGGAGGACCGTAAATTATCCCATAGGTTATTAGAAAGTAATGATAGTTATTACGTTAAAACAAATGTAAACCGCACTTTACTATATAATAACTTCACAAAATATAATTTCCCGTAAGTTTTAGTAATTGGTCTCACTTTGCACTGTTGCATTTTATTTTAATTAAATGTATATTTTAACGTGACGGTAATCACGGAGATGCGTTCAACAGATGTTGCTTGTTTGGTAAAATTCCCGCATCTGAACACAAAGGAAATTTATCGTATATAAGCTATTTGGGGGCGGTACTTTCTGGAACATTCCATAAAATAAATATTAAGTTGTTAGCTCCGAGATTTTCAGAGTCGCGCGCGAATACTAAGACGTCCAATTAAAAAATTTATATTTGATAACCGCCCCCCATATGGAAGTGACAGAACGTATATTACCAATGGTTGAATCAAAATGCTAGGTCAGCAAAGTTGCGTAATACTGTGAATGCCCATTTTACAAGTAGAAAAGCAGGTGTTCATGCAACTGTGTATTGAGATAAATCTATGGAATGTTAATTACATCTCGGGCGACTAATTGACACCTTGAACTGAGCGCGAAAGTGAACTATATGACATACGTGCTTATTAAATGCAAATATTAAATCAAATTATTATTATCAGGATGAGGTGACAATAAAGATTCTTCCATAACCCCAAGCAAATTTATGATACATCATTTCAAACAGAAATCTAATTAATAGAACTTACAGGAATCGCAATTGTTTAAAGTTACATATTGTTTTAAATTCCAGTAAAAGAAAAACAAAAAAATACATTTCCTGAAACAAAAAAGATATACATGAATGTTGATTCAAAATAAAAAACGTTCAAGGAAAATAAGTTGCTGTTATTGATATATGTATATCAAAGTTCAATAATCCTTCATGAAATTCTTGAATTATATTTTGAAATTAAGTAAGTCATAGTAAAGTGAACCCACAACAGGCCTCAGGAGGCCCTTGGGATAGTAGGAGGTTAAGGCTCCCACTTTTTCTAGACAATCGGCACTTTATGTCAGCCGGGTTGTCAGCCCTGCGTGACGGCCGCCTTTACCCCCAGAACAAGCGTCTGGTACTCATTTCCGTTAGAGGCTGAGTCGACCCCAGGGCCATAGTGCCGCCAGATGCCATTGACTTTTAATTTAAAATTAAAGTTTTTAATTTGAGTAGAAACACAAAAAACACTTGTTCGCTACGGAATATTATTTATATCGTAACACTGATTTGAAATTTGATTTCAAATTTTTACTTTAAGTTTCACTTTTTCACAAATCTTGTAGTTCGAAGTTTCACTTCCACATGATAGTGCCAAAGGAAGTGAAAGGTAGGTAAATAGGTTTACAATAAATATCCTATTACAAAAAATATTTGTAGCATTTGTACTAAATTAACTAATTATTTAGTTTTAAATCAAACTTCAGTAAAATATTTATTATTATTAATTGCATTGTTGGCAAATAATTATGTTTCAGTATTCATTAAGTGAAACAATTCAAATTTGTGTTTTATTGTTAAATCATAAGATTTCAAAATGAAAATAAATTCAAAACTTTCTTTGAAAATATGAATTGTAGAAATTCCATTTTAAATTCAATTGTTATTCTATCACATGTTCATGTGATTTTGTAAATTCAGTTATTTTCCAGAATTATCTTGATACAAACTAATGCCTAACTGTTTGTAAAATAAACCATCATAAATTTAAAGCAATTGTTTTGTTTTAAATTCAAAATTATAATAATTCGTTATAATTTTTATTAAAAATGTACTCTATAACACTCATGTAAATTTCAATCAATGCATGTGTATACAATTGCCTTTGCAAAATGTATCTAAGTTTGAAAAATTCTTAATCTCAAAAAAAGAAAAAAAAATAATTCAAATATTCTGTGTATTTGAATATATTATTCAAGTTTCATTGCATATGACTAATGCACGTAATCATTATTACTTATAATCAGTCAAGAACAAAATTTCAAAGTTCAAAGAGGGTACTGAGTAAATAAGACCCAACAGAAATGGGAACCATTAAACAAATCATTACAATTCTCTCATTGTAGAGAAGAAAAGTATTAACTGCATGTTGATTTCATTTAAAGAAATCAAATTATTGTTTTGTTTGTCCATGAATGAAAATTCACATTTGTATAATAAGTTCCTAAAATTTTGGAAAATCATAATATCCATCCACAGTAATTCTGCTAGAGGGCAGGTCCTTCACTGCAATCATAGCACTTTCATGCTATGCTTGCAGCTTTACTAGGGAATTGTAGGTGGTAGCTTCCCGTTGCTTTCCACACCAGTGACGGATGATGATGATGATGGCCATATGATTTCGGGGACCGTTTGGGCCTTAAAGTTTTCTTGACATTTGTCTTACAGGCGAAGAAAAACCCCGATAAAAACCTCACCCAGAAAAACTGCCCCGACCGGGGATCGGAACCCGGGACCGCTGCGTGACAAGGCAACACGCTACCTCGAGACCACAGCGGTGGACAATCATAATATATGTCTTAATATTTGACAAGTTTTTAACAGTTGACGGGCTTAGTGCCAGAGGGAGCTATCCCACACATATTCAAATCTAAGAAAAAGAGAGTTTTGTTAGATTTTTATTTTTGAAAAAATATCATATTGAGGTATACATTTTTTCAGTTCAGTACTTTGTTCATTACAATAAATTGTAGTATGTAATATTTACATTTATTCAAAATCATGAAACATAAACACTTGAACTATACAATTTCTTCAGCCAGTTTTTTTTTTATTCAGCACTGCTTGATGGTCTCAAATCATCATAAAATGTATGGTACACAGCTTGAATGTACATTCTGATGACACTGTAGATCTCGTAGTTTCAACGGAGCAATGTTCTCACCCTCTGGATACAGTAACGGTAGTTCAGCCATCACTCTTAGCTTATAAAGGAAGATACTGTAACTTCTTACCTATGATTTTTTATTTTCTTCCAGGCACCTCTTAAAGAACTCAACTGTCTTCCATATCTGAGAAATAATCTTTGAAGAACAGTGCTGTAGATCCTTTCGTTACTTTCAAAGTGGAAACTTTCCTAATAAGAAAATGTTTGAAATCATTATTGGATTTACCTTTACTGATTTTTGAATTTAGAAACTGGTAGTTTTTAAATCTTCCTTCTTCATATCAATGACTGAATATGGATTTTTAATCCGAGATTTCCTGACCTGCTAATACCACTGATCTGGCGTATAAACATGGCTTGTGTGTCTTATCTTCTTGTCCACAACCCCAAAATCTCTGTCTGTGGGTAGAAAGGTATGTCCTGGTACCAAAACATAATGAAGAATCTCATTGTTACGCCTACACTAGGGCCTAACTGCCATAATAATAAAATACTATAAAAAACCAATAAAGCATATACATATATACCTGTTTATTATATCAGAAGATAGGAAACAAATAACCGCATTGAAATACAAATTAGTCATACACAAAGGGCTTTTAAAATATAAAAAAGCGAGTAAAAATCTATAACGTTTTATATCTTGGATCAAAACCATGTCACAACATTCCAGGATGTAAATTCATATCAACATTGTTTTGACAGAAAGATCAGAGATGACCACATTAGATAAGGGTGAATTTGAGCTGCACGAAGTGAAAGTGGAACAGAATTTTCCATTTTGACATAGATGAAGGTTTTGAACTATATCATGTGAAAGTTGTAAGTGAAAACCGATGAAAAAACCCCACATGTACAGAAGGGAAAAGTTAACTTTCCACCCGAGTTTACCCGATTAGAAACTTAAAATTGATCATATAAATATTCACAATTTTTCTAAGAAAAGTCAGAACGGTATGGAGGACCAAAAGGTCCTCCAGAGGGGAGGAGGCAGCTCTACATGGGCAAGACGCTTATTTTTATTATCACTCTAAAAAGTTCCAAGTTTTCTAAAATGGTCATTTTCAGAAGCAAAATAACTTATAAAATTACTGTTGACCAGAGGATCAAACAACTCAGAATAATATTATTAATGCATGATTTTAAGAAGACCTAAGGGTCAAGCAATATGAATAATAACCTAATGCTGAACTTTTAAATTATTTTTTTCTTCCTCTGAATATTAACAGGATAATTGGTCGGCTCAAATCAACATGGCGATTTTAGCTGGTTTTAAACACATGCATATATGTTTTGTCTAATATTTTCTTTACGTTTGTTATTTTTAATAAACACTTAATATTTGTCACTGTATTTATATGTAAAGATGTCCCATCAAAAAAACCCAGGCCAAACGCTCGGGCCAAAGACCACTTAAACCTTAGTGATCATTTTTACGGTACGTTACGGCTGGGCTAAACTTTCAGTGTAACATTCTGGTGACTAGCGGCTGGGATTCGTGAACATAATATTCCATTATATTCACGGATGAGGAAACGAACCCCTGACCCCCAAAATTAACTTTCAATTCGTATACAGTAATAATCTATATGTTTTTTTACATCGGGAAGATAAAAATCACATTGGTACTAATGAATAAACTATGTCATTTTTTTAAACAAAGGAGAGACCAGAAAAATTCAACATTAGGATATTATTAAAAACTGGCTTTAGGACTGTCGTATATTTGTAGTGGTTATTTTATTTGTTTAGTATATTTCACTTATATAGATTTTTTTGGGGTTTTATTCAATGTTTTTGTATTGTCAATGGGTATTTTTGTATATGTAACTATACCGCTGTTTTTTTAGGTTATATTGAAATAATTTTGGTCTTGTTGATGTTTTTCATACAAATGTTTTACTTTCAGTTACAGTCAGATTATATTTCTTTTTCTAGGTTATGTTATGTTTTTTTCAGAACTTGAATATTTGTAGAGTTACACTGTTTAAGTAACAGAAAGTTGTACTTATGGAATTTATTTAATTTTTTGTGTTAATTAAGGCAATATCTCATTTACTGTTAATAATTCAACTATCACCTGTTTATACTTTTTCATCTATCAGCAAGGCGTGGCATTGACAAATGTACAAAATAAATCATTTCTGAAAGCATCTCCACGAGAGATAAGCCCAAGGGATCATAGGTTGCTTTACACGCCATTAGATTGGATTTTTTCGTATATTTTGTGGAATGCGAAAGGGGAAATAATTTTGAGCAAACAAGATGGCGGACACATCTTACGCTTATGCCACTAATGCACTAAACACTAGTAAACCCGTTTCGTACTATGTAAACAATCTGCAACGATCTTCATTTTTTGTTATATATTTATTTTTGTAAAACATTATCTAGGATCCCCTGCTTAACCATATGTAGAGTTAGAATACGTAAAATTAATTTATGGTACAGTAACTATGTAAATTGTTTTGTTAGGTTAGGTAATGGGAAGTTGGCTTACGTCCATTTTTTTGCCAAGTTGGTAACGGTGACTCCAGAGCATTTACCGGAGGCTACTACTGCAACTCGCGCATGCGCACTGCGACCGCTCCGCTAATACTAGTTAGGTAATTGATCTTGGCCCACGTAAGGTTCAACGAACCACATGATGACTTGCAAAGCAATGAGTAATTTATAGTGGGAAAATAAATTAGTTAAAATAAATCTAATGATAAGACTATGAATAATTTAATTATAATAATAGTAGCCGATAACTAGCAGGGAAAAGAGTTAGGGAAATGGAGTCCACAAAATCAAGAGACAAAAAGAGCAGCTCTGGTAAACACGACTAAAACTATGAACAATTTCGTAATAAAGTAATAACAGTGGTAAAGTATTCCCACTACAGGAGGCCCTTGGGGTAGTGGGACGTTAAGGCTGCCACTATTTCTAGACAATCGGCACCTGATGTCAGCCGGGTTATCAGCCCTGCGTGACGGCCGCCTTTACCCCAGAACAAGCGTCTGGTACTCATTTCAGTTTGAGGCTGAGTCGACCCCAGGACCATAGTGCCGCCAGATGGTTTGGGTCAGTTTATAAATCCTAACCCCACCGGGACTTCAACCCTCGACCTTCCGGCTTGTAGCGTAGTGCCTTAACCACTACGCTAGTTAGGATAAATAATAATACTAATAATGTCAAAATAATTTTAAACACTATTAGAGTTAAACAAACAACCGTGCGACAATGACAACACAGGGCATGAGGCGAATAACTGAGAAATGATACAGATTTTTTTGCTGGAATAATAAAAAGATGTTGAAAGGAAGACGAGCACCTAGACACGTAAAACTTTTCAGTTAAAAATCGAGAGTTAGAAATAAAAAACTAATCACTGAGTGGTTAAAAATTAATAATAACAATAATAATAACAACTATAGAAAATGATAAGGGAAACGAGGTGGTAGGCCCACGCTAGGTACATACTAGCAATAGTTTTTGCCGGAATAATAAAAAATGAACTCACCCTCGCGAAGATGCCATTTTTGAAAACATTTAAGGGAACTTAACCACCTTTAACTCGACATGTAGGGAAACTAAGAGTCTATTGAATGCACTGTAGTTAGAATGCCACATAACGGTACATACAGCCATAACACTGGAATGTGATTATTTTTGGATATGAAAGTTAGATTTCTCTTCATAGACATGAACTCCAAACAAGCTGCATTACTTGACTATGAACACAATTTATACAAAATACATTTACAGGCCAAGAAATACTATTATTTTTTTTTCGGTCATAAGGAAGCGTGATGAAAAATAAAAAAAAATAAATGATGGATAATATTAACAACTTAAGGTATTAGCAATTAGGAAAAAGTGGCATTTTAGTAAAACAGAGAATGGAAAATAGGCATGAAACTTACAATAAATTAGAGAGACATCGAACAAAGAGGGAAATAGAGACTTAGCACAATTAAAAGGGGAACTCATGAACCGAAGTGCGATTTTTCGGTTCGCTACTGCAGTGTCGTTATCCTCCCTGAACAATAAGATTCGTGAACTATGCCAATATCCTTTCTCTATGCATCTACCGCCACTCTCCTTTTTGCCTCTCCTGTTGCGCTGTTTGTGCTGCGCATCTCCCCTTCTACCTCGGAACGCTCAAATACTCTATGCACATCAAGAACATGATCATTCGATCGGAACTTTGAGTTGAGACAACGTCGTCTGGAGCCGCGAGTGGCGTGGTTTAAGTTGGTCCTGAGGACCGGGGAAAGATTACCCTGGCTTGGACCGTGGTATGAATGTGGTGTGAGGTATGATATAGTTTTCTGATGTTAAGGATTATTATTTATTTTCTTTTTGTTTAGAATGATCAAGTATTTACCTTTGTTATATTTTTTTCACCCACTTCAGACTTCTTGTTTATATTAAACATCATTTTTATATAGATACTGGTTAATGTTCCTAGTTATTTATGTGCATGCTGCTGTTTGATATCCCTGTACTGAAACTTACTTATTTAGGAGATCATTCTAGCTTCCTTTATTTTCCATCTAGCTTTCATGATTAATAACAATAACGATACATTCAATTTATGTAGAACCAGCAATTACTCTGGTGTTTTGAGATCTATTGTTGATTCATGTTTAAACGTTTAGGAAAGAAAGATGAATCAATCTTTGCCTCTATGGGCTCGGGCAAAAGCTTTTTGTTTAATAACCTCGGATGTTATGAACTCTACGCTAGTATATGCAACGGAAACAAAAAGACGATCCCGTACAAATGGTAGCAGTCAGCGGGGGTTATTCGCCCGCACACTCAAATAATGAGGAATACTGATTCTAGTTTTGGAAATAGAGAGAATGGAAAAGGGGCATAGAAACTTGGAATAAATTACAGAGAACTCGAACGAAAGAGAGGAATAGAGAATTAACACAATCAAAAGGGGAACTCAACTAATGAGGAATGCTGATTCTAATTTTGGAAACAGAGAGATTGGAAAAAGGGCATGGGAGCATATATTGAATTATAGAGAGCTCGAACAAATGAGGGGAATGGAGATTTAGCGCGGTAAAACAAAGCAGACACCACACACCTATCTAAGGGAAAAAACATTACTAAAGGATTTCAAACTCAAGACTCATGGAAGGGAAGACCGAACTTCAGGTTGAGTAATAGCTTAAACTATTTTCTGAGTTAACACCTCATGCGATGTTGAGTTTTGAAAAGGTGCAGACGAGCGCACCATGTGTAGGGCTCAACTACAGTATGAGGCGTTTTTGAATCATAAGTGAAGTTTTTAAGGCATGAGTGAATTAATAGAGACTAGCTCAATTAAGGAGGAACTCACTTAGCCAGAAAGACAGATTATAGTTTCGGAAACGGAAAGAATGGAAAAGGGGCATGGGAACTCAGAATAAATAAGAGAAAGCTCGAACAAAAGAGGGATATGGAGACTTAGCGCAATCAAAAGGGAACTCCCCGAGTGAGAGATGCAGATTTTAGTTCTGGACACAAGAAGCATACAGAAATGATCTGAAAAAAAGGACTTATTCCCACATTTTTTTTACTTTTTATTTTTTTGAGTGGAAATTAGGATACTTGAAATCAGTGAGGCGTTTTATCCGATCTAGTAGAGGGTGGAAATGGAAAATGGGAGCCCAGGGGTTACACAAAATACTATTGCTGAGTATTACACCACAAATAATACACTCGACCGGCAGTCTTTTTTTTCTGGAATGGACGAGCTTGTGACAGGACTGGAGAATCTAAAGGCGCCTGGGCTCTCTTGACCTGCAGGCCTCGTTCCATGTCAGTTAGGACTAGTGACCAGTGGAGAAGTAGACACACACACACGCATATGGAATATGACATATTGAGGTAATAGGTGAAAACTAGATCGCTTATGTCTCTTCATATTTAGGCATACAAGGAGTAATAAGAGGATAGGCTGCAACTTAGGTCAATCTTGGCTAGGTAACGTTAGATAGACACACATACAGAGATAAAACATTCACACAGTCGCACAAAGAGATACAAGTTGGAAAAGACTAAGGACCCTCGACAATTTGGCGAGTTGCCTGAACACTTCGCCAACGAGCTAGGGATGAAGCTAGGTATGTGCTAGTCTGAAGGTGGGACACACCCGTTATGACATGTTCTAGAGACAGAGAACTCCAAAATGATCTTGAGGCACTGGCCATAAAACCTTGCCGGCTTGGCACTGACGTTAGGGACCATGCGGAACATCATCGTTTACAGAGAGATAGGCATCCGAGAAACAAGATACGAGCAAAAACACGAAGCAATCACGGGCAGAGTGACCCACAGGAAACACAGAGGCAATCACAGGCAGAGAGACCCACAGAAAACACAGAGGCAATCACGGGCAGAGAGAGAACCACGGGAAGAACAGAGATACCCGGGTTTAGGGAGCGATGAGGACAATAGTAGGATCACCATCAGAAGAGAATTGGATCAAATCCACTCCGATGATGAGGCCGTTGTCCGATGAGCCCAAAAAGATCTCCCTAAGATTAACAACGAGATCGAAATTTCTGAGGCAGCAGGATGAGAGGGGTAGGGTTAGGAATGACTCGAGTCACTGTCGAATAGAATGGAACTAGCTGTCCTCGCCTTGAGGCCGAGCCCGGAATGATCCGAGTCACCAAGCCCGGATGGCAGCCCATTCATGGTCCTCAAGGTCGAGCCCGACTAATTGGCTAACCCACCCCAAGAGAATTAGCAGAGGAAGCTAACAAGGAGGCAGACAGAGCTTGAGTCACCGTCGACAGATGGACTAACCATCCTCCGTCTTCGAGGCCGCGACCGAGCGATGATCTGGGTCCTCCAGAGTAGAAATGATGCCAGACAAAGAGAGCCACCGGTGGTTAGAGCAAAGCGGAAAGGGAAACCGCGAAGAGAAAGCCGTTCGCACAAATAGAATATGGTCATAACGAAGAGACAACGGATACTAGCAAGGAACATCAGAAACATTAGGGCACTAGAGGAACAATATTAAGGGAAACACACATACATACGATTGTGTGCGATCGACGAGTAGAGCCAAGAGAGACAGATTGACCTAGGTAGGGACATATCAGAAAATAGAGGTTAAACACATAGGGTAGTACATGAAATTAGAGGTTAAACACATAGGGTAGTACATGAAATTAGAAGTTAAGCACATAAGGTAGTATAATGAGAGGTTAAACACTTAAGGGAGTACTCGCAATGAGAGGTTAAATACATAAAGTAGTACACGAAATGAGAGGTTACACCCTCAAGTAAGGTAGGGAAACAAGGAATAAGTCTCCACGTATGAAACCAGGAACTGACCCAAAAACTTAAACGGAAATTAAGAGGGAAGTAAAGGAGTAGGAGATGACAAAAGGGAGAGGTTAAACCCGTAGGTAAGATAGGGACCCAAGACAAGGAATAAGTCCACGCATAACATGAAGTAATGTAAAATGTTATCTAAAGAAATTCAAGAGGACAGTTAAGAGATATTGCCAAACGAATTAGGAAGGGCTTAAGGGAACAACACCATTTGGTAAGAATGAAATATTTTTTTGTAGGCTGTAGCAACGGAAATTTGTTAGATAATTTAGAAACGAGTGAACTTAAGATACAAAGAAGCATCAAGGATAGAGAATGATAGTAAGAAAGGAATGCGCTCACAATCCGGACCTCACGTGGGAATAATATCCGGAATTCAGGTTACATGACATTAAGGTATAATTGTACCAGTAGTATTTACATCTTAAAGCCATATCGGTTTACGTGTAGACGAGCACACTCGATCGAACTCAGGACCTTATAGAGGAAAATCAAAATTATGTTATCCAAGCAATGGAAAGTGTTGAAAACAAACCCCACATGTATAGAAGGGAAAAGTTAACTTTCCACCCGAGTTTCCCCCGATTAGAAACTTAAAACTGATCATATAAATATTCACAATTTTTGTAAGAAAAGTCAGAACGGTATGGAGGGCCAAGAGGTCCTCCAGAGGGGAGGAGGCAGTTCTACATGGGCAAGACGCTTATTTTTATTATCACTCTAAAAAGTTTCAAGTTTTCTAAAATGGTCATTTTCAGAAGCAAAATAACTTATAAAATTACTGTTGACCAGAGGATCAAATAACTTAGAATAATATTATTAATGCATGATTTTAAGAAGACCTAAGGGTCAAGCAAGATGAACAACATTATAAAAATGTCATTTAAAATTCACAAATTTTAATGAATTTATAACAAACTTTTTCTTTAAGTATTCATTCTCCGATGATATTTCATAACCGAAATGAAAATATTCAATAATTTTCGTTTTGACGAAGCAGGCGTAAATTGCTTCGACAACAATCAGCTGGTTTTAAACTTTGTACCAGTCGCAAACCATATGAGTATTATTTGAACTCAGATTCACAATAAATTACAACATATGCGTGTTTAACATAAATCAAATTTTCTATTTAACCTTGCTTCTGCTTGTATTTCTACCATTGCTTCTAATTCAAATTTTATTACTTTTGAGTACTCATTAAAGCTTTGCTACTATCATTGTTTCAGCTTTTACTGGCTATTAAAAACCAAACTTTATGGTATGAACTTTACTTGTATTTTTCACAAGCAGTTAATAAAACTATCATTTCCCTGTTATGACACAAAATTAATTCTAATTCAATCATGAGTTCACACTTCGGAACTAGTCAATGCAAGACCAATTACTTTTAGGGCAGTTACGTAATTTCAATTCAACAAATTACACTTAATTAAGCCAATTCTTTTTAGGCCACAAAACAAATACTGAGCTGTTTCTTCTACAGCAAAATTAACATTCTTTGTTATAATGGAAGTTAACCCCAGTCATAACGTAGCATAAAAAGGATCTCTATAGTTTAAGTGGTCTTTGGCCCGAGCGGTTTGCCTTCATTTTTGGTGGGAGCACTTCACATATAAACACATTAAACAATGGATTAACATAATTTATTAAATAAAACAACCATAAAGAGACATATTAAAATCAACATAAAAAACACAGTTGTAGTTAAAACAACACCATGTTGAATTGAGCCGAACAATTAAACTTTGTTAATACTCAGAGAGAGAACCATTTAAAAAATCAACTTTAGGTTATTATTCATCTTGCTTGACCCCTAGGTCTTCTCATAATAATGCATATTCTTAATAATTAACATAATTATTCTAAGTTATTTGACCCTTTTGTTCTTCCAAATTATTCTAAGTTATTTTTCTTCAGAAAATGACCATTTTAGAAAACTTGAATTTTTTTAGAGTGATAATAGTATTATAATGCATCTTACCCATGTAAAGGCTGCACTCCTCCCCAGGAGGACCGAAAGCTTCGGTCCTCCACACCGTTCTGCCTTCTTTCCAAAACTTAGAGTTTATATATCCTAAATTTTACCTTTCAAAATTCGTGGAAACTCTATTTTCATTACCCAAACTTTCGTAGTATTCTTAGTTCTGACAGTTGTATAAGATGTTTTTCCACTTTTCTAATGTGTTAGTTAAAAGGCATAAATGTTTACTGGATTATATAAGCTTTCGTAAGAGTGTCCCCATAGTTTGAAACTTGTGTTATTCAAAAGCAAAGTCGTTTACTGGATTATGTAAGCTTTCGTAAGTGTGTCCTCATAGTTTGAAAAATATATTGATATGAAATCACTTTTGGTCCAGATTTTCTATTTTATAATATTTTACCCTCGTTTTTTATTTGAAATATCCTTGTATGAGCTCTGAGTGTGACTCCAATCAGCATATTAAAGGTGATTATATATTCCCTATCTTTTGGTATAATAAACAAGTATATTTTGTATATGTTTTATCGGTTTTTATAATATTTTAATATTATGGCGGTTAGGCCCTACCGTGATCGCAATATATTCCCCTCCCCCCCAGACATGAGATTAGGTTTGAAAAACCGAATGTCATTTCTCCTTATAGGATATCTCTCGCCTCCCGAGGGTTTTGTCCCGACAATTACCTTAGTGACTCAACTTTAAGTGGGAGTGGAACCGACGTCATCAAAATGGCGATTTCATCTGTAACCTGGAAGTATTTTGTTCTCATTCCTAGAGGTTAGATCGTCTTTTAAATTGTTGGTTGCACCGGCTAACCTTAATTGTGTCGAAATATGGGTAAGATCTGGTTACTCAGTGAGAACACTATACTTCTTATTAAGATAAAACATTACACCCTCCCGTGATTTCCAAAAAAAACAACATGTCTAATGTTGCCTCATGCACTGTCACATAAAAAAAAATAATTTTCTACTAAAAATGTTTATTAATCTCCGTCCTTTTTCCGTTTTTTAAATTTTCTTGTGGTTTCTTCTTAAACGATGCACTATTCACCTTATTCACATCCGACGCACTTAACACCAATTTAGTTTTTTCCTATTGTAGACCTTTTTTATTTCCACTTCTAAAGTTTCATTTTGTGACCCGTACCACTTGAATATTTTTATTAGAGTCTGCTATGTCTGCTGCTGGCTGTATTTCCTGCTTGAAGGACAGGGTTCGTGTCCGCTAGGCTCCTTTGATGATGCGCTGTTCTGATGCTCGGGGTCGTGGATCGTGTCCAGCTGCCGTTGTTCCAGGTAGGCCTTTGTTATTCTGTTTATGCCTAGATTAAGAAACAACACCCAGTTAGGTCCAAGGAGAGCTCTTGGAAAGGTTTGATGGGATTCATTCTGAACTGGGGTTTTGTTCGGCTGGATTGGTCCGATAGGTGTGAATTGGGGTATGAGGGAAGTTAGGTTAAGGTTGACGTTGGAGATAGTGTTTTTTTATAGTTGCCTGGGTTTGTTCTTTACTGCTTGTGAGGCGGTTGCCTCAGGCTGGTTGCGAATCTGGACACTCATCCATCATATACTTCCATCACGAGATGTACATGGTGGTGTAGCTGGTCCTGGCCGCTCTTATGTGGTTGTTCTCGTTACCAGATATACAAGGTGTGCAGTGAGTCTGGGCAGTATACTTTTGCTCCCATGATGAAGTGCGCGAGGTATGCCGCAAGTCTCGGCGAGAAGCTGACAGCTGGTGCTTCTGAAATTCTCGTTTAATTGTTAAAGACTGGGAGGATTACTTCAAACATCGATTCCGGTTTGGTGGGCGTATTGCTCTACATAGGTTTGCATCATATATATCATCACTCCTAGTCAAAAATGGCCAGATTCTGAGCGTTTTTAACTTATCATTTAGTTATATCGTCCTCGCTAAAATTCTTCGAGGAACCTCGCCTAGCTACCTTGTTTCTGACAGTATTATTCTGAACCCTGCCTTCTAGACGTCCTGGCTTTAGGCCTTATTACTGTTATATTACGAGTACATTCTATTATTTCGTATTATTCAGTTTTATTATGTGCGCACGTGCACCCATCTGTCTCTTATTGCTAACCTCATGTTGCAGAAAAATAAATGCTCTTACGTCTCTGGTATTATGATTCTCATGGATCATTCATGCCCTTATTGCAATTCAGGTTTCACTGGATTAAAAAAAATACTCTGTTCAGTATCTTACCGTATCTTTACCGTTTGTTTTAAAAAAATGTCCATTGCTTGGATAAAATTACAATTCCGCTTCTCCTTCTATAAAGTCCTGTGTTCGATCGAGTGCGCTAGTCTACACATCAATCGAAGGGGCTATAAGATGTAAATACCACTTGGTACAAGTACACCTTAATATCATACAACATGAATTCCGGATATCATTCCCTCGTGAGGTCCTGATTTTGAGAGCATTTCTTTCTTGCTATCACTCTCTCTACTTGATGCTTCTTTGCATCTTAAATTCCCTAGTTTCTAAACTATGTGATAAATTCCCGTTGGTACAGCCTACAATAGTTAACTTTACAAAAAAAAAATATTTCATTCCTACCAATGGTGGTGTTACCTTGAGTCCTTCCCAAATCATTTGGCAATATCTCATAACTGTTCTCTTAAATTTCTTTAAATAACATTTTACATTACTTCTTGTTACGTGTAGACTTTTTCCCTACTTGTTTTGTTTCCCTATCTTACCCTGTGAGTTTAACCTCTCCCTTTTTGCCATCTCCTACTCCTTTACTTCCCTCTTAACTTCCGTTTATGGTTAGGGTCAGTTCCTGGTTTAAACTTTAGAGTGCTTACTCTACTTCAACTTATCTATACTACCTTATGTGTTTAATCTCTCATTTTATGTACTACCTTTTGTGTTTAACCTCTCTGTTTATGTACTACCTTATGTGTTTAACCTCTCATTTTATGTACTACCTTATGTGTTTAACCTCTCATTTTATTGTAATCTCCTACCTAGGTCAATCTCTCTCTCTTGGCTTTACTCGTCGATCGCACGATCGTATGTATGTGTGTTTCCTCGTGATTGTTCCTCTAGTGCCCTAGTGTTTCTGATGTTCCTAGCTAGTATCTGTTGTCTCTTCGTTTTGACCATAATCTACTTGTGCGTACGTCTTTCTCTTCCCGGTTGCGCTTTCCGCTTTACTCTCTCCACCGGTGGGTTCCTCTGCATCCTGACCTCTCGGGGGCCCCAGACCCCTGACTGGGCTGCGGCCTCGAAGGCATGGGATATTGCAACGTTTCCCCCCACGCCAACGGTGGCCCTAGTCATGCCTGCCTCCTCCCTTAGTCGCGATTCCTGTCTCGCTAATCGTGTCGGGTGAGCCAGCGAAGCGGCCGGGCTGCGCCTCGAAGGCATGGAATATAGCAACGTTTCCCTTCACGCCGACGTTGGCCCTGGCCCTTCCTGTCACACCCTCTCTAATTCTGTTGCCTCAGAATGTTCGATCTCGATGTTAATCTTAGGGAGAGCCTTTTGGGCTCATCGGACACGCCCTCATCAGATGTGTGGATTGCATCCTATTTTCTTCGATGGTGGTCTCACTATTGCCCTCATCGCTCCATAAACCCGGGTATCACTGCTCTTTTTGTGGGTCTCTCTGCCCGTGATTGCCTCTGTGTTTCCTTTGTTTCTGACAGTATTATTCTGCACCCTGCCTTCTATACGTCCTGGCTTTAGGCCTTATTACTGTTATACTACATTCTATTATTTTGTATTATTTAGTTTTATTATGTGCGCACGTGCACCTGTCTGTGTCTTATTGCTAACCTCATGTTGCAGAAAAAGAAATGCCCTTACGTCTCTGGTATAGATTGATATAATGGAAGTTAACCCCAGTCAAAACATAGCGTAAAAATGATCTCTATAGTTTAAGTGGTCATTGGACCGAGCGGTTGGCCTTGGTTTTTGGTGGGAGAACTTCACATATAAACACATTAAACAATGGATTAACATAATTTATTAAATAAAACAACCATAAAGAGACATATTAAAATCAACATAAAAACACAGTTATAGTTAAAAATCGCCACGTTGAATTGAGCCGAACTTTGTTAATACTCAGAGAGAGAATCATTTAAAAAATCAACTTTAGGTTATTATTCATCTTGCTTGACCCTTATGTCTTCTCATAAGTTATTTGACCCTTTGGTCTTCCAAATAATTCTAAGGTATTTTTCTTCAGAAAATGAACATTTTAGAAAACTTGAATTTTTTTAGAGTGATAATAGTATTATAATGCATCTTACCCATGCAGAGGCTGCACTCCTCCCCAGGAGGACCGAAAGCTTCGATCCTCCACACCGTTCTGCCTTCTGTCCAAAAACTTAAGAGTTTATATATCCTAAATTTTACCTTTCAAAATTCGTGGAAAGTCTATTTTCATTACCCAATCTTTCGTAATATTCCTAGTTCTGACAGTTGTAGAAGATGTTTTTCTACTTTTCTAATGTGTTAGTTAAAAGGCATAACTGTTTACTGGGTTATATAAGCTTTCGTAAGAGTTTCCCCATAGTTTGAAACTTGTGTTATTCAAAAGCAAAGTCGTTTACTGGATTATATAAGCTTTCGTAAGTGTGTCCTCATAGTTTGAAAAATATATTGATATGAAATCACTTTTGGTCCAAGATTTTCTATTTTATAATATTTTTACCCTCGTTTTTTTTATTTAAAAAAACACTTGTATGAGCTCTGAGTGTGACTCCGATCAGCATATACTTAATACTAATACAGGCTTTCCACTTTACAGCAGTTTGCCTTTGATTCCTGCTTTCCAGAGGTTCCTATCTTCCCATTGTCCATCTTCCATACCCCTCTTCATCATGGCATCATATATTCCCTCATACCATGCTCTTCTACTTCTTCCCCTTCTCCTTCTGCCTGGTACCATCCAATCCAACACCTGTTTAGGCCACTGGTCTTCCGGCATCCGTTGTACATGTCCATACCATTGTGTAGCTCTCTTTGTTATCCTATCGATAACAGTTTTTTGTGCATGCATTTCTTGTCTGATATATGTATTTCGAATATGTTGTAACCTTGATATTCTCATACTTCTCCGTAATCCATCCATTTCTGTCGCCAAGATTCTTTTCTGCATCCTTTCATTTATTGTCCAGCTTTCTGATCCATATGTGAGTATACTTTCTATTATTGTCTGTATATTCTCTTTTTTTGGTTTTCTGGTCAAATTTCTATTCCATAAAATACCATTCCGGGATGTAATCGCCTTCCTTGCACAATTTACTCTGTTAATAATATCTTTTTCACAAGATCCAAGATATTTAAATTCTTCAACACGTTTAGTTATCATATTATTTATTTGTAGGTCTTCTGAATTTCCTCCGATTACCATATAGGCCTATTCTGTTTTAATATAATTTATCTTCAGTCCACCTACCTCAATCCATCGACCAACTTTCTGATCATATATTCTATATCTTCTTTATCTTGTCCTGTTATAATCTGGTCATCAGCGAATAATAAATTGTGCAGTAAATGGCCATTAATGTTGATTCCCATTCCCCTACATAACTTATACCACTTCATTAATACATCTTCTAAATATATCTTGAACAATGTTGGTGACATCCCGCATCCTTGTCTTAGTCCTTTTGTTGTATCAAATTCTGAGGATGCTCTATTTCCAACCTTAATACTTGCTTTACAACCATACATTCTTTTAATAAAATGTATGAGAGATTTAGATATTCAAAACTTCTCCATTGCCACCCAAAGCTTGTTGATGGGTACAGAGTCATATGCCTTTTCCAGGTCTATAAATGCCATATGAACTTATTTTCCTTTAGCCAACATCTTTTCCATAATCTGCCTGATCACAAATATATTATCAAGGCACGATTTACCTGCTGTGAAACCTGATTGTTCTTCTCATATTCTATTTTGTATTAGTTCCTCCAATCTGATTTTAATAATTGTACTTAACGTTCTACTAATTGCTGCCATAACACTGATGCCTCTATAGTTTGATGGATCTCTTTCATTCACTTTATTTTTGTATATTGCACTAATATACGATAACTTACACTCATCTGGAATAGGATCTCCTTGTATCACTTGGTTAAAAAGTCTAGTTAAAATTCTTATAATTCCTGAACCACCATATTCTATTAAGTCACCCTTTCCATTATCCAGTGTCGCATAGTCTATAAATTCTCTCCTAGTTTCTGTTAAAAGCATTTTAAAATATTCCTGAAAAGTTTTCATTGGTACTTAATTAAAGCTCTTTGCCATATTATCATTCCGCATGTTTGTAATTGTCCTCCATGCTTGGGCTGACTTTGAATAGCCTACTGTATGCTCGATTTCTCCACATGCCCTATTACACATTTCTTTTTTATGTTTCCTGACTTCTGCTTTAACCTTTCTTTTAAGTATGTTATAACTTTGATAATCTCCATCTTTCTTGGAACTTAAATATTTTTGATATGCATTTTTCTTTTCTGCTATGATATCAAGTATTTCCTTATTCACCCAATGGTTTTTTATGGTGTTTATCATTTTCCAGACCAAGTGCTTCTCTTGCTGCTTCATGTATATATTTTTTCAAATGTTCGTAAATAACGACAGAGTTCCAATCTTCAACAAATTTTAATTTTTCGGTGAGGCGTTGGGCATATAGATTTTTAATACTCTCATCTTGTAGTAAATGTAGATTATATCTACATTTTTCTAATTAATTTTCTATTTCTATATTTTGATCTTTATTTACCTTTTGCCTGTTTATAGGGCATACTATCCTAGTTGACAGCATATAATGATCCGTTCCACATTCGGGTCCTCGATTCACTCTAACATCTTGAACTATAATATTTTTCAGTTTCCTCACTATTGCATAATCAATTATCGATCGTAGACCTTTAGTGCGTTGTTCCCACGTATATCTATGGATGTCCCGATGTTTAAACATAGAATTTATAATAATTAGGTCATTCACTTTGCATTCTTCTTTTAAACGTTGTCCATTTTTATTCTCAATATCTTCTCCATATGGACCAATCAGCATATTAAAGGTGATTATTTATTCCCTATCTTTTGGTATAACAAACAAGTATATTGTGTATATGTTTTATCGGTTTTTATAATATTTTATTATTATGGTGGTTAGGCCCTACCGTGATCGCAATATTCTTAAAATAATTTCTTCATAAATTATTCAATTTTAATTTTCTGCTTTTAATTTGTATGTGAGGAGAAGTTGAGTAACATCATAAAAAAACATCAATACTTATTTTATTGATGGAAAACTTTGTTCACATAAAATATGGACCCTTAGGCACAAGAGTAATCAATGAGCTCACAAATATAATTCCAGAATTCGACAGCAGAAATCACAAATTGTTCTTTGACATTTTTTTCAGAAGTATTGATACACTTGCATCACTAGCGAAGAAGAAGTTGAAAGCTGGATCAGTCAGAGAGACTCGCACTAAATCTTGTCCTCTAATGAACTCCAAAACAATGGAAAAAGAGAAAGAACGTGGATTTTATGACTACCAGTTTGACAAAGAAAATGACATTTTAGTGGTGAAATGGAGAGACAACAAACCAGTGTGCATTGTAACTAATTTCAGTACTATTGAGCCTCTTTCCTATATTAAAAGATACTCCCAGCAGAAAAAGAAAGAGATAAATATACCAATGCCAAAACTCATCCAAGAATATAATATGCACATGGGAGGTGTAGAGTTATTGGACAAGCAAGTCTCCCTCTACAGAAATACATATAAGATCTAAAAATTGATGGTGGCCATTGTTCACACAAATGTTGGAAGTTTGTGTAGTAAATACTTGGCGTGCTTGCTAGATAGCACATCCACACTTAGATATCACTTCTGGAGGTTCGAAGAAGAATAGTTATCTTTTACTTATCTAAGAAAATGGGATCTACACCAAAACGCCAGGGACTTCAAGGCAGTAGACTGTTAGATGGAAGAGTACCCAATGATGTAAGACTTGATACAGGAAATCATCTAATAGTGCCACATGGCACACAAAGAGATATGCTTTGCGCAAAAAGAAGACCACAGAGTTTGTAGCAGATGTAATGTAGGTCTCCATGATAGTTGTTTTGTTTCATTTCATGCCCACTAATGGTATAAATAATATGAATGTATTGAATTTAACTATTTTTAGTATCATAAAACTAAATAAAATGACTTGTTCTTTAGTTAATTGATTTCAAAGGTTTATATTTAAATGTGTAGAAATAATTTCATAATTTCTATTAAGAATATTTTAGACAGTTATTCTGCCATTGTCCCAAAAATGGGACAGTCTGTAACTCCTTACATAATATACTTAATTGATTGAAATTTGTTTTATAATCCTTTAATTTACTTTACTTAAACTTAAATATTTGAATAATTAAGAGAAAAAAATTTAAAAGATTTGGCAGATAGTGGGTTAATCTAGTCTGAATATAAATGAGTATTCTTAACACAAATACGTTTATTTAAACTTAAAACTCATGAGACCTAAGTCTTGGACTAACTTTACATTTTTAACTTAAATTCCTCACATTCAAAATTAATTTTTAATTTCAGTACAAAGTGACAATAGTTCTTCAATAATTTATTCTTTCAATCATTTATTTAAGGGGAGTTTTGAGCTAATTGAAGCACAACATATTATCAGATATAAAGCCTTAATTTTTCTAATCAACCGATTAAGGTAAATTATAATTCAATCGACCAACGAAGGTAAATTGAAGTGACCAGCCAATGAAGGCAAGCCAGGTGTTTTAATCCAACTAATTAAAGTCAATTAAAACAAATTTAATTAATCTGATATTTTAATTAGTTAACCAACTAAGGTTAACTAAAATTTATAAATGAACTAATCACAATAAAATACAAAACCTTGACAAATGCTACAACAAAAAACAATATTAATTGTAATCATTAAGGAACTGGTAGGAGGCACTAATAATCATTAATTATTTAACATACCTTATGTATTCAATACAACGTTGATGGCATTAAGCAATCTGACTTCGCAGGCCAGTGCAACCACTCTTAGGATGTCCCGCTCAATTATAAATTCGCCATCTTGTATGCAATGCCATCTGAGAGTTGTTTGGAAACCAAAAAAGACTCGAACCCTAGAAATCTGGTTGAGCAGATCGTAGCATCTTGTAGCACCAATAACTTCACAAATGCATGGTAAGATCAGTTCATTTCATTGATGTATCCTGACACGCGTTTACCAGGCATGTAGCCAGGGGGGGCTTCAGCCCCCCCCCCGAAATTTTCAGGCGGAATGTAAATTTGTTTTCAGATTAATAAAAACATCACTGTGTACAACGCAATCCACATAAAAGTTATTTTTTATTTGTTCTATTTTAATATATAACTGAATAAAGGTAGCTGTATATAATTTGTATTTATTCACTTAAATGGATCCATATCACTAAGCCAAGAACGAAATAAGGAGAGCAGCCCTGCAAATGGCGGTTTGTTTTGTCATAGACATGAGGTTGGTAGCTATGGTAGTTGCCCTTTCTCTTTACGGAGCTGCATCTACCCAATAACAGAGCAGTTCTGGAATCTGGATGATTCAGCAACCAGAGCGTCACAACAGAACAGCTGTGTTAATTCCAGCCTCGCGTGCAACGTTTCATTACACAACCACAAGACAGCGAGGAATTCGCAGGAACTGGTGACGGCAATGACTCTGATTCTATTTGTCTAAAGCGTTTGATGTTTAGATTGTAAAAGAGATAACTTTGGCTGAAATCTTGCTCTATACTTTTCATTATTGAAACATTTTACAATATTAGTCACGCTTTTGATTTCTTAGTTTTCCTATCAAGATGAAACGAAGTCAAAACTTGCATAACCTCATTCTTCAAAAAACCTAGAGAGGAAGATATTTTATCAGAAGGTACGTTTTACTCGGAACAATAATAATGTAGGCCTATTGTTTTTTTAAATAGGCTACTTGGTTGTAAGTTTACGATGAAAAACTGTACAGTAAGTTTTGAAAACTTATACTAAAAGTTTCCGGTAATTACCAAGAAATGTTGTATTTGTATGAACGATTAAATAATAAATGAGCAATATGTGCGATGTTAAAACTTAACCAAAATGTGATGTCACTAATAACGAACGCTTAACAAAAAACAACTAAGATTAGTGTAAATTTATTTTGATTTGTGTGAATTAATTTTTGTTAGCTTTTAAATTGAAGGCAGACGTGTTTAAGATGTGTTATAAAACTCAAATATAATTATTTGGGATACCGAAAATGGAGTGATGTGTTATTAACTATTATCTAGGATTGTAATATATAGTTCAAAATTCAGAATATGTTCGCGTTCTGAAAACCTGCATTAAGGAGGGCCTCAACCCTCCAAACCACTTATCAAACCATAAAAATACGTGTAAACATTAAGTAAAATATAATAAATTAGTTCGCCGCCATATTGAAAATGAATGTAACCAATGATAGTTTGTTTCATGAATATTAAGCATCATTCACTAGTTCAAATGAACAGATTCTTATATAATTCATACAACGTTTCTTGGCAATTACCTTTCTTTAACTATACATTTTTTAATTAATAGTTTCACGTTCATGTAAATACACATGAACATAAAAAAAAACTCAATGAAAAAGATTATATACTGTATGTTTATTTTAAAAACTTGATAGCTCATTTATATTGCACTTGGTCAAATTTATAGCTCATTTTTATTGCACTTTGTAAAATTTTAAGTCAAAAACAATCTTGAATAATAGAACTTTCTAGCCTGGCTTATTAAAAAGAACAACACAAGTCAGTTTTTTTGTAAGTGATTTTGTATCAGCTATATTAAAAAAATATTGTGTTGGCCGTGACAAATACAATTTACCATCTCTCACTTTTTCCCGTTTGTTTATTATCCATTATACAACTAATTAATTTGTTTGGATTTCAGGTGCGTATTACTCTACTCCTTCCAAAAGTAGTACAATAATTGCATCAGACGTACACTGCTCAAGTCAAGAAAATATAGTTAAATCCTTAAACAGTGATAAAATCTCAGATATTTCCACAACTTATGTGTCTACATGGCACACAGAGTCTTTTGACATGGAAGACATTCAAAGAGACTGTCTAGATGACAACACAAAGAAAAACATTCTTCAGTCAGTGCTTCTTCCAAAACAGCCCTACGTATTTCCTTCAACCGAAGGCAAAAATAAAAAAAAAGACGATTCCAGGAAAATTGGATTACAGACCGTATGGCAGGATTTGCTTTTCTTGCATATTCCAAAAAAGAAGATGTAGTTTATTGCAAACCGTGTTTTTGTTTTTTCATTAAGGTAATGGAAATGGAGCTCACGAGGCTCCTGGAAAATTAGTAAGTTGTGGTTTTAGAAACTGGAAGAAAGCTAAACAAACATTCATGAAGCACTCCACTACAGAGTATCACAAGGCTTGTGTTGTTTATGCAGAACAGTTCAACAAGATCATATCAGGAAAACAAATGGATGATGTTTCTCAGATTGACACACAACATGCAAGGGAAAGGGAGGAAAACAGATCTGCACTAACACCGATAATTGAAACAATACTCTTTTGTGCTGAGCAAGAACTGCCTCTTAGAGGAGATGTAGACAGTGTGCCCCTCTCCTTAGAAAAACCAGACAAAAAAGATGGGAAATGTGCTTTGCTACGGTTCAGAGCATGTTATGGAGACGAAAATCTGAGAAGGCATGTCATCAATTGTGGTAAGAATGCTACATTCATAAGCCCCAAGATACAGAATGAGATCATTCAAATCTGCTCAACTTAAGTTACAGAAGAGATTGTTTCTAGAGTCAACAAGTCTGATTGCTTCGCAATACTGTCTGATGAAACTATGGATGTTTCGGCAACGGAGCAGCTTTCATTATGTCTTCACTATGTAGACTTAAAAGACGACTTACCTATAGTCCGAGAAGATTTTGTAGGATAAGTACCAATATACAACCAATCAGCAGAAAATATCAAAAAAGTTATCCTGGAAAAATGTAACAGTTTAAATTGGATATGAACAAGTGTGTGGGGCAAGGCTACGATGGAGTTGCCACTATGGCTGGCCATCTAACTGGAGTTCAAACTAGGATTCAAAAAATATCCCAAAGCAAGGTACTTCCATTGTGCTTAGCCATCGACTAAACCTTGCTTTGACTGACACGTTTTCAAACTCTTCTGTTAGAAATTGCCTCGGAACAATAAAAGAAATAATTTTTTCGGGTAAAAAAAAAACAAATGCTAACAATGTTTTGCAGGTAAACATCAGCGTTACTGTGCCAGAAACTAAGAAAAAAGGGCTGACATGATTATGTGAGACTCGTTTCATTGAAAGACATGACAGTGTATTGACATTTGTTGAGATATTTCAGCCAAGTTTGTAGTTTAGCTTAGAGGAAATTACGGAGAAACCACTGAAAATCTCACTGAAAATTCTTCAGCTTCAAACTTTTTGTTTGCAACTGAAAAAAGTAATTTTATTGTCCCTGACACTCTTTCTTCAGGAAGAAAGTTTGGACATCACGTCATCTATGAACCACGCCAAAAATTATTGAAATCTCTAAAAATTCTGAGAAAAGATGCAAAAAAGTAAGTTTGCAGAACTATTTGCCTCATCAAAACCACTGTCTGAAGAAATATTTCATTGTGACTTGACAGTTCCTCGGTTAAATTCAAGAGAGATGAATTGAGCAAATCCAGAGACTAACTCAGTAGAAGATTATTTTAGAGTTACAGTATACATACAATGTGTTGAAAACTTCTACAGAACATAACAGACAGATTCGTATCTAATGAAGATATTTTAACCAGTTTCCGTGTTCTCCTTCCTGGATTCACAGATCCCGACAAAGTAAACCATTTCGAAAAACTGTCAGAGTACTTTGATGACAATATATCACTTGCTGCTTATTAAAGCTGAATCACATTGTGGTGTAATATAACACCATGAATTAGAAAGGTAGCGAAGTACTTAAAATCTTGGAAAATGTGTGATAAAACATATTTTCGGTCAATCAATTTCCTTCTGACAGTTGTTAGGTACTCTACCAGTAACAACATGCAGTGTGGAAAATATCTTTTTCAACCATGAAAAGAATGAAAATGGTGTCTAAAAGTTTGATGGACAGATCAAAGACTGAGTGCACTAGCGATGATTTCCATTCATCGGGACCTCACTATCAACCCAGATAAGTGATCGATAAAATGGCTGGGGAGAGAAAAGAAGACTGTTGCTGTAAATAAAATGGTGTCACAAAACTTACAAAAAGAACAAAACTGTCTAATTAACAATGTTTACTACTTTGATTTTCAATGTATTAGTAGTCTGCCAAGAAATATTTTAATGAAAATAAATAAACTGAAATGTTTATTTTAACTATTATTGTTATTCATTCCATTATACTCATCTTTTTTATACACATTGGGTTTTATTAGGGTGGATTCTCTCTCACTCTGACTCAGCCCCCCCCAAATGAAAATCCTGGCTACGTGCCTGCTCTATAATGAATTATACTCTTCCTCAGGAGGACACCGACGTGGTTTATAACACTTTTTATGGCGTACGGGGACTACTGATTGAGCCATGTCTGTATTCTGTGATGAGGAGTCTGCTACCGACCAGACTTCACTTTTTTGAAGCATGTGCTTCTTAAAAGAAGCAAAAGGTTCACTTTATTCATACAGTTTTTCTACGCATGTACGCATGTACGCGTGTACGCGTGTACGCATGTACGCACGTATCCACGAATGCATGTAATGCACGTATGCACGTAATGCACGTATGCACGTAATACACGTATGCGCGTATGTGCATGTAATGCATGTATGCATGTAGTGCATGTGTGCATGTAGTGCATGTATGCACGTATGCATGTATGCATTGTATGCATGTATGCATGTGACGCATGTAAGCATGTATGCATGGGATGATGTATGCAGGTATGCCATGTATGCAGATATGCACGTATGCATGGTTATGCACGTTGCAGGTATGCATGTATGTATGGATGTAAGCGTGTATGCATGTACGCATGTATGCATGTTGTATGATACGTCATGTAAGCGCTGGTAGCATTACGCATGTATGATGGTATGTATTGTATGTATGTATGTATGTATGTATGTATGTATGTATGTATGTATGTATGTATGTATGTATGTATGTATGTATGTATTGTATGTATGTATGTATGTATGTATGTATGTATGTATGTATGTATGTATGTATGTATGTATGTTGTATTCTATTATGTATGTATGTATGTATGTATGTATTGTGTAGTGTATGTTGTATGTATGTATGTATGTATGTATGTATGTATGTATGATGTATGTATGTATGTAGGTATGTATTGTATGTCTGTATGTATGTATGTATGTATGTATGTATGTATGTATGTTATGTATTGTATGTATGTATGTATGTATGTATGATATGTATGTATTGTATGTATGTATGTATGTAGATGTATGTATGTATGTATGTATGTATGTATGTATGTATGTAGTAGGTATGTATGTATGGTATGTATGTATGTATGTATGTATGTATGTATGTATGTATGTATTGTATTGTATGTATGTATGTATGTATGTATGTATGT